>JAZGUH010000768.1:0-129066 GCA_037893225.1 Hippasteria phrygiana | reverse complement strand
GCTTGTAATGATTAAATTTCGTGAAAAAACGCCACTTTAATGTCGGACTATTTTTTTTGATACGAGGAGTGATACGTATTGGACCACGTCGACCAATCAGTTTTAGCCAACGTGGACTCGCTGTCGTTTGGCGAAATAGCAGACGACAAAGCACCTTTTTAGCTATCTCGGGAAAATCTCTGTGGATATTTCCTTCTGATTTCTCCCAAGAATGAATAGAAGGGAATTCCAAACATACATTTAAACTATGGAGGAACGAACAACAATGCACTAACAAGCCGTGTGATCTGAGTAGCGGAGACTTTTTTCATTGCAAGAATTTTAAACCAAGTTAAAACTAAACGATTTTTTAACAAACATGACCTTTATCCCGCTTGCAAACTTTGACCTACAAATTTATTTCCGTTTTCCACAAGAGTATGGTGCGTGTCTAATGTTGTCACGTAATTTGATGCGACGTGCATAGGAATTCAGACGTCATTTGGAAGCGCTTGATTGTTTTCGTGTCAAACTGTGTAAAATACAAACGTGTATTTTTTGGTGGTTTTCAGCCGTTTTCCGATGTCGAAATGACGTTCGACACGCCAAACCTTACGTACATGGCCCTGTACCTGGTGGGGGCTAGTATGGTGGCGTCCACGCCGCGCTCTGCCACACACTGGAAACTCCAGAAGGGAGACGACGGAGTGGTGCTTGTCCAGCCGAGTCTGGCCGAGGACGCGGCCAAGGTGGCCAGCGAAGACCCCGTACTGACTATCCTGACGCAGCAAAAGAATTACGGCACAGACGACGAGGGTGGAAACGAAGAGGAGGAGGCGGCTTTCAAGGAGGAAGTACACCATGAAGGAGAATGCATATCGTGTGAAAAAACGGCAGGCGCGGAACGACCAAAATTTCAACAGTAAATAAAACCTTTAATTAAAAGTTCTAATCATCAGATTCAGATCATGACAACTTGACTTGGTTGACTTAAATCTTGTTTTCTTTCTTGTGTTTCATCCTTCTTTTATGTTTATTAATTTATGATGTATATTTTAGCAAGGAACAGTAGTTTCATGTTGTCCAGTTCCTGTGCTAAACCCTATCGTCAACACACAAAAAACTGTTTGTTTGTTTGTTTGTTTTAGTTATAAAGCCAATTCGATGTCTCGGGTGTGCAGGGAATTGTGGGATAGATATTGGATAAACAAACTCATGTACTTGGGCGCGCCATTCGTGTTGTGCATAGCGTACTCAAAAGTAGTCAATTTCAAAGTGATAATGAGCGATAAAATGCTGATTCCAAAACCAAGTTATAGTTTATTTAATGGGGTTTCCTATTGATAGCAAACATTTCGACAGGTTTGGAAAATTTAGACCTGTAATATGAAGAAATCCAAGCTGAAATGGAAAAACGCGTGTCCAAGACGTGCGTTGCTATCAAGCGGAAAGGTTTGTTTATAAAAAAAAACTGGTCGTCTGGGAGTTGGCGCGTGCGTGAGCGAAACATCGAACTGGCTTATTGAAATAACAAAATGGCAAGTTGCTTGTTTATGGATAGTTCAACTGGTGACTACCAATTTTGACCTGTGTGGATGTTGTTGAGGATGGCTGATGAGATGATATTGGAAAAGATTGGAAGGATGATGTTAAAGATGTAGTGAAGATGTTGATGAGGAAGATAGGGAAGGTGATAGAGAAGATAGACGATGAAGATGGAGAAGATGGTGGTGAACTGTGAAGATGATGGAGAAATGATAGTGAAAATGATAAAGATGAAAAAGAAGATAATGGAGATGATGGGGAAGATGTGTGAAAATGATGGTGAAGATGAGGAAGATTGCTTTGAAGATGAACCAGTAATTATATCGGAAAGATTTTACTTTAATACCCCCCACCGAAATTGGTAAGGAACAGCAAATCTTGGAAAATAACCATCCATTTGTGTTCAGAATTGCATAAACACTTGGCACAACCTTTAACCCTAACCCTCCTCAATCCTCCAAAATCCTCATGGTGGTTTTAGAGGATTGAGGAGGATTGAGGAGGAATGGTGATTGAAGCACCGGAGGATTTTGGAGGATTGAGGAGCAATGGTGATTGAAGCACGGAGGATTTTGGAGGACTGAGGAGGAATGGTGATTGAAGCACAGGAGGATTTTGGAAGATTGAGGAGGAATGGTGATTGAATGGTGATTGAAGCAAAGGATTTTGGAGGATTGAGGATGAATCGTGATTGAAGCACAGGAGGATTTTGGAGGATTGAGGATGGTTCCTAGCAATAAGGGCCTAGGGGGTTAGGGTTAATTTTGAGAATTTAGTTGGGAATTTTTAGTGTAATATACATGTAGGGGAAGAAAGTTTGTGTTTTCTGTGATAGATGTTCTTGGCACCATGTACATGTATAGTCACTGAAAGTGTTCACATACATGTTGATTTCTGCCTCATTTTTTCTAGATTTTGCTGCCATAAATCTTGAAATAACAGCTTGTGCCACATGTTTAGACAGTTGTAATCAAGGAGGGTTGGTTATTTTCCCAATATTTTGCTGTTCTTGACCGATTTTGGTGGAGGGTATTAATGTAAAATCTTTCCGGATGTTTTCTCTTTATACATTCACACATTCTTCTATTATGCAGGGTTAAAAACAAGAATTTAGATCCACTGGAGTGCACCAAACACGTGAACAAAACGGCATACGATTCTTTACCTGGTCTCATCGATCGACAAAAACACCCAAGCATACCGGAGCCGGAGGTAGCTCTCATTTTTAAAAGAAGCGACAGTGATCAAGTGGACATGTCCGATCTGGAGTTGTCGCTCAGGAAGGCGATCACAATGGTGAATATTCTCTGTGAGGAGGTGGATGTGGTTGTCGAACATATTAAAGATTTTCCGTACTGAATTTCTCAAGCTTTCACAGGACAAACCTTGTAGGGACAGTATCTCAAGGCCGAACACATTTGAGATAGGTTTCTAGTTTTGTGATGGTGCCACATAAGGGAACCCCCCCCCCACCCCCCCCCCCCCCCCCCCCAAAAAGCAGTACCACATCACAACTAGTTCCCCCCTAACCCCACAAACAAAGACTTTTCAAAATATTTATCAAATCATGATTCACCTTTTCCAGAAATATTTGCAATTTTAACCTCCTTGGTGCAGTAGGGGGAGAGTGTGGTCTATTGTGACTCATGGTCAGGGGTTCGAATCCAGCTACTGACCATATGCTGTGTCCTTGGGCAAGCCACTTCATCCCCACTTGCCTCTCTCCACCCAGGAGTATAAATGGGTACCGGCATTAGCTGGGGAGTAACCTGCGATGGACTAGCATCCCGTCCAGGGGGAATAGAAATATTCTCATTCGTTTCATGCTACTGAAACTGGAGATAAATGCCGGCCTGTTGGGCCACTTGGCTCGTGTCAGACTTTGGTGTTGTAAACAAGTGGAATTGTACATAGACAAGAATCTAAAAGGGCAGGGCACAGGCTGTGCCCTTTTCTCCAAGATCCATTTATGGAATCTGTAAAATGGGCAGTTATATGGAGCATCAAAAGTGGACAACCGTATTTTCCCATTTTCTGCTCGTAGAATGTTAGGTTTTTAGAAATGGCAACAACGGTTTTTAAAAAACTCAATTTTCTGTTAGCAGAAATTTTGATTTTACTTTGACGACTATCTCGGCGCCTCAAAAGTGGACAACTAAAAATCTTAAATTCTTACTGACAAAAATCATGGGTTTTACTTTGCCACTTTTCTTGACGCCTCAAAAGTGGACAACTAAATATTCGTGTTGAACTTATTGTTAAAACCAAAATCTGTTATTTTTGCTAGCAGAAATTTGGTGTTGCCATTTCTGAAAACCTAAAATTCTACTAGCAGAAAATGGGAAAATACAGTTCCCTCCTCTAAACCCTTCCTCTTGTCTCCAGTTATTGGCTTGTTCAGCTACCAATAATGCCTTCAAGTTGTTTTGTTACACTGAATTTATTTTTATCCGTATTTTAAATTTTTATTCATCCAGACGCCAAATTCACTGGCTGTCCTGAACCAAGTTGGTAACTACTGGCGAATCAAGGGCAACACGTTACTGGCCATCGAGTGCTTCCGTAAAGCCCTGTCCATCGCCCCGACAAACCCGGATATCCTCTTGAATCTTGCCCGGGTCCTCTTCAACATGCAGCGGCTCCACGACGCCCTCTTCCTGACGGAGAAGTCGCTGCAGCACAAGGGACCAGACCAGAACGCCTGGCTGCAGCACTTCACTATGGGCGAGGTCCACAAGGCTTTGGGTAACTACGGCGAGGCCAGTGTCTACTTCCGGCACTCGCTGGATTTGAACCCGACCTTCCAACCAGCCGAAGCTCACCTGCGGGACATGGAGCAGCCCTTCGCCACCGCGGCCACCAACGCCACCATCTACACCATCCTGATCATCGGGGTGCTGATCTTTGGCGTGTGCGTGGGCCTGTATTACGTGACAGAGGCTTACCTGAAGGACAGCAACCAGCATCCCCGGCGTTCGCCCAAGCTGGCTGTGCCCTGGGACCGGGTTCGATTCCCCATACCCCCACGGCTGATGCGACACAAAAGGGGTGGAACCTGTTAATTAAGGAGCTCGTTAAACAATTAAGCACCGCGTCCTCGTAAACGCAAGCAGGGCAAGGTGGATGAAATCAACGTGGTAAGAGT
The DNA here is from genome assembly GCA_037893225.1 of Hippasteria phrygiana. Taxonomy (NCBI): domain Eukaryota; kingdom Metazoa; phylum Echinodermata; class Asteroidea; order Valvatida; family Goniasteridae; genus Hippasteria; species Hippasteria phrygiana. The sequence continues at coordinate 124,397 of JAZGUH010000768.1, read as the reverse complement.
GCGAATATTTCACAGCTTAAGACTTAACTCTGCAAGATCTAAATTATTTCTTAATACCCAACTGATGCTACTCATGTCTCACATTCAGATGTCATAGAGCCAAAAAGAGCCAGTTATTTGTAAGACTTCCTTAACCCTAACCCCCTAGGCGTTTTTCTAGGAGGCTTCCTCAACCTGTCAAAATCCAACACTGTGCAGTATACATATGGCACATTCTTTGGACTTGGACAAATTGGGGCATCATAGCTTCATGTAAAGTAATGGTGCCAAGGCCCTTCAGTACTGAACCCATCAAAATTAGACAAAACCTGCTGTTGGAGTTTGTAAGGCTTGGGGTATTTAGGGTTAAATAGTTATTGTCTTACCTCACTCGCAGAAAGTCACTGTGATATAAAAGGATCCATGACTGTCAACAGGCCATGTGATGTATATTGTTAACCATGGCTCAAGCAGGTACCGGTATACGTGTACAGGGATCGAAATATCCACTGGACCGCTGGACCGAGTCCAGTGATTTGAGCGTTGGTCTAGTGAACTCTTGACTGAACTAGTCCGGTGGTCTAGTGATTTTTTTCATAAACTGTGTGAAATGCTATCACTAAAGTCCATTTTTGAACTGAAAAAGCCCCATAATTTCTAAAATGGCTATTTTTAGTCTTGAGGCAGGGAGTTTCAATCAAAACAGCATTTCTAACCCCTCCCCAAACAAGGTCGGTAAAGGGGAAAAAATTGAAACAGCACACTCGTTCAAAACACTGTGTGTTCTTATTTTTACCATTGTTCTTGTGAAATACCTTCTGGTCTGGTAATATTTGTGTGCTACTAGCCCAGCTGCCTAGTAGATTTTTACCTGAAATTCGTCCCCTGGTGCAGCTTTTCGCATGCATCATTTTGCAGTTCAGTGGTCATATGTGCATGGCGCTAACAGAACATTCAATACGTTTATCAAAGAAAGAAAGACACAATACACCAAAAGTGATATGCAAAAGGGATGAAAAGCTAACATTTAAATTCATGTGGCCTAATTTCCAAATCGTTGACCTGCATTATAGGTAATTCACATAAAAGTTACAAAAAATTACAATTTTTAATTTTTGTTACTTAAGGTCCACCAGAGTTCAAGACGTGTGTCTGTCATCATTTTGATTTTTGCCTTTTTTTATATGATGCAGATTTTAAGCTTGTGATTCTCCCGAGTTGAAATCATTCTTAAGTTATTGGATTTCCTTTCAATATTAAATTTGATAATACCTGGGGGTTTCATGATCTCGCTAACTGCACTAGTTTAAAAATAATCTTGTCTCCTGAGCGATATTGTTTCTAAAAAAAAAAAAAGTATTTTTATCACCCTTGTTTGGATTCAGTTCAATTTACTGAAATAAACAACATTATTTTACAAGTTAAAAGCAGTGTCTTTCCTTTTTAGTTTTTGTGAGTTGGTCCAAAATGCACCCACGGAATTCTCTTCTAAAGAAAATTGTAATATACAACATTTGCAAACATCACAAAACAAATCTACTGAATTATTAAGAAATCTCTTAATTGACTGCAAGTAAATAATATTCTCAAGCATCCTGTGAAATCATGGCACCTGGTGTGCTGTCGTTTTCAAGAAAAGTGGAGTTTGTGTATCAATCTCCAGCGATGGTTGGCCGACCATCGTTGGAAATAGTCTAGTCCCCGACCTGATAATCCACTGATGTATATAAATTGCTCCATTTTGTCTGAAGTAGGGTCAGGCAAACCAGACCACAAGAACAGCATTTTTGTTCTCTGTGTTTTCCCAGCATCTATGCACACAAAACATTAAACAGGTCAGTGTTACAGTATTTGCTATAAAATTTTATACAACACCTGAATAAATCCCAGCCATCCGATTGGTGGATCGTCGATCACGCGCATTGAATTATTCAACCTATCACACGACGCGAACCCGCACCGCCCAAAACGTTCTATCACATGGTTCTATCAAACGGTGCGCGCGCATTGATAGAACCAAAAGAACTTCCCTAATTTCACGGTCACTTTTGGTGCTACAACAGCGCTTTCATTCACACAATATGGCGGCCGAGTTTCCCGAATTGCCGCGGTTTGTTCTCCTAACAGACGACGAAATATTGGAACTCGTAGGCGAGGCTTACGCTGCTAACACAAAAAGACAAATGAAATATGCAATCAAACGATTAGAGGAATTTGCAAGACACGCAGGAACAACAATTAAAGCTTTAACTGATTCGGAACTGGACCACTTTTTGTCACGGTTTTATGCGGGACTGAGAAGGTAAACGGCACGTTGTAACGTTACACCAAGAAATCCATGCATGCAATCTGTCGCAGTGTCGGATTTATTCAGGCGTTGTATAAAACAAATAATGAATGTTTCACATTCGTGCAATGGTAAGAATAATTTCATTCGGTGACAGATGGAATGTCCCATTCCACTCGGCTTCGCCTCGTGGAATAGAACATTCAATCTGTCACCTCATGAAATTATTCTTACCATCGCACTCATAAACATTCATTATTTGTATACTAACCCCCAAATCCATTCATTTCTGAAAATTAAAGCAAAAGCAAATATTGCAAGTAACCTTTAAAACAGCAGAGAATTTCACTACTGATTCACACTGTGAATCCCTTGGATGTGATTTACTATTCAAAATGGACATGAGGATTAAGAGGATGTGATTTTAACAATGAGGGTCCAAAATCACATCCTACTCTATTTAAAATCTGAAGCCTGTGAACTATTATCCCACCCTGACAAAGAGTACATTGTGAGTTCTGGGTTTAACAGCTTAAACCGCATTGTGATTCTGGACTCTGGATGTGATTTTGGACCCTCATTGTTAAAATCACATTCTCTTAATCCTCCTGTCCATTCTGAACAGGAAATCACATCCAAGGGGTTCATAGTGTCATAACATACATTTGTACATGAAATGTACCTTCGACGTTTTGATATGGAAAGTTTGTTATGATATATCTATAGTTATCTCAACCATGTACGTACCGGTACCTTGGGCAACATTTGCATGGTGTGTAGTGCAGTGTGGCACGCAAAATATCACAGTGGAAACAAATGGCAAATATTAATTTCCATTTCTGCTTTCACTTTAGAGAAGAGTTTCCGAATGGCAGGGTTTTTGGAGCGACTTTTCCAATTTTCATTTGTTCTGTATATAAAAAACACATCCTACATACATGTATAACTTGTTCATTAGCAAAATATATTAACAGACGCATCACCCATTTTATGTCGTTACAAAACAAAAGGGAGAGGTCTCTATTGTTATATCTATTTAACTTTCAGACATTCCCTGCAGCATTAACTAAAGAAATCTGTCTACAGATTAAACCTGAAATGTGTATAAAAATCATAGAAAAGTTTCAATTACAATGAAATGGAATATACATAGCCGTATATTTTTTTAAAAATTAAACGTTGATGGCGTCAATTTTATGGCGCTGCTCAGCACACAAATTTGCTCAGGCAAACAAAATTGCTGAGGCAAAAAATCTGCTTAGGCAAAAAATCTTGCTTATAGTAACAACATGGAGGAAGGAACAACTTCCTCCATGGTAACAACAAGTTACCAGTCAACCTCCATGAGATTTTCATGCTAAACTAAAACCAGCTGGGGTGGATACCAGCCACAAGCAATAGGCATATACATCACATGACAATTTGGTTGATAAGCCTGGTTTTACCAAAGACTTTTCAGCTCCATTGGCCCCTGGATCGAAGCGGCTTCGTGTTGAGCTTGTATATAATTTTCATGTAAAAAAAACTACGTGGATACTACACATAAAGAACGCAGAATATATGAGGAAAAATCCTGGGTGGTGGAAGGAATTGGAAATTTAGTTCTGTTGGAAACTACAGTCAGTACGGCTTTAGCACACTTTTATTTCCATTCATAAATACCTGTTGGCGGCTTTTAAACTTAAACTTAGCGCTGCGTGTACATACCGGTAGTATACATATCGGTCCGTTGTCATAATGCATAGTTGACACTCCGGACAGCACACACAGTTTGACATGTACAATGTGACAAAATTAACTTGTGTCTGTTTGAACCACCAACCCGCGTGTCGTGATGCGAACAAAACTTGCTGTAATAATAATTCATGACCTGTGAATATGCGCTTAGGAACGAGCCAAACCTTCGTGACTACACTAAGCGCCCCCACGTTAAAGGCTCTCGGCGAATAGGATAACTAAACTGAGGTATTTAGATTGATGTTCAAGCTACCTCCATGCATGAGCCAATTTTCGGATCGTTTTTCCCGTTCGGTTTGGTCTCGCAGATAGGAAAGGCAAATCACATGATTGGCGACTCTTGCATTCCAGTTGCCTTGCTGATCTTCATGATTTTTCCCGCCCACGCTTTATCAAGGACAAGGGTCAAGAAAGCGTCCGTGACCTCTGACACCCTGGCGAGAAACGCACACAAAAAAGAAAGATTAAAAACGCCTGCAAATATAGCACCATTTTAATCCTAGTCTCCGTGGCATGAGTGCGAGTGCACCGCGCAAGGCATGCTGTGAAATTAAATTGTTCGGCAAGATCGCACCCATGGGAAACAAGGATGCGTTTTGCGTATTAATTAAATCGGGTTCTGCACACTTACGTCAGTACGCCGACCTTTGCAATGATACCCCTTGCGATGGGTCTGTCTGCGTCACACCGTAGGATGACCCGTTCCTCCTTGATCATGTTGGTGTCCACGAATGCAGGGCACAGCGCCCCCATGGTGATACCCTTCACCTTGGTGCAAGGGTGGGCCTGCGGCGGGAGAATCAAGATGGATGCTTTTAAAGAATAAACCGCGAAATTAACGGATTAAGAAAGTAACCCACGACCTCCGGTTTACGGCCCTCTACCAGCTGAGCTATCTTGTCCTTTGTTGGCCATTTTACATTCCGTAAATTTCTGGTTTTTTAGGGCACATGATTTTTGACCCAGGAAAATTGTTGACCTATGCAAGCGATATCCGAGTTGCATAATGTATATGGCACATTGAGTGCAGGTTTGCATTTTGTACCAATTACTGATGACCCCCAAATCCAACGAGATTTAGCGAAAAAACATACTTCCCAGCACACCGCATAGCAAATGTATTCGCGGCGTCTTTATGAAATTATTTTGTTGTATAACTATAGGTTGCGCTAGGAAATTACAATAATGCGGTCTTACGAAGGAAAGAGGCAATCAATTTATAATTTATTAAACACCATTTGGCAAAGTATGACCCAGTAAATAATGAACAATTTGACCCCATCCTCCGATCAATCTATTATTCACATTGCTGTAGGGTAAGACAGACTAAAGGGGTCCGTCGCTAGACTAGTCAGTGTCTAGCGCCCAGTCGTTCACATAAAGAAGACCTACAGCCAAAACAAAAAGGAAATTCACCATGATGGATTTGGTCAAGCCGATGACTGCGTGTTTGGACGCGGCATACGTTGGCATAAACGGGATCGGAGAAAGACCTGCAAAAATGGCGGGAAATAGAAGAAAAAATAACGTCGTCAACACGCAGAAGCCTGAATTAACTAAACGGCCTTGCATTTATCAGGGCTTTTTGTTATGAGGACTTTCAAAACCAAGTAAAAAAATTAAAAATTAGACTTTAGATATTGCCGTTATATCTCCGAGTTGGGCAATACTGTTACCTTGCTAGTTACATACACGTAGTTGTAGTTTAAGTCTTAGGGAGCTGTACGGCATTTAACCCAGGGTCAGCAAAAGTTGGCACTGAATGCATGCCTCTTGGGTTTGGTACAGTTTGAGCGTACAGGTATGTGACACGTGACCCACAGCACCGATATATCATTACATCGGCCGAAAAGTTATTCATGTACACCGACGGCTGCTCTATTACACCGACGACTGTTGCATGCACTCACCTGCAACAGACGCGATATTGATAATCGTGCCTCCTTCGCCGCCTTCGTCAAGACTCATGTGTTTCAGCGCAGTGTATGTAGCCGATAATGTTCCCGTCTAAAAAAGAAACACCAAGTAGTTATACGGGACTGCCACACCCTAAGTACCACACTCCACAAAGTTTTATCATCATCATGACAAACCGAATAACCGAATGAATAAAACCGTGTAGTATCGAATCGACTATTGTAAAGAATTAAAACTAACACGTTTGTATTATTTACTCCATGGCCTTACTTCACCTTTCGAGAAAAAAATGAAGAAAAATAATTCCCTGCGTGTATTATCTCTATAAAAAAATTCGTGCGGTACTCTTTACTATGTAAACTTACCCTGAAATGTTACGCCCCAATTAGAAGTCATAGATATCCGGCTTTGGTGTTGACATACGAGGTACAGTTTCGAAACATTATGACGCATTATGCGAGACCATAAAAATACGCCCATGTGTTCAATATATTTGTATCGAGGTTGGTTTTGTTTAGTTTAATAAGAGGCCCGACTCGTGTGAGTTTTATAAGGGAACAAAAATATACAGCTAAGATATACATGAACAGACAGATTAAGCAGACAACTTGGTAAAAGGTTGAGTGGAATGAGGTCATGCATGCTAAGGAATGACGTGTATATTCTATGAGGTTTGACCTGTTTCGCAGAACAGTAAACAATACTAATATTGTTATAGAAATGTTACGAATGAGTGAAGTAGGAATTGTTTACAAAGTTTCCGTTTCGCGTTGTTAAACACCAGACGTGCGTGTGAACATGAGAGGCAATATGGCTCGGTAATGACAAGCTGAAACCACGGCATGGCATTTGGTGCACGCATCTATTACACGACCTCATAATATACCACAACTCGTATAACTAATCTAAGTTAGAAGGAAAACAATTGATATTGTTTCCTCAAAGCAAGGGCGGTCAAATGCCACGCCGGTCATGAATTTGCTTTGGTTACTATCACAAATTTTCGAGAGGTCATTGTGGCTTTCTTTTTACTGAGTTTCGGTACAGTAATTGACAAAAATGAATATTTTTAATACATGATTTTTATTTAGTCATCCATTTAGTTACATTTGTGGGAGGGGTGGGGCGCGTGCTTACCACGTTCACGTTAACACAGAGTCGCCAGTTCTGTTCATCTTGTACGCCAGCGTTATTCACCACCAGATTGACCATGCCAAATCTTTCCTTGGTCTTAGCGAACACATCTGTGGCATATTCAAAACAAATATTGCGGTTATTGATAATTTTAATATTGCGAAACCGCCAGCATAGGGCAAGATAGCCCAGCTCGGTTCAAATCTACTCTTAGTCAACAATTTCTACATTACTACAACATAACAATGCGCCAACTCTACAGTTTCATTCTGAATTCAGTAATGTGGCCTCAAAACGTCAAAGCATAATGCCGCAACATTATTCATGTAGGTCAAAATACCCATCAAACGTTAACATGTCTTAGGTCGATGTCCGAAAATCAACATTCATAAAAACTTCGTATATATATGTTTTTACTAAATATTCTCATCCTATAGGGTAGTGGAATCTACGGTGCTCTCGATGTGCCGTCTGATCTGATTCGTTGAGGTCATAAAATAATATTCAGATGACGATTTTCTATCACTTCCGTAAATAATTTAGCTCAGGGTGATGAAGTCTTGAGATATCACAGGACGACAACATCCTGAAAATACCGGTGTCAAATCAACACCCAGTGGTATCTATTATTGAACCACCCGATCACACGGTGTGAATTTAACACTATGTATATTTTTTGTTCAGTGCAGGCCGCCTGCGCATAAGCGGGATGTCATCTCCCAGAAATAACTTATTCGCGGGAATGCAAATTTTCTTAACCTAAATTATCCAGAAGAGAGATCTCTTTTCTGTTGCGGAGATTTTTGCACACGATGTTTTTGTCTTCTCAACACAAACTTACCCTCTAGATTCGCTTCTGACGTGATGTCACACTTGACAAAGATGACTTTATCTTCCCCGTATTTCTTAAACTCGTTCAGAGTTTCCTTTCCTTTTGTTTCGTTGATGTCGGCTATGCATACACCCTTGAGAAGAAAAAAAAAGAACAAATTATAAAATAGCTTAATAGTATATGTCATTGTCATTAAACATAAAAAACGAAAATGAAATGAAAAGGTTCGCCTGTTGTTTCCAGGAAAGGTTCTTTCTTAGGCCAACACAAAATCTGGAGCTTATACTGGAGGACGACACATTGTGAGTGAAATAGATTGGATAAACATTGTGCTCTTGGCGGGTCTAGTACCTTGACTCCTTTCTGGAGCATCACCTCGACAAACGCCTTCCCGATGCCCTCTGCCGAGCCGGTCACGATAGCAACGGTATCGGGGCTGAAGTGGGCCGTGGCCAGATCGAAAGACTCGCTGTTCCCCGCGCTCGTCATTTTTTCTTCGTTGGTGTTGCTGACTGATTATCTGCATATAAAAGTTGGAAGCAGTGGTAGTTTCGACTTTCACAACTGCATTGTATGAAAAGATCATTAAGCACCGCCCATTGGCGTTGAAGCATTGACTAATAACAGCCGCGCGAGCCCATGTGCGTCATTTTCGTCGCCGCAACCGAGGTTGTGATTGGTCAATACGTCCGATGGGGCGGCGCCTAATGCCAGTGACGAGGCACGTGTAGTTAATGTTTAATAATACAGTTGTTTTGTACTTCTCGTGTAATCAAATGAAAAGCAAAAAAACTTGTGAATTCTGCACCTGTTCGATCCGATATTGGAGCATTTAAGGTCAGGTCCTAATTTCATAAAGTCCCTATCAAAAAAAAAAAGAAGCAGTTTTTCAGCCCAACTTCTGTGCAAGGGACCCATTGCCAAACTTGATTATTTTGTCTTCGGCAAGGTTGGTGAGCGCTAAAACGCAGCGAATGTGGTAACGTTTAATATCACGAGACGTCGAACCAGCATCAATAGAGGACGGTGGGGGCAGGATGGGACACCTTTTTTCGAACCACTCTATACCTTAAAACGACAATACTCATGCCATACGTAAAAATATTTATAAACGGTAGCTGTCAGCAGCTATTTGTCCGTAACAGGGCGTATACTTCCCCCTTCCTTTATATCATAAACTATTCTTCCATATCCCTCATTTTTCTCTCCCCCCATTATTTCCCTTTTTATTATGATTTTCGAACCCTACACCACTTCTATTAATTAATAATATTTTACTACCGTACCCGTTTTCACTGGGTCACTGAAAACGGGTATGGCCTAGTTTCCATAATTAGTATTCCATAATCGTGATTGATAGGCCATAAGTAAGATATCCTGCTAATATCTAGAGATAAGAAGTGAAGAAGTAAACACGTTGGCATGGCAAGAAGTCCCACCCAAGTTATTTAACGAAAGCAGAGGGTTTTGCGGAAGTGGGCCACACGCCAGCGCGTGTTATCTCGCATCCGTTCAGATGTTCATTTCACAAGGAAATTATACCCAAAACATCTCATAAAAGTAGCTCCCGCGCTTCCACGCAGCCATAACGCTCGACGTCTTCGCTGAAACGCACCCTCACACGACTGGAGTTGAATCTGCACCATCAGTATATCACCATGAAGATCATCGTGTTTATGGCTTGTCTCTCGTTGGCTCTGGGTAAATATTACAAGTAACAATTTTACACAGCGTTTGTGGTATGGTATCATACTTTTTTTCTCAGTCTATCTCAGAAGAGATATCGCATGGTGCTACAAAAAGTCCGATTGGATTCGGCAAGGGGAAACTAAAATCTTTATTTGAGAAACAAGAGACGGCACACAATGAGGACATTTTCTCATGTGAATAAACCTAGAATGTCTCGACTACTAGAGTTTAACCATCTCGTGCGCAACGAGTCTGGCATTTTGTTTTTCAAACCTTTTGAGTTTTCGCCATACCATCTCACGTCATGAATCAATCGCTGTTTAATAATTTATTAACCAACGTTTCTTACTCGAGCTTACTCTTAACTGAAATAAAACTGAACATGACCCGTTCAGTATGTTTTTTTAACAAACTAGAAGAACTTATTATAACGAAGACCACGATACGAACATTTTGGATAAAGCGAACAAAAATATTTGGCTTCAAATTAATGTTTGTTCTCGGTGCATCCATTAGTCACCAAAGGACCACTACATTGAACCAAAATTGATTTCATGATGTTCGTCACGCGTGAGGCTCTGCTGTGCAATATTATATTTATTGTATTTAAACAAAATGGAAGAATCCATTCAAAGATTGTAATCGTATGGTTTCATTCTCCTCGTAGCTTTTTCGCCAAGGCGATCCCGGAGTCTAATTGTCGGGGGCCAGAAAGCTCCGTTGGGAAGTCGCCCCTACCAGGTCGTGCTGTTTAGAGACTCCACGAGTTCCAATAGCAATTACTGCGGGGGTAGCCTGGTGCATCCCAGATGGGTCCTCACTGCGTCTCACTGTGCATTCGATCAATTCGGAAATATGTAGGCCACAATTACCTTTCCTGGTCCTTGTCCAATCTGGGTCGCACATGAGCGTGACCGCTTACCTGTTACGTATCAATCTGGCAGATGGGGAATGTCCCCCAAATTAGCCTTTCCGGCGACAAAAGTGTTCCTTCACTGAATTGAATGATTGGGCACAGATCAGTAATGTTAAAACACTCTGAAGAAAGATTTTGTTCACTTAAAATCAATTAATATGATGATGAGATCCCATTTTGTCTTTTTAAAGTGTGTCTTTTGTAAGTATGTGATTTTTGATGCCATAGGCCTAACTTGTACACAACAGAATGTACGACATCAACTTTTATAGAAACAAAACATAATGAAATGTTTTCTCGAGACAATCTTTTTTCTAGAGTTCAGGTTTTCTTTTAGTTCATGAGATTTTTGTCTAAATCTTATTTTAAAGAAGGAAGGGTCTAGCGTTTTTGATGTTGAATACATCGTCATAATTTGACGTGTAGCATTGTTGGTACTCTCTTCCATGCAGACAGAAAGTGTACGTTGGGGCTGGCTTCAACAATTTGTACAACAGCCCAACCCCGACCAAAGGAAGATGGATAACGCACCCAAACTACAACAATAACTTAAACAACGACGTGGCACTGGTCAAACTCGACTCGCCATTTACCCTGTCAGACAAGATCAAGACCATCCAACTCACCGACGCGGGCTCAGACGTTGCGGTGGGAACCAAGCTGTTAGTCAGTGGCTGGGGAAGGCTTTCTTGTAAGTAGATAGACGTACATGATTGTTGTGGTTGTCGTCCTTACTGTCAATAATGTCGTCGTCCTCGTATTGGTGGCTGTATTGTTTCACTGTTTGTCGTTCTCGGATTCAAGTCTTCGGTATGTTTTATACTCCCAGTTGGTGGAAGTTCTCCACCCGATCTAATGCAGGTTGTGCTATACGGAGTCAGCCGCAGCCAGTGCAAGAAAGACAATGCCGCAATCAACCCGGTTACAACCAACATGTTCTGTGCTTCGGCACCTAATAAAGACTCATGTTCGGTACGTACAAACATATCCTTCCAAAGTATAATGGGCATCAGTCTGTACACTGTAAAACCATGTGTTTTACTTCTGAACCCAAAATGTAACACAAATCTGTAACACTTAATAAACATTTCGACACGTTTATGAATAAACACTAAACACATGTTTGAATTGAAACCCAGTTAAAGGGACACATTGCTTTGGATCAAGGGCAAATGATTCCAGTCCCAAACCATTTCAGCCTTTTTTTCTCAACATCCAGGATTTTACACAGCTTACATAACACAGCACTGAAATTGATTAAGACAAGGAACTTGGTCACAGTGTCCAAATGTGTTGTTGTGATCAATTGACCATTGTGCAGTGATGCATGACTGGAATTAATTGAGACTCATAGGGATTTAGGCCAAGGATAGGGAGTATCTGCACACTCAAACAATTTCAAAATTGACTTTATGGTTTTGTAGTTATTTCAGAAATAGTTAAGAGTGACACTTTTTTGGGGACATACTGTATAACGACTCATGAACACTGTTATTTTACGTTACTGTCCCTTTAAACAACCCTGCTTTTCCCGTAAAAAGACGGGTAATTCACTAAGTTACTGGAAGCTTGGTGTAAGTAATTACAAATTCACAGAAATGGGAGCCAGACTAAATAGACGTAATTTAATATACATTACTATTGGTATAACGTATGATACAACGATAATCTACTAAACACTTTCAACTCAATCATGTCGTACTTTAGCTTTATATTCAACCTTATCCCGCCATGATGAGGTCACGGTTTCCCATGAACAATTTCAATATTTAAATACGAAAGGAGATGAAATGCGATTCTTCACCTCTGTTTACAAAACAAAATCTAAATATATTGTGGAATTGTTTAAATTATTGAATATTTTGGTCAAGAAACCGTGTTTTTGGATGAAACACTACAATTTTAACCTGACTTGTGTGAATACAAATTTCCTCACTTCTGATTGGTCAGTTGCTGCGTTATGAGATTGGTGTAGGAGAACAGTAGATTTTACGTCAAAAATCCGTTAGAACTAAAATACGGTGATGGTGTGCTTCTTTTACAGGGGGAAAAACCAGTTATTTTACGGATTTGTTTTTGTGTAGCCAAGTGTCGTTTGAAGTTTTGCATTGTGGAGCAAAACTTGTACACCACGGAAGAAAGAAGCTCTTTTTAAATAATTGTTGGTTCTGAAAAGAGCCGGTGGTGAGAGTATGACCCGGACGTTTCGAATAGTGTGCTCTGTTCGTCGTCAGGAGGCTGGAGACTGTTCGAATTGTCGAGATCATGCACCAACCACCGGGTCTTGTCGGAGACAACGCTTTCTCTAAAAAGAGAATACTAAAGTTTCCTCAATGGTGTATACATGTATCAGCAACCTACTTCATTAATCAACCGACTGTACTTTCCCTCCCGTAGGGTGACAGCGGCGGTCCCATAGTAAGCAACTTCGACCAAAATAAACACGTGCCTTCGGTGGTTCTTGAAGGGATCGTCAGCTGGGGCTACAATTGCGCTGTACCCGGATTCCCCGGCGCCTACACCCGAGTGGGAAACTACTGCTCCTGGATTGCCAAGGAGACGTCCAATCAAGTCACCTGTTAGACGACTGCTGATTGGCTGCAGTCACTGGCGTCTGCCCTGCCATGTATCCATATATAGTATGATTTTATTGGCCCTTTGCGAGGTTAGCTTGCAAATGAGGCTTCGTGTTTAACCTACAGATGAACATGCCCAATACTGGTTCTGACAAATTTGTGATCATCAAAACTACTCCATAAATGCTACCGCAATTAAGTGTTTGAAAAGTCTACCATTAGTTAATGACTAATTATTTTAAATATTATGTTCAGGCTAGGACCTAATAATGTTCTCCGAGTTTAAAAAACGCTTGAATTATTTCTTTGGCTTTTGATTCAGAGGACAATGAGCTATAATATACTTTAAAATGTTTAAATAAAGCATTAAATTATAAGTATAGAGTTAATGGTGCGGTGCTTTTATCCAAGAATATCCAAACCGGAACCAGACTACTTAATTCAGATCCTAAATTACAATAAATGGAGCTTGCACAAATTAAACCATGAATGCGCTATCACAAATTCTGTAACGTCGTTGAACTAAACGTGTACTATCTTCAGTGTTAAGACAGGCAGCCGTACACGGTTTGTTTTTAAAATATTCTCGTTTATTCCAAACCAGCCGGCTCGTGCAGTCCATTAGTGTTACCACGGCCGTTGCTGGGGTGTTATATGGGCGGGTTTGTTTTTGCATTCAACAGAGAACCTTTAACAATAGAGGACAATAAGGTCCTCTGTTGAGAAAGATCCACGGTTGAAGACCGTATATACAAAACCAAAGAGGGCTCTTGCCAAAAAGTATGAACAATAGGACAACGTCAGGTCCCAGATTGAAGGTGTTTGCACACTGGTGTATAGGTTATCCATTACGCCAATAGGGGATTAGTGTTAACAATACAACTGAGGACCTGAGCAAAAGTCCTCGGTAGTTTTCATGTACAAACCTTATGGGGCATGTCAAGACAAAGTTTAAGTCCAAACAATGGGAACAATGGAAGAGAACAGCTTGAGTCCTCAGTTGTACAGTAAAACATGCGTGTGTAAATACCGGCAATCGTGGACTAGGGACAAAAGAGTTAGGGCGTACACAAAGGGTCCACGATTGACCGAACGTCCACGATTGAAAATCGTGTACAAAACATATGGGAGGCCTTCCGAAAAGGTGAAAGTACAAATAGAAGAGGGACAGTAGGAGGTCCACGATTGCCGGTATATACACACTTGTGTGACTGTGTGTGTGTGAGTTTGTATATGCCGGCAATCGTGGACCTAGGACAAAAGAATTCGGGCGTAGACAAAGGGGTCCACGTTTGACCTAACGTCCACGATTGAAAATCATGTACAAAACCAATGGGAGGTCCACGATTGCACCCGTTTACATGACGACGTGTGTGTGTGTGTGTGTGTGTGTGTGTTTGGGGGGGGGGAGGGGTGGATACCCCACAACGGTTAAATTGTATAACATTTCTTTACCCAGGGTATGCCCAAACAGTTTCAAACTTGTTTCCATTGTGGCCATAGGCCTAAAAACATTTTAGTTACAAATTAATAACGGTACTAACAGACATACGAAAAATCAATATTTGCACACATACACAAATATTAACACAAATGAATCTTAGACCCATGTCGAGTGAATGCTAAATGTGCATTGGTCCCGGTAGGCCATAATTATACGCCTGATCTACTTAGGATTTTACAATTTCGTCAAAACCTCATACAATTCAGAGGAAAGACAAACGTGTTTACTGATAACGCAGACGACAGGCTTGCGGGTTCAAGTGGAGTGAGGGGGGGGGGGGGGGGGGGGGGGGGCACATACAAGTTAACCAGCCCCTCAGACAAACCTATGAAATTGTCTGCAGAAATATGTGTTCGTCTCAAAATTTGCACGTTCCGCGTCGAATAACGCGACATTCACGCGATAATATACCGCGATGGGTCAATATTAATTGACCGCACTCCCCCACGTTAGAAATCATTGAAAGGGTTCTCTGAAATCTCTTTTGCGGCCTTCCTCAATCCTCCCCACAAGGAAATAAAACTGTGGTCCACACGAAGTTGGTCTGGCAAACCTTTCCCGGAACCTGAAGTATACTACATTGTTCCCAAGAGACTCCGGGTTCACAAATCTTCTTTTTTTTTATCTGGCTTGTAGCGGTGTATGGACCAATATTTTGTATAACTTCTCACCTGCAAAATAATGTAGTGTGCAAGGTTCTATTCTGTTCCGATTTATTTCACTTCTCAAATTCGTCAGGTTTTGGAAGATTTTAACTTTGAACCCCGACGGCGCTTGTGCGAAATATGAATGCGCCAAATGTCAACTTGCAAAATTCAATCTTGTCTCGAAATTGACAGCCGCATGTCGTCTGCTAGGCCAGCTCATGCAGGATACGTCACGGGGCTATACCCTTTAATGGCCCCAGGCCATCCATGTTTACCTGCATGAACTAACTCTCGGAATGTTCACTGTCAGCTGGAAGCCGCCGCATTGAGAAGACGGTGTACTCTTCCTTTGCGAGATGTCCGGATATAGCGCGACTGTAGACTAAACACGGACGGACGCACCCCATTGATTAAAATCACACGTTCTTGTCACAAGTAACCCCCACCCCAACCAAACGCATCCCTTGCAGGTTTAGGCTGAGGGTTGTTGGTTGCAATCCAAAATTGGAAGATAAATTAAACTGGCGTCCCGGATAGCATGTAACCGCGATGATAGATGGCATACGGTTATACACATACACTACTATACGTTTATTAGGTTCAGCTCTCGAGACTTCCTTATTTTATTAAAGATTAGCTACATGGTTATTTTTCTCTAGCCGCTTGGTTTATAAATAAGTTTTAAACGACAAACTGGTAAAATGAAGTTTGATTCCTCCGTAGTGCATACAATAATAATTTTTTGGAGTTAGGACATGCGATGTCAGAATTAATCTAAACATGCATGTAGGCCTATATACCAGTGGTAACATCATGGTAAAAATGCAAAAACAAAAACAAAAACCAGATCTGGGAAAAAAATTGGAACAGCAACATTTGGAAGCATGTCACAGATACCGTACAAAACCACTTTTGCAAACTACTTATTTGTAACAATAAACTTCGAAAAAATGTCCAAATTAATGCAATTCTTGCGCAAATCTCATTTGAGTTGCTTCAGTTCATATTTATGATTTTGTTTTTAAACTGGCCATGTTGATAGATATTCCATACATCATCAGAATTAGCCCAACATGTCAACAAAATAGAAGAAAGATTTTTGCCCTTTCCCGAGTGCATTCAACACTCTATGCTCATATTGCAGTGCTTTACAAGAGTCTGCGGGGGGAAACATAGGCTTACTCGGGCGGGACTCGAACCGAGTCAACTAGCGACCTCTTGCTCTACCGAGGTTGCCCGTGGTCTTCTGACACAGTCTACCCCGTTTTTCAACTACACATTTCAAAAATTATTGTAAAGCGCCGTAAAGTTTGAGGGTCACCGTTTTCACCTGATACTGCATGGTGTTTGGAACCAATTACCAGTCAGTCACAGACACAGTGGTGAAAATGTTGATGGGTCCAATATTTGCTTCCAGCGCTGTATGTGCGACATGATCACTGATGTCAAATCAACCTTCAAGTTTCAATTGTTGCCAACTTACCTTCAGTGGAGGAACTCACTGAGCGTGTATACCGCGCTATAGGAAACGCAGATGAATGCCGGCGTTATTTAGAGCAGTTGACCTCTATTGTTAATCAAAATATCACCTTGCTCATTGAAGTTGACTTTTTAAAACCGTCCTATTGAACTTAATCTTGTGGGTGCTTGTTGTTGCCAGTTTAAACAAGGTATGTGGACTTTCCAATGACGTATCGACCTCCCACGCAACAAACACGCAATTGACAAAAGATGTCACTGAAATATACATGTAGGTCTACATGAATTGTAACAGCGTGTACGTGTACAGTACATTTTTGAACCAGGAAAAATTGTGTACACTCTGGTATCGGTTGTAGCTTTCCTGGGCACAGGAACTTGATAAACACACATCCTTCCGCATAACCCACCCGGTACCGGAAATGCGCTATCCTCATTTGCCCATAATGCCTCGTTGGTATACACCTGAAGCAATAACTAATAGCTGCATTATTGGGACGCCTGCAAAATCCTTCTACTAGAGAAGATGTGCAGCTATCATGTGTTGACTGTGGCCACAGTAGGCCTATAATCTGCGGGCTGCGCTGTTTACATAAGCCGTGTCGCGGATGTCTTTGCTCGAAACCGCCATCTTTAGGGGACAAGCGCAAAATTCAATGCTTGATCTCCATCGAGATTTGTCGCGTGCGCAAGCTAACAATCTCCACGGAGATCATGCATTGAATTTTGCGCTTGCCCCCTAAAGATGGCGGTTTAGAGCAAAGATGGCGGTATCCGCAAAACGGCTTATTTAAGTCTGCGAGATTTTGCTTTTTCATGGCAAAACTGTGTGTGTTCGTATGACATAAAACAAGACTGTTTTGGTGTCTTCGTCTCTATTTCAATGACACAAGCGGTAAGCTCTGTCCATGCCTTGGAAAGAAGAAATATCATACATGAAAACTTTAAGGCTGTATAGTAGTCTTCCCAACAAGTATATGGCAAAAAAAACTGGGAATTGGAACGAAACCTTTCATACTTCATTCGATACGGTTGTGCAGTGTTGTAAGTTAAAACAACGTTAATTAAATTGTTGAACAGGTTTTGCGACTCCATGCAGAATTAAGTCCACTCTATTCGACAATATCGGAATCGCGATTCTATTTTTTTTAGGAGTCGGCTCACGAAAGTAGCAGAATGGAGCACATTTACGGATGTCCATGAGCCCCCCCCCCCCCCCCCCCCCAACCCCCTCTCCTTTATTCCGACAGGGGAAGATTGTTCTGAACTTGGGGGCGCTGTTCATATGCAACACACACATAATTATATGTGTATGATGATCACTTCAATTATAAGGCGGCCCACATAATGGTTAATATCATCGTACATGTGTAAAACCACGCGTGCGCACGCGGCATTTCATTGGTATCACATTATGAATTACGATATGGGGCAAAGAGACCCCCCACCCTCTTTTGTGTTGGTCATTGTGTTCCCAGAATTCTTTTCAGAAATCTTTGAGGGATGTGTTGGGTAACAATAGTCTGAAGTGTGTATATGGTATATGGACAAGGGGGGGGGGGGGGGCAAGGGGGGGGGGGGGGGGCAAGGGGGGGGGGGTACCCCTATGCCCCATATCGTGCTGGGTATCACAACACGATGCGCGGGGTCCATGACGACGACGCTTGAAAACGGTCTACGTAGCGGCCATCTTAAAGGCATGTCATTCAAATTCCGTAACAATGTCAACACAAAAGGTTGACCCATGCCTGTCCAACGGTAACAAATTAAGGCGTTTACCTCAAAAGATGGCTGCTGTGAATAAGGGAGTAAGAAGGGAGGGGGGGGGGGGGTGAATGAGACGGGCTTGGAATCACGGAGAAACACTGTAAAAACCACAGTGTTAGATTAAACGTAGTATACATCATTTGCAAACATCAAAGAACAAAACTACTGAATTATTACAAAATATCGTACTGGACTGAAAGTAAACAGCAGTCTCGAGGCATCCTGTAAAGTAATGGTACATGGTGTGCTGTCGTTTTCAGGAAAAGTGGACATTTATATCGTTTTCCAACGATTGTTGACCGACAATCGTTGGAAATAGTCTAGTTCCCCGACCTGATAATTCCCTGACGTCTATAAATTGCTCCGTTTTGTCTAACGTATGGTCAGGGAACCAGACTACTATATAGAACAGATCTTTTTTGGTTCTCTACAAAGACTACGGTTTCCCCAGCATCTATGCACACAAAACTTTTAACGGGTCAGTGTTTCAGTATTTCCTAGCACCCTATAAAATACTAACCCCCAAATCCATTTACTTCTGAAAATTACAGCAAAAGCAAATGTTGCAAGTAACCTTCAAAATAGCAGAGAATTTCACTACTGATTCACACTGTGAATCCCTTGGATGTGATTTCCTATTCAAAATGGACATGAGGATTAAGAGGATGTGATTTTAACAACGGGGGTCCAAAATCACATCCTACTCTATTTAAAAAGGGGTTCATAGTGTCATAACATACATGTAGGCCTATACCTTCGACGTTTTGATAATATGGAAAGTTTGTTATGATATATCTATAGTTATCTCAACCAAGTACGTACCGGTACCTTGGGCAAATTTGCATGGTGTGTAGTGCAGTGTGGCACGCAAAATATCACAGTGGAAACAAATGGCAAATATTAAATTCCATTTCTGCTTTCACAATAGGCTGAGTTCGGGCGGTCTGTTCTTAACACGAGTTCCTTGTTCTTGCGCTCGAACGCGGGAACGCGACCCGCGAACATTGCACTCGGAACAAGATCACACACCACCTACCAGTCGGGGTTTACAAGAATATGACGTAATTTGACGCGACGTAGAAGACGACCAAAGATGGCGGATGATTTGACGAAGCAGGAAAGTCGGCGTAATGTTGCCTAAAATTCCCTTCCAAACGTTTTCTGAACAAACTAGGGGAAAATGCAGTCTAAATATTGTGCTTCCGTTAAATTATTTTGCGTCTGAAATTCAGGTTTTTAAAACGAATGCTTGAATAACGTACATGGGCGCAGCCATTACATTTTGCGTAGTTACCAGCGATACATGACGCTCTTGGCTATCGGACGTTCTTTGGCGTTCGAGCGGCCGGAACACAAACGAAGACACGAGTTGTTCCTGAGCAAACAAGAACAACACGCCCGAACTCAGCCTTAGAGAAGAGTTTCCAAATGGCAGGGTTTTTGGAGTGACTTTTCCAATTTTCATTTGTTCTGTATATAAAAACACATCCTACATACATGTATAACCTGTTCATTAGCAAAATATATTAACAGATGCATCACCCATGTCGTTATAAAACAAAAGGGAGAGGTCACTATTGTTATATCTATTTAACTTTCAGACATTCCCTGCAGCATTAGCTAAAAAGATCTGTCTACAGATTAAACCTGAGATGTTTATTAAAATGATACAAAAGTTTCAATTACAATGAAATGGAATATACATAGCCGTATATTTTCTTCAAACTCAACGTTGATGGCGCCAATTTCATGGCGCTGCTCAGCACAAAAATTTGCTCAGGCAAAAATCATTTGCTTACGCAAAAAATCTTGCTTAGTAACAACAAGTTACCAGTCAAACCCCATGTGATTTTCATGCTAAACTAAAACCAGCTGGGGTGGATACCAGTCACAAGCAATAGGCCTATAGATTAATCCAACGAGCAAAATTAGGCAAAAGTCCAACTTTAAACCATACACAAAGTAAAACAAACACACAAATGTTGTTAGGCCGATAAACAGTTTAATATGGCCTCCGGGTCCTTCACTCCATCCGCACAACACATACCGTAGCCCTAAGGCTGCCAGTGCTGACACTGTCTCCTGGGGCTCAATGTCACTCTATGGACCACTTTTTGGTGGACGCGACCTTTGTGTGTTTCAGCTGTATTTGAGCTGGCTCAACATTCGACCAAAAACCTCACGAAGTTTCGATGTGGTAGCCACACTGCACATACAATCAAACAAGACTTTTACACCCAGTTTGCAATGAATGCTGAGCGTGTATTAAAGACGCCATCTTGGCTTCCCCGGTGCATGCACGTTCAGTTGATGAATTTTTTTGTTTGAATATTTATTATTTAATCGTTTGTGTAAATATACAACAACAAAATTCCAAACTAAATATTAAAATATATAGTGATTAAAGAATATAATTAGAAAAATGTTGAGATTATATCTTTTCATAAATATATTTCTAAAAAATCGATTTTCATAACATTTTAGCCTCGTGCGTTATACATGTGTGAACTGTGGCCACTCCTTGGGATTTTTCCCAAGATCTTGGGAATTTTGGTTGGAAAATATGGATTGCACATGCGCAAAGTGCTTATTCCGACGCTCTTTGCACAGTGTTTTCCCATCGCCTTGGGAATTTTGGGGAATTTTACTGGATGAATCTTGGGAATTTGAAATTTATGAGTGGCCACGCTGCATTTGTGTATTTCTGTACCGCGTGTATTTCCATCGAGTATTTATTGTGCGAAGTCACACACTGATACCAGAATATGAACTTTCAAACTCTGGAGTAAAAGGTAGGGTCGTGTTTGTGCATTACAAATAACAAAATAGAGATGGAAACGAGATTGGAACGAATCAACCAGCGAAATCAATTCGAGTTTTGGGATACAATTGAAAAAAAAAAATTTTGAAAAAGAACCCACTTTTTTGGCGCGGGCCGAAAAATAGGGGCGGGCGGTCGAGGACAACCAACTAATTATTTTTTGTTGGCCTTAGAAGCCATCTTTGGGTACCCAATCGGGCGGTACTGCGCTCGCGCGCGCGTCATACGCGTTCTTACTTTTGAGGCGCGTGTTTACTTTGGCAATCCTATTGGTCAAAGGCGCAATGAGTGCGCGCGTATGACGAGCGCGCGTGTATGGTACCGCTCGATTGGGTACCCAAAAATGGCTTCTAATTTTGCACGTCGGATTTGTCTCTACATCACATGATAATTTGGTTGATAATCCTGGTTTTACCAAGGACTTTTCAGCTCCATTGGCCCCTGGATCGAAGCGGCTTCGTGTTGAGCTTGTATATAATTTTCATGTACGTGGATACACATAAAGACCGCAGAATATATGAGGAAAAAACCTGGGTGGTGGAAGGAATTGGAAATTAGTTCTGTTGGAAACTACAGTCAGTACGGCTTTAGCACACTTTTATTTCCATTTTAAATACCTGTTGGCGGCTTTTAAACTTAAACTTAGCGCTGCGTGTACATAGTAGGCCTATACATACCAGTCCGTTGTCATAATGCATAGTTGACACTCCGGACAGCACACACAGTTTGACATGTACAATGTGACAAAATTAACTTGTGTCTGTTTCAACCACCAACCCGCGTGTCGTGATGCGAACAAAACTTGCTGTAATAATCATTCATGACCTGTGAATATGCGCTTAGGAACGAGCCAAACCTTCGTGACTACACTAAGCACCCCCACGTTATAGGCTCTCGGCGAATAGGATAACTAAACTGAGGTATTTAGATTGATTTTGAAGCTACCTCCATGCATGAGCCAATTTTCGGATCGTTTCTTTCCCGTTCGGTTTGGTCTCGCAGATAGGAAAGGCAAATCACATGATTGGCGACTCTTGTATTCCAGTTGCCTTGCTGATCTTCATGATTTTTCCCGCCCACGCTTTATCAAGGACAAGGGTCAAGAAAGCGTCCGTGACCTCTGACACCCTGGCGAGAAACGCACACACAAAAAGAAAGGTTAAAAACGCCTGAAAATAGCACCATTTTACATTGTTGTAGTCGAGGCCAGGCACAAGGCCAGGCACAAGGCCAGGCACAAGGCCAGGCACAAGGCCAGGCACAAGGCCAGGCACAAGGCCAGGCACAAGGCCAGGCACAAGGCCAGGCACAAGGCCAGGCACAAGGCCAGGCACAAGGCCAGGCACAAGGCCAGGCACAAGGCCAGGCACAAGGCCAGGCACAAGGCCAGGCACAAGGCCAGGCACAAGGCCAGGCACAAGGCCAGGCACAAGGCCAGGCACAAGGCCAGCTTGCAACAGGCAAGCTTGCAACAGGCAAGCTTGCAACAGGCACAAGTAACAGGCATAAACCATGACAAAGGAATGCTTCTATTACAGCTCATTTGAATAGCTTGAGACTTGGATTAAGACTGCTGGTCTTGTGCTGGCCTTTTGCTGGCCTTGCAGGGTCTTGTGTGGCCTTGTGATGGCCTCGACTACATCACTGCCATTTCAATCCTTGTCTCCGTAGCATGAATGCGAGTGCACCGCGCAAGGCATGCTGTGGAATTAAATTGTTCGGCAAGATCGCACCCATGGGAAACAAGGATGCGTTTTGCGTATTAATTAAATCGGGTTCTGCACACTTACGTCAGTACGCCGACCTTTGCAATGATACCCCTTGCGATGGGTCTGTCTGCGTCACACCGTAGGATGACCCGTTCCTCCTTGATCATGTTGGTGTCCACGAATGCAGGGCACAGCGCCCCCATGGTGATACCCTTCACCTTGGTGCAAGGGTGGGCCTGCGGCGGGAGAATCAAGATGGATGCTTTTAAAGAGTAAACCGCGAAATTAACAGATTAAGGAAGTGACCCACGACCTCCGGTTTACGGCCCTCTACCAGCTGAGCTATCTTGTCCTGTGTTGGCCATTTTACATTCCGTCAATTTCTGGGGGTTTTTTGCCCATGATTTTTTACTCCGGACAATTTTGGACCTATGC
Organism: Hippasteria phrygiana; assembly: GCA_037893225.1. NCBI lineage: Eukaryota > Metazoa > Echinodermata > Asteroidea > Valvatida > Goniasteridae > Hippasteria > Hippasteria phrygiana. Next base: position 100,968 of record JAZGUH010000768.1, on the reverse strand, counting down.
AAGCGATATCCGAGTCGCATAATGTATATGGCACATTGAGTGCAGGTTCGCATTTTGTACCAATTACTGATGACCCCAAATCCAACGAGATTTAGCGAAAAAAACATACTTCCCAGCACACCGTATAGCAAATGTATTCGCGGCGTCTTTATGAAAATATTTTGTTTTCTAACTATAGGTTGCGCTAGGAAACTACAATAATGCGGTCTTGTGAAGGAAAGAGGCAATCAATGTATAATATATTAAACACCATTTCATAGGCGTAGCCAGCGGGGGGGGGGGGGGGTAAGGGGGTATTGACACCCCCCCCCCCCCCCCCCCCCCAATATTTCCAGAGTGTTCCTTTATTTTTTTTATATTTTTTTTTTACCCCAAAATTTCCGTCCCACACAAAATCAAAACCCTGCCCTCTACATGTATCTACGACATACCTGTGTTTAATGTCGCAAGCTATAGGAACGGAGCCCGTAAGTACACAATCGACGCAACATTAAAATACTTTCCTTCATGCTGCTGGCCCTAGTGTGCCCTTACTGGAAATTATAGTGACCCCTGTGCCCCCACTGAAAAATGTTAGTGCCCCCTGTGCCCTAAAAAGTGTTAGTGCCCCCTGTGGCCCCGATATATCGAGTGCCCTTTTTCACGTCTACCCTCAACCCCCCCCCCCCCCCCCCCCCCCCCCAAATAGAAATGACCTTGCTATGCCTATGAACGGGGCCCGAAGTACACAATCGCCGCAACAGGCCCTAGTGTGCCCTCACTGAAAAATGTTAGTTCCCCCAGTGCCCCCACTGAAAAATATTAGTTCCCTCAGTGCCCCCACTGAAAATTTTTGTTTCCCTGTGCTCTCACTAAACATTCTGGTGCCCCCTGTATCCCCACTAAAAATGCTGGTGCCCTCCTTGCCACAGCCAGTTGCGAAGGCTGGTGCCCCGGGCCCTCACTTAAAATGCTGTTGCCATGCAGTCCCCAGTGAAAATCCTTGGCAACATCACTGCATAATTTTCCCTAAATTGTTAAGAGTACGTAGCTGGCCATAAGCTGTACAAACAATAGAGTACCGAAGTCTGACGTCAGTTGCCGCGGCAACTGGTTCCAAACACATGCAGTTTAGAATGTATTCTGGTTCCAAACATTGCATTGATTGACGTCATCACTTCGGTACTCTATATGAATCTATGCCCTTTCCAATGCACTGCGGTCGAAGTGTGGATATGGAGGGAGCTGGATTCAAACACTCTCGTTGTTCAAAATAATAACAATTGTTGGCTCAGTGGAAGAGCAAGTGGCGCATTACTAAAGTTAAGCAACGTTAATTGCAGGCAGTACTTGGATGGGAAACCACACAATGTAGCGTGCCTGGTAACTATTGTAGGACCCTTTTGGGCAGGTTTGGGCTAGCCCATTTAACACCCAAGTGGGCCCCATCGGCCAAAACTGTATGGGGCCCAATCGGCCAAAACTGTATGGGGCCCAATCGGCCAAAACTGTATGGGGCCCACTCATATCATGCAGTTACCCATCAAAGGCCCCACAAAGCTTGCTAGCTTAGAAATAGTGCATTAATTGTTCTGGGGCACGACATGCCCTTATTCATCTCAAAGGGTCACGTCCTTCGGATAGGACGTTAAGCTGGAGGTCTCTATGGGATCAGTGCACGTAAAAGAACCCAGAGCACCTGTCATGAAAGAGTAGGGTTTGCCCCGGTGCTTCTGGTGCCCTCATCACACATCCTGTAATTGGCGCTTGCGTTGTTGCATGTTGAATTAAATAAAATAAATAAAATAGAGTTACTAAAAAGTACATGAGTTGTTTTGTAACAGAAATTGTACATTAGGTTTATTTTTTGCAATTTAATGTTAATGACAGCAATTTTTTAAATTTAAATTTTAAATTAAATTGCATGTCTTTCAAAACAAATCTATTGATCAAGAAGTGGTTATATAGCGAATGTTTTTTCACTTCTCACAGCCAATGGGCCATTCAGATCTTATACAGGGTGTCTAAAAAAATGCCCCTCCCAGGGTTGCAGCATAATTCGAAAAAATTAAATGTTATTTAATTGTAAATAATTGTGAAGCATATATATTTGTACTATTTTCCGTAAAATGTCCACTTTAAACAGCAGGAAAATTATGTCCCCGCTCCCTTTTTGATCTGTAAAAAATCCCTGTCTACCTCTCAGCATGGATATATCAGGTGCCCTTTTTTACGTTTACCCCCCTCCCCCACCCCCCCCCCCCCCTCCAATAAAAATGACCTTGCTACGCCTATGCATTTTGCAAAGTATGACTCAGTAAATAATGAACAATTTGACCTCATCCTCCGATCAATCTATCATTCACATTGCTGTATAGGGTAAGACAGACTAAAGGGGTCCGTCGCTAGACTAGTCAGTGTCTAGCGCCCAGTCGTTCACATAGAGAAGACCGACAGCCAAAACAAAAAAGGAAATTCACCATGATGGATTTGGTCAAGCCGATGACTGCGTGTTTGGACGCGGCATACGTTGGCATGTACGGGATCGGGGAAAGACCTGCAAAAATGGCGGGAAATAAGGAAACAAAAATAGCATCGTCAATACGCAGAAGCCGGGATTAACCAAACGTCCTTGCATGTATCAGGGCGTTTTGTTATAAGAGGACTTTTAAAACAAAGTGAAAAAAAATATAAAATATTTTAGACTTTAGATATTGCCGTTATATCTCCGAGTTGGGCAATACTGTTAGCTTGCTAGTTACAGACACGTAGTTGTAGTTTAAGTCTTGGGGAGCTGTACAGCATTTAACCCAGGGTCAGCAAAAGTTGGCACTGAATGCATGCATCCTTGGGTTTGGTACAGTTTAAGCGTACAGGTATGTGACACGTGACCCACAGCACCGATATATCATTACATTGGCCGAAAAGTTATTCATGTACACCGACGGCTGCTCTATTACACCGACGACTGTTGCATGCACTCACCTGCAACGGACGCGATATTGATAATCATGCCTCCTTCGCTGCCTTCGTCAAGACTCATGTGTTTCAGCGCAGTGTATGTAGCCGATAATGTTCCCGTCTAAAAAAAAAAGAAACACCAAATAGTTATACGGGACTGCTACACCCCAAGTACCACACTCCACAAAGTTTTATCATCATCATGACAAACCGAATAACCAAATGAATACAACCGTGTAGTATCGAATCGACTTTCGTAAAGAATTAAAACTAACACGTTTGTATTATTTACTCCATGGTCTTACGTCGCCTTTGAAAAAAAGGGGGGGGAGGGAAATCCCTTGCATGTATTACTGTGGTGGACGCAAGTGCGCCCTCACTCAACGGATATGTTTCCCGCGCTAGCAAGTGCGCCCTCACTTGACGGGTATGCTTTCCCGCGCTTTGGTGACTTAACACCAGCGACAACTTTAACTTTCTCCAGTATAAATTCAGCACATCTGTCTGTTAAAATTGGACAGTTTGTGGGACAGCCTACTGAGTGTCCTACTTGATTATCCAGGACTGTGTGAGTTGAAATACAAGTTATAGATTGTTGATTTTGTGTGAATTTTGCCTTGTGTTTGGCTATGTCTCGTCGGAATCTATGCTCACATGACAATTCCCATTAATATTAGTATGTGTGTTGCTGTACATGCATTGAAGTGTGGTGTAATAATGTTATGTATATGTACATGTATGCGTAAAATAGGTGTATTTTGAAATTCTGTATTCATTACAGGGTGTTTCTTGGAGTTAGTTATTGTACTTACAATAAATAACCATTGATGTCAGGTGCTGCTAACTACTTTGTCCTGAGTGGTTTGATTTATTTTAACTACTGTTGTACCAGCCCCGTCTCCAGTCCTAGTCGTGGTCCAACCAGGAATTCAACTCCCATCCCCTGTTGATGTTCACACTTCAACAAACCCTGGGGCTGCGCAAGTAGCTACCATCACATTACCTCTCTAACAAAAATGTGTACGGTACTCTTTACTATGTAAACTTGCCCTGAAATGTTACACCCCAATTAGAAGTCATAGATATCCGGCTTTGGTGTTGACATACGAGGTACAGTTTCAAAACATTATGACGCATTATGTGAGACCATAAAAATACGCCCATGTGTTCAATAAATTTGTATCGAGGTTGGTTTTGTTTAGTTTAATAAGAGGCCCGACTCGTGTGAGTTTTATAAGGGAACAAAAATATACATCAGCTAAGATGGACATGAACAGACAGATTAGGCAGACAACTTGGTAAAAGGTTGAGTGGAATGAGGTCATGCGTGCTAAGGAATGACGTGTATATTCTATGAGGTTTGACCTGTTTCGCAGAACAGTAAACAATACTAATATTGTTATAGGAATGTTACGAATGAGTGAAGTAGGAATTGTCCAACGCCAGGTGTGTTTCTGCAATAAAATTACAAGTTTACAAAGTTTCCGTTCCGCGTTGTTAAACACCAGACGTGCGTATGAACATGAGAGGCAATATGGCTCGGTAATGACAAGCCGAAACCACGGCATGGCATTTGGTGCACGCATCTATTACACACCTCACAATATACCACAACTCGTATAACTAATCTAAGTTAGAAGGAAAACAAATGATATTGTTTCCTCAAAGCAAGGGCGGTCAAATTCCACGCCGGTCATGAATTTGCTTTGGTTACTATCACAAATTTTCGAGAGGTCATTGTGGCTTTCTTTTCACTGAGTTTCGGTACAGTAACTGACAAAAAAGAATATTTTTAATACATGATGTTTATTTAGTCATCCATTTAGTTACATTTGTGGGAGGGGCGGAGCGCGTGCTTACCACGTTCACGTTAACACAGAGTCGCCAGTTCTGTTCATCTTGTACGCCAGCGTTATTCACCACCAGATTGACCATGCCAAATCTTTCCTTGGTCTTAGCGAACACATCTGTGGCATATTCAAAACAAATATTGCGGTTAATGATAATTTTAATATTGCGAAACCGCCAGCATAGGGCAAGATAGCCCAGCTGGTATGGAGCGCCGGTATGGTTATACAAAAGTCGGCGGTTCAAATCTACTCTTAGTCAACAATTTCTACATTACTACAACATAACAATGCGCCAACTCTACAGTTTCATTCTGAATTCTGAATTCAGTAATGTGGCCTCAAAACGTCAAAGCATAATGCCGCAACATTATTTATGTAGGTCAAAATACCCATCAAACGTTAACACGTCGTAGGTCGATGTCCGAAAATCAACATTCATAAAAACTTCGTATAATGTATGTTTTTACTAAATATTCTCATCCTATAGGGTACTGGAATCTACGGTGCTCTCGAAGTGCCGTCTGATCTGATTCGTTGAGGTCATAAAATAATGTTCAGATGACGACTTCCTATTACTTCCTGAAATAATTTAGCTCAGGGTGATGAAGTCTTGAGATATCACAGGACGACAACATCCTGAAAATACCGGTGTCAAATCAACACCCAGTGGTATCTATTATTGAACCACCCGATCACACGGTGTGAATTTAACACTATGCACTTTGTTTTTCCAGTGCAGGCCGCCTGCGCATAAGCGGGATGTCATCTTCCAGAAATATCTTATTCGAAGGAATGCAAATTGTCTTAACTTAAATTATCCAGAGGAGAGATCTCTTTTCTGTTGCGGAGATTTTTACTCACGATGTTTTTGTCTTCTCAACACAAACTTACCCTCTAGATTCGCTTCTGACGTGATGTCACACTTGACAAAGATGACTTTATCTTCCCCGTATTTCTTAAATTCGTTCAGAGTTTCCTTTCCTTTTGTTTCGTTGATGTCGGCTATGCATACACCCTTGAGAAAAAAGAAGAACAAATTGTAAAATAGCTTAATAGTAGATGTCATTGTCATTAAACATAAACAACGAAAATGAAAAGAAATGAAAAGGTTCGCCTGTTGTTTCCAGGAAAGGTTCTTTCTTAGGCCCACACACAATCTGGAGCATATACTGGAGGTCTAGTACCTTGACTCCTTTCTGGAGCATCACCTCGACAAACGCCTTTCCGATGCCCTCTGCCGAGCCGGTCACGATAGCAACGGTATCGGGGCTGAAGTGGGCCGTGGCCAGATCGAAAGACTCGCTGTTCTCCGCGCTCGTCATTTTTTCTTCGTTGGTGTTGCTGACTGATTATCTGCATTTTTATAAAAAAGTTGGAAGCAGTGGTAGTTTGGAGTTTCACAACTGCATTGCAAATACATTAAGCACCGCACATTAACGCATTGCCCAATTACAGCCGCGCGAGCCCAGTGCGTTATTTTCGTCGCCGAGGTTCTGATTGGTCAATACGTCCAATGGGCGGCGCTTTATGCCAGTGACGAGGAACGTGTAGTTAATGTTTAATAATACACTTTATCGATATCGTTTCGGTTTGCGGTATCTCAACCTTCGTTAAGTGAGAAGGGTTCAAGGGAAAACCAATTTCGGGTAACTCGTTTTCTCTACTGTCGATAAGTGAGAAATATGGTTCAGGGGGGAACCATGGGGACTTCACGGGTTAATATGGTTCAGGGAGAACCATGGGCACTTCTCGGGTTGTTCTCAACGTTTCGATTAGCCTGCTCTAATCTTCGTCAGAAGAATGAGGTTTGCCGATGCAGCTCCTTAAGTAGTATTTGCTGGGATTGTGTGTAGAATGGGAAGCGTTCCGATTGGTGCCACTGTTGTGTGATGTGTTGTGATTGGTTGCCACTACGGCATTGTTCATAATTGTGTGCGTTTTCTGCTGTGTGTGAGTTGCCTGCTCGCTGAGGCGTGTCAGTTGACTGTGGAGTGTGAGTGTTGGTGGATGGTAGGATTGAATGCCAAATGTTGCTGATGAAAAAACCGATGTCCTGGGGGGCAGTGTCATGTTTATGAATCTCAATAGCCTCTCTGATACGACGGGTGTACCAATGCTTCTCCGGGGCTATGATCTTTGCATTCTGCCAGTCAATATTGTGGTCCAAATCGGTGGAGTGCTTAATGATCGCAGATTTGTCACATTCCCCTCTGCGGCCGTGGTCCTTGTGTTCCTTGAGCCTGGTCGTAAGGTCTCTGCCGGTCTCGCCAATGTACACTTTACCACAAGTGCAAGGAATTCGGTAAACCCCGGCTTGACGGCTTGGATCATGTCTGTCCTTGTGGGTGTGTAACTTCGTTTCCAACTTGTTTCGAGTCCGGTAGTAGACCTTAATGTCAGCTTCCCTCAGGATACACTGAATCTTGTGTGAAGTATGGCCAATGTACGGTAGGACGGCAATTGGTTTTTCGGTTGCGTTCGGGGGTTGAGGCGCGTTCCTAATCGGGAGGAATTTAGGCTTATCAGGTCTGTACACTGTTAAAACGCTGTTTAAACTTTTTAAACAACCCCGGTTGTTCATGTGCCCTGCTTAAACAACCACTAAAGTTGTTTAAGCAGGGCACATGAACAACCTGGTTGTTTAACTTGTTTAAACAACGTTTTAAACAGCGTTTTAACAGTGTACCCATTGTCTCCTAACACGGCGTTAAGATGTCTTAACTCGGATGGCAAGTGCTCTTTATCACTGATAGTGTGTGCCCTTCGAAGTAGGGTGCGATTCACAGAGGATTTCACGGACAGTGGGTGGAACGACCGGGCATTTAGGTAGCGGTCTGTGTGTGTAGGTTTTCTGTAAACCGAATGCCCAAGTGAGCCATTAACCCGTTTGGAAATGAGTACATCAAGGAAAGGCAACGAGTCGGATGTCTCAGTTTCCATGGTGAATTGAATGCTCGGATGTTGCTGGTTGAGGTGACCAAGGAAGTCACTCAGTTTTTCGGAACCGTGCTGCCAAATGATGAAAGTATCATCTACGTATCGAAGCCATAGTTTGGGTTTGTGTCGTGCTGTCTCAAGGGCTTTCTGTTCGAAATCTTCCATGAAGATGTTTGCTAGGACCGGGATATGGGGGATCCCATTGGAGTGCCTAAAGACTGTTGATAGTACGTCTCTCTCCATTGGAAGTATGTGGATTTCACACATACTGAAAGTAGATCAACGATTTGATCTGGCGTTAAGCTGGTCCGTTCCGGGAGCGTGCTATCATGTTCGAGTACCGACTTGGTTACGAGGATAGCCTCGTCTGTCGGTACATTGGTGAATAATGACTTGACATCAAAACTCACTAGCATGTCGGAAGGCTGTAATATAGTTCCCTTTATGATGTTGATACACCCTGCTGAATTGGGTACATGGTGGGGCGTCTTACCCACGAGTGGGTGTAAAAGCTTCGTCAAGTGTTGGGCGAGGTTATACGTGGGGGAACCTCGGGATGAGACAATCGGTCGGAGCGGTCTGTCTGGTTTATGAATCTTTGGTAGGCCGAAGAATCTTGGGCATTTCGAGCTGGACGGACGGAGGTGCCTGTATAGTGCTATGGGTAAGGCTGTGCACCGGTTTAAGGAAAGAAGTTTTGCAGCGAATTTCTTTTCGGCTAACGGAATTGGGTTCTTTTTGAGGCGGGTGTAGGTATCCGTGTCGAGGATATCCTGAACCTTCTGATCGTATTCCGAGCGGTCCATCACGACTGTGGCATTACCCTTGTCTGCCTTTAGAATGTGTATCGTAGAGTCATTACGGAGGCTATTTGCCGCCTGATGTTCCAGTCTTGTGATATTGGATTTCGGAGGCTTCGCGCTCTTTAAGATATGGTGTATCTGAATACGGATATCGTCTGCCTTTTATTAAAAATACACTTTATCATTAGATTTGTAAATTAGTTATTTGTACTTCTCGTGTAATATCAAATGAAAAAAACATACTTCTGAATTCTGCACCTGTTCGATCCGATATTGGGGCATTAACGCCATGTCCTATGGCCTAGTTTTCATAATTAGTAATCGTGATTGCTGTATATAGGCCATAAGTAAGATATCCTGCTAATCTCTAGAGATAAGAAGTGAAGAAGTAAACACGTTGGCATGGCATGGAGTCCCACCCAAGTTATTTAACGAAAGCATTTGCGCAAGTGGGCCAGCGCGTGTTATCTCGCATCCGTTCAGATGTTCATTTCACAAGGAAATTAAACCCAAAATATCTCATAAAAGAAGCTCCCGTGCTTCCACGCAGCCATAACGCTCGACGTCTTCGCTGAAACGCACCCTCCCACGACTGTCTACACCATTAGTATATCACCATGAAGATCATCGTGTTTATGGCTTGTCTCTCGTTGGCTCTGGGTAAATATAACATGTACCAAATTTACAGAGCGTTTGTGGTATGGTATCATACTTTTTTCTCAGTCCATCTCAGAAGAGATATTGCAAGGACAGTGACACACCCCTTTGGTCATAGTGTTTTTTTCTTCACTTTTGTCTTTCTGCTATAGGCAGCCCAGATTTTTGTTTCGTCCATTGTTTCTTGGTCTTCTGTTTGTCCGGTTGTCTCTTGTTTCCTTGTCGTTTTTTTTTGTAGTGCGTTATATTTTCTGTGTTATTTTTTTTCGTTATCTGTGCAATTTCTTGCCCTATATTTCTATTTTACTTATAAAATTAATTGTGTGATTGTGTATTTTTGTGAATTGCCTGAATAAAGTATTTATAAGGTGCTACAAAAAGTCCGATTGGATTCGCAAGGGGAAACTAAAATCTTTATTTGAGAAACAAGAGACGGCACAAAATGAGGACATTTTCTCATGTGAATCAACCTAGAATGTCTCGACTACCAGAGTTTAACCATCTCGTGCGCAACGAGTCCGGCATTTTGTTTTTCAAACCTTTTGAGTTTTCGCCATACCATCTCACGTCATGAATCAATCGCTGTTTAATTAACCAACGTTTCTTACTCGAGCTTACTCTTAACTGAAATAAAACTGAACATGACCCGTTCAGTATGTTATTTTTTTTTAAACAAACCAGAAGAACTTATTATAACGAAGACCACGATACGAACATTTTGGATAAAGTGAACAAAAATCTTTGGCTTCCAATTAAAGGAAACATGATGTAGGATTTATATTGCATTATTCCTGCTTAAAACAATAAAGTATTATCTTGACAATGATATTTTGTGTCCAGAGACAATTATTTCCCAGATTAAATATGAGAAAACAATTTTTGAAAATGTTTGTCCAAGCTACTCCGCCCCCTGAGTGGGACCCTCATTAACATAAGTGTGTGACGTAGATCGAGGCACATTACCCATTCATCACCGGTATGCATTGTGTGTACATTGTACGGCGAAAATTCTTCGTCCAAAATCTAAGCAAAATATAGTGTTTTTCGGCCATGCCGACAAGGTGTGTGGCTGCTGGGTGCAGCAAAACAACGACGGATGGAGTTAAGCCTTCATTTATTTCCAACTGATGCGAAATATCGGAGAATTTGGACGGCGAAAGTGAAGGTGACAAGAGCAAAGTGGTCCGGCCCCAGCAGCTTTTCAGCGTTATGTAGCGACCACTTTGAGCCGTGGTGTTTCGATACTGGTATTTTCAAATCCTTTGGGATGACCATTAAAAATATGCTCAAGTCCACTGCCATCCCAACAAAGTTCCCAGATGTGAGTAAGATATAGGCGAAAGCAGTTAAACGGCCCATTCCCCGAGGAGCCTTCGCTAAAAGGGAGAAAATCAGGGTAAGTTCGATGTTAGTTGTTGTTGCAACTTACGAAATTGCACGTGTAGACCTAGTGTGTGTATACGTATACGGGCCGGGTCCAGACTATCAAGTCGATCCGTGAATTTCGGTGCCTCGGCCTACGTCACGAACAGCGCCCTCAATTTGAGTCTCAACAAATTTCAAAAAGGGGGGGTCAATTTTTGAGCGGCAAATAATCACACTAAAACTTCACTTGAACCAGTTTGGCTTTTAATTCACATTTAATACATATAAATGAATTTATTTATGAAATAAAATGTGATCCAGTCATTTTGAGAAGCATGTTTCCTTTAACATAAAAACTGTCAATAAACATAACTAATGTGGGCCCCCTAACAAACAAACTAACTAAAATTACCCAATTTTTTTGCCTTTTTACAGACAGATTATTATAGGTTTACAACTTGCTGTGATTTAACAATTGCAGCGTAAAATTGCAAAAAAAGGACAATATTGCAGAATATTTGTTTTATAACATGTAAAACATTTGTTTTAATCATTTTTTAAATGTAATTGAACAATACAATTTTCTGTTTTACACAGATCTTTTGTTTGTTATTTGCTTATACATAATTGTTGATGTAAATAAACACATTCTGTCAATATTAATGTATTTTTTACATATTTTGTTGAATTTTTTAAACATGCGTTTGTAACTGTTTCATTGTAAATCGGTATATCTACATCACAATCTGTAAACGTATACAGTTTCCCCTGTTTTGACAAATTTTCATTTTTAATAATTAGATGGCGTGTTTTTTAATATTAGATTCACGTATTCCTATAGTTTTCTTGCAATTTAGCAGACCAGCTTGTTTCAGAACACAAATTATTCACCAAATCAGCAATGGTAATTCGTTCAAAAAATCATGCTAAAAATATGCATTCATTGTTCTGTTTATAGCCGTATGTGCCAAATGCGGACATTTATTTGTCTTTTATACCAACTCTGTATTTCAGCAGGCCAGCTTGTTTCAGAACACACGTATGTAACATGACTGATTCACCCAATCAGCAATGCGAATTATTTACGCGCGTTCATGATGTCCGAATGTGTATTGTGTATACAGCTGCCGCATGTTTAACGTTGAAAAGTTGCACCAACGTTGCAAGTAGTCTAGTACATGTAATACTAGTATAAGTATAAGGTAACTGTTCCACCTTTTGCTTGCAATTTTATAGGCTAAATACACATCTCAACAAGCTGCAGTATTTGACGAAATAACTGTTCGAATAGTGGCGGTTTTAACACAACACTGTTTTACAGCAGTTGGATATTTCCGTTCCAGTCATAACAAGTTGTTGTAAAAAATACACTGTTAAAAATGACGTTGTGGTATACAACGATTTACAGAGTTTCTTTCTGTATAACCACATAGTAACTCTGTTACAAACATTGTGTGTTTTTTAAAGGAATTCCTTGTATATCAACAACTGCGCAATTGTAAACTGTACATTTAAAAAGAAGTTCTGTAAATATACAAAGTTCTTTTTTAAAAAGATTGTTCATTCACATAGATTCTACGGTTATCCTACATGATCTCATTATGCGGCAGATGACCAATCAGAATTGAGGAAATTTGTGTGCGCCAAAAACGTGTTAAATTGCTGTTTCAGTTGAAAAAACACACTTTCTTGATCATAATAGGTAATTTGTCAAGCAACTCATGTACAGAATTACTTTTATCCAAACATTATTAAATAATGTCACGTTACATCCCCTTTCATGTTCAAAAAAATCGAAACGACTGATGGCGAACCATGACTTCATAATAGCTCGACCGAATGAATATACAACCAAAATGCGCTATGCTGTCGTATATATAATGTATATGTAGTAGGATCTATGGGCGCATGTACACCGTATGTAATATGTAGGATTGTATAGTAATCACACTGTACAAATATTGTAAAACTATATAAAATGCACTCTGTAGATGTCTAGAGACCGTCTGTACACACACAACCCGTGTAATACCAATTGACTGCAGATTCTGCTTTTTAAAATTTTGCAGATATCTGTAAAAGTACAACAACAAATTTCCCAGTTAAATAAACAACATTTGTTTAAGCTTTAATAATTGTTGCAGGTAGTAAACACAAAAAAACGTACATCCCATATTTAGCATTTTACGGTTTTCCAGTATTTTGCCAAAACAAATTGGTCTGTTCATAACGTTTACAACATTTTTATTTTTTAGTGACAACAAAATATCTGTAATTAAATATTGCAAAATTGACTGTTACATGAAATAACAGAAAGTGCTGTCAACTGAAATAACAGAAAGTGCTTGAATTTCTGTCAACTTCAATAATTGTTGCAGGTTATAAACACAAAAAACGTCCATCCCATATTTAGCATTTCACAGTTCACCTGTATTTTGCCAAAACAAATTGGTCTGTTCATAACGTTTACAACATTGTTATCTTTTAATAATAACAAAATGTCTGTGATTACATTTTGCAAAATTAACTGTCAAATGAAAAAACAGAAAGTGATGGCAACTCTGTTGCCATCACTTTTTCTGTAAATTAACACAGAATTTTCAAAAAATGGAAGAATACATTCAAAGATTGTAATCGTATGGTTTCATTCTCCTCGTAGCTTTTTCGCCGAGGCGATCCCGGAGTCTAATTGTCGGGGGCCAGAAAGCTCCGTTGGGAAGTCGCCCCTACCAGGTCGTGCTGTTTAGTGACTCCAAGAATATCAATAGCAATTACTGCGGGGGTAGCCTGGTGCATCCCAGATGGGTCGTCACTGCGTCTCACTGTGCATTCGATAAATTTGGAAATACGTAGGCCACATTTAGCTTTCCTGGTCCTTGTCCAAATGTGGGTCACACATGAGCGTGACCGTATACCTGTTACGTATCAATTTGGCAGATGGGAAATATTCCCCAAATTAGCCTTTCCGGTGACAAAAGTGTTCCTTCACTGAATAGCGCCCTCTGCCGGGCCTTTATGCATAGTCATTCCCAAAACAGTAATGTTAAAGCACTCTGAAGAAGATTTTGTTCACTTAAAATCAATTAATATGATGATGAGATCCCATTTTGTCTTTTTAAAGTGTGTCTTTTGTAAGTATGTGATTTTTGATGCCATAGGCCTAACTTGTACACAACAGAATGTACGACATCAACTTTTATAGAAACAAAACAGAATGAAAAGTTTTCTCGAGACAATTTTTTTTCTAGAGTTCAGGTTTTTTTAGTTTAGGAGATTTTTGTTTAAATCTTTTTTTAAAGAAGAAAGGGTCTACGTACAAGCGTTTTTTATGTTGAATACATCGTCATAATGTGACGTGTAGCATTGTTGGTACTCTCTTCTATGCAGACAGAAAGTGTACGTTGGGGCTGGCTTCAACAATTTGTACAACAGCCCAACCCCGACCAAAGGAAGATGGATAACGCACCCAAACTACGACAGCAGTAACTACAACAACGACGTGGCACTGGTCAAACTCGACTCGCCATTTACCCTGTCAGACAAGATCAAGACCATCCAACTCACCGACGCGGGCTCAGACGTTGCGGTGGGAACCAAGCTGTTAGTCAGTGGCTGGGGAAGGCTTTCTTGTAAGTAGATAGACGTAAATGATTGTTGTGGTTGTCGTCCTTACTGTCAATAATGTCGTTGTCATCGTATTGGTGGCGGTATTGTTTCACTGTTTGTCGTTCTCGGATTCAAGTCTTCGGTATGTTTTATACTCCCAGTTGGTGGAAGTGCTCCATATGATCTAATGCAGGTTGTGCTATACGGAATCAGCCGCAGCCAGTGCAAGAAAGACAATGCCGAAATCAACCCCGTTACAAGCAACATGTTCTGTGCTTCGGCACCTAATAAAGACTCATGTAAGGTACGTACAAACATATCCTTCCAAAGTATAATGGGTATCAGTCTGTACACTGTAAAACCATGTGTTTTACTTCTGAACACAAAATTAAACGCAAATCTGTAACACTTAATAAACATTTCGACACGTTTATGAGTAAACACTGAACACATGTTTGAATTGAAACCCAGTTAAACATTGTGTTTAAACCTACGCGTATAAACACATTGCATTTATGATATAAACACCAAAGTGTTTTACTTTTAATGTTTAGTGTTTAGATTATAAACGCGTCATTATTGTGTTTTACAGTGATAGCCTCTTGTTTATAGCTGCGTTCGGGTACCTTTACCGGTTACACCGACACGGAGTTTACCCTCGGAAAAATCTCTGTGTTTCTCTCAACTGAAAATACTGTAGGGCCCCACATTGTAAAAACAAAAAAACGTTTTTTTGCGGGAATTTCCTGGCAGTTTGGACGCAAATACCATCCCGTAAAAAAAAAACGGTGCAAGCTCTATCTATAACGATTCATGAACACTGTTATTTTATGTTACTGTCTTTTTAAATAACCCTGCTATTCCCGTAAAATGACGGGTAATTCACTAAGTTACTGGAAGCTTGGTGTAAGTAATTACAAATTCGCAGAAATGGGAGCCAGACTAAATAATCCTTAATCAACCGACTGTACTTTGCCTCCCGTAGGGTGACAGCGGCGGTCCCATAGTAAGCAACTTCGACGAGGATAAACACGTGACTTCGGTGGTTCTTGAAGGGATCGTCAGCTGGGGCTACAATTGCGCTGTACCCGGATACCCCGGCGCCTACACCAGAGTGGGAAACTACTGCTCCTGGATGGCAGGGGAGACGTCCAATCAAGTCACCTGTTAGACGACTGCTGATTGGCTGCAGTCACTGGTACCTGCCCTGCCATGTATCCATATAAAGTATGATTTTATTGGCCATTTGCGAGGTTAGCTTGCAAATGAGGCTTCGTGTTTAACCTCTACAGATGAACATGCCAAATACGGGTTCTGACAAATTTGTGATCAAAACTACTCCATAAATGCTACCGCAATCAAGTGTTTAAAAAGTCTACTATTAGTTAATGACTAATTATTTCGAATATTATGTTCAGGCTAGGACCTAATAATGTTTTATGAATTTAATGAATTATTTCTTTGGCTTTTGATTCAGGGGACAATGAGCTATAATATACTTTAAATGTAAAAAATATAGCATTAAATTATAAGTAAAGAGTTAATTATAAAACAGTGGGCGTAAGCGTTCGTCCTCGGTGCTGTGCTTTTATCCAAGAATATCCAAACCGGAACCAGACTACTTAATTCAGATCCTAAATTACAATAAATGGAGCTTGCACAACTTAAACCATGAATACGCTATCAAGTATTCTGTAACGTCGTTTACCTAAACGTGTATTACCTTCAGTGTTAAGACAGGCAGCCGTACACGTTCTTTTTTTTTAATATTCTCGTTTATTCCAAACCAGCCGGCTCGTGCAGTCCATTAGTGTTACCACGGCCGTTGCTGGGGTGTTATATGGGCTGGTTTGTTTTTGCATTCAACAGGGGACCTTTACCAATAGAGGACAATAGGGTCCTCGGTTGAGAAAGATCCACGGTTGAAAACCGTATACAAAACCAAGGAGGGCTCTTGCCAAAAAGTATGAACAATAGGACAACAGGAGGTCCCCGATTGAAGGTGTTTGCACACTGGTGTATAGGTTATCCATTACGCCAATAGGGGATTAGTGTTAACAATACAACTGAGGACCCGAGCACAAGTCCTCGGTAGTTTTTATGTACAAACCTTATGGGGCATGTCAAGAAAAAGTCCAAACAATGGGAACAATGGAAGAGAACAGCTTGAGTCCTCAGTTGTACAGTAAAACATGCGTGTGTAAATACCGGCAATCGTGGACTAGGGACAAAAGAGTTAGGGCGTACACAAAGGGTCCACGATTGACCGAACGTCCACGATTGAAAATCGTGTACAAAACATATGGGAGGCCTTCCGAAAAGGTGAAAGTACAAATAGAAGAGGGACAGTAGGAGGTCCACGATTGCCGGTATATACACACTTATATGTGTGAGTTTGTATATGCCGGCAATCGTGGACCTAGGACAAAAGAATTCGGGCGTAGACAAAGGGGTCCACGTTTGACCTAACGTCCACGATTGAAAATCATGTACAAAACCAATGGGAGGCCTTCCGAAAAAGTTAGAGTATAAACAAAAGAGGAACAATGGGAGGTCCACGATTGCACCCGTTTACATGACGACGTGTGTGTGTGTGTGTGTGTGTGTGTGTGTTTGGGGGGGGGGGAGGGGTGGATTCCCCACAACGGTTACATTTTATTACATTTCTTTACCCAGGGTATGCCCAAACAGTTTCAAACTTGTTTCCATTGTGGCCATAGGCCTAAAAACATTTTAGTTACAAATTAATAACGGTACTAACAGACATACGAAAAATCAATATTTGCACACATACACAAATATTTACACAAATGAATCTTAGACCTATGTCGAGTTGAATGCCAAATGTGCATTGGTCCCGGTAGGCCATAATTATACGCCTGATCTACTTAGGATTTTACAATTTCGTCAAAACCTCATTCAATTTAGAGGAAAGACAAACGTGTTTACTGATAACGTAGACGACAGGCTTGCGGGTTCAAGTGGAGTGAGGGGGGGGGGGGGGGGGGGGGGGCACATACAAGTTAACCACGCCCCTTAGACAAACCTATGAAATTGTCTGCGGAAATATGTGTTCGTCTCAAAATGTGCACGTTCCGCGTCGAATAACGCGACATTCACCCGATAATATACCGCGATGGGTCAAATGATTAATTGACCGCACTCCCCCACGTTAGAAATCATTGAAAGGGTTCTCTGAAATCTCTTTTGCGGCCTTCCTCCATCCTCCCCACAAGGGAATAAAACTGTGGTCCACACGAAGTTGGTCTGGCAAACCTTTCCCGGAACCGGAAGTATACTACATTGTTCCATGATCCTGGTTCACTCATTTATTTTATTAAATCTTGCTTGTAGCGGTGTATGGACCAACATTTTGTATAACTTCTCACCTGCAAAATAATGTAGTGTGCAAGGTTTTATTCTGTTCCGATTTATTTCACTTCTCAAATTCGTCAGGTTCTGGAAGATTTTAACTTCCAAAATTCAATCTTGTCTCGAAATTGACAGCCGCATGTCGTCTGCTAGGCCAGCTCATGCAGGATACGTCACGGGGCTATACCCGTTTTATGGCCCCAGGCCATCCATGTTTACCTGCATGAACTAACTCTCGGAATGTTCACTGTCAGCTGGAAGCCGCCGCATTGAGAAGACAGCGTACTCTTCCTAGCGAGATGTCCGGATATAGCGCGACTGTAGACTAAACACGGACGGACGCACCCCATTGATTAAAAATACACGTTCTTGTCACCTTAACCCCCACCCCGGCCCAACCCAACCAAACGCACCCCGTGCAGGTTTAGGCTATGAGGGTTGTTGGTTGCAATCCAAAATTGGAAGATAAATACAACTGGCGTCCCGGATAGCATGTAACCGCGATGATAGATGGCATACGGTTATACACTATACGTTTATTAGGTTCAGCTCTCGAGACTTCCTTATTTAAAGATTAGTTACATGTTTTGTTTTCTCTAGCCGCTTGGTTTATAAAAAGTTATAAACGACAAACTGGTAAAATCAAGTTTGATTCCTATCCTCCGTAGTGCATACAACGAATCTGGATTATTTTTTACAATAATATTCTTTTGGAGTTAGGACATGCGATGTCAGAATTAATCTCAACATGCATGTAGGCCTATATACCAGTGGTAACATCATGGTAAAAATGCAAAAACAAAAACAAAAACCAGATCTGGGAAAAAAATTGGAACAGCAACATTTTGAAGCATGTCACAGATACCGTACAAAACCACTTTTGCAAACTACTTATTTGTAACAATAAACTTAATTAATACAATTTTTGCGCAAATCTCATTTGAGTTGTTTCAGTTCATATTTATGATTTTGTTTTCAAACTGGCCATGTTGATAGATATTCCATACATCATCATAATTAGCCCAACATGTCAACAAAATATAAGAGAGATTTTTGCCCTTTCCCGAGTGCATTCAACACTCTATGCTCATATTGCAGTGCTTTACAAAAGTCTGCGGGGGGGGGGGACATAGGCTTACTCGGGCGGGACTCGAACCGAGTCAACTAGCGACCTCTTGCTCTACCGAGGTTGCCCGTGGTCTTCTGACACAGTCTACCCCGTTTTTCAACTACACATTTCAAAAATTATTGTAAAGCGCCGTAAAGTTTGAGGGTCACCGTTTTCACCTGATACTGCATGGTGTTTGGAACCAATTACCAGTCAGTCACAGACACAGTGCTGAAAATGTTGATGGGTCCAATATTTGCTTCCAGCGCTGTATGTGCGACATGATCACTGATGTCAAATCAACCATCAAGTTTCAATTTTTGCCAACTTACCTTCAGTGGAGGAACTCACTGAGCGTGTATACCGTGTATATAGGAAACGCAGATGAATGCCGGCGTTATTTAGAGCAGTTAACCTCTATTGTTAATCAAAATATCACCTTGCCCCTCCTTCTTCAGTATTACTATTATGTTCAACTGGCACAAACAAATGTTTTGTCACAGGCCACGCGCCACTTATTTGCATACGCCTGCCACTTCGGCTGACCCTGGAATGAATGGGTCAACGTTGTATACGCGAAGCATATGTTCCAGAAGTTTCTGAATAGGTCTATCTCGCACACGCCAGGTCAATCTCGTGTACGCCAGGCGTTTCGAGAACCTGTGTAAAAGATTATTTTTAGATGTGACGTAATTTGTACGATTCTCTAGAATTTCTAGTAATCTCTGGAATGAATGAAATCCTTTATAAACGGGCTAATTTCGGAATAGAATCATGACTTGATTTTCGACGGTGGACTTTAGACGGACAAAGAATTTCGTTGGCATTTTGGTTCATCGAGTAAGCTGTTTTATTCGGACCTGTGACCTGTATATGACTCGTCTGCGTGAGCGTCTGGAGACAGTTAGAGCTGAGTATTATTCCTGGAAGAGACATTTATTTGTGAACTGTCGTCGGTTCATTATTTGGGGTCTCATATCCCCATATTTTCGCGACGGGAGCCAGTTTGTGTTGTCCCCCGCTGTTTTCGTCTCTCTTCGGCTGTTTTGGAGGTGAATTCGCCCCGTGTTCCAGCTCGCCAAAGAACTATATTCGCTCGCATTATTGGAGTCGTCCTCGTCCGTTGCTGAGTGCCCAAGCCGTCCAAGTCCTCGCCCAAGTCCTCGCCCATTGCAGAGCTGCCCAAGTCGTCTGAGCCTTCGCCTATATAAGTCCTGCCCGTAAGATCTGTTAAGTTATATATTGTATAAGATCTTTTCTTAATTCTACACTTGTTAAACCCTATTGATTCTCGAATATTCTCATTATTAAATCACATTGTTTCTTTGTTTTATATATCAGTGTGATCTTGTTTGATTTCTTTGTTGCATCCGAGAAAATTCAGGCTATTTCTAGTTATTTATATTTACGGATAGTCTGGAGATTTTCAGACCGTAACAATACATGAAACTTTAAGGCTGTAGTCTTCCCAAAAAGTATATGGCAAAAAAACTAGGGATTGGAACGAAACCTTTCATACTTCATTCGATACGGTTGTGCAGTGTTGTAAGTTAAAACAACGTTAATGACATTGTTAAACAGGTTTTGCGACTCCATGCAGAATTAAGTCCACTCTATTCGACAATATCGGAATCGCGATTCTATTTTTTTGAGGAGTCGGCTCACGAAAGCAGCAGAATGAAGCACATTTACGGATGTCCATGAGCCCAACCCCCCCCCCCCCCCCCCCCCCCTCTCCTTTCTTCCGACAGGGGAAGATTGTTCTGAACTTGGGGGCGCTGTTCATATGCAACACACACACTGAAAAATCCATACAGTTATAATTATATGTGTATGATGACCACTTCAATTAAGGCGGTCCATTATGGTTAATATCATCGTACATGTGTACTATGAAGCAGGTCAAACCACGCGTGCGCACGCGGCATTTCATTGGTATTACATTATGAATTACGATATGGGGCAAAGGGAACCCCCCCCCCCCCCCCCCTCTTTTGTGTTGGTCATTGTGTTCCCAGAATTCTTTTCAGAAATCTATGAGGGATGTGTTTGGTAACAATAGTATGAAGTGTGTATATGGTATATGGACAAGGTGGGGGGGGGGGGGGGGGTGGGGGGGGTACCCCTATGCCCCATATCGTGCTGGGTATCACAACACGATGCGCGGGGTCCATGACGACGACGCTTGAAAACGGTCTACGTAGCGGCCATCTTAAAGGCATGTCATTCAAATTCCGTAACAATGTAAACACAAACGGTTGACCTATGCCTGTCCAACGGTAAAAAAGGCGTTTACCTCAAAAGATGGCTGCTATGAATAAGGGAGTAAGAAGGGAGGGGGGGGGGGTATGGGTGGATGAGACAGGCTTGGAATCACGGGCAAACATCAAAGAACAAAACTACTGAATTATTACAAAATATCGTACTAGACTGAAAGTAAACAGCAGTCTCGAGGCATCCTGTGAAGTCATGGCACCTGGTGTGCTGTCGTTTTCAGGAAAAGTGGAAATTTATATCGTTTTCCAACGATTGTCGGCCGACAATCGTTGGAAATAGTCTAGTTCCTTGACCTGATAATTCCATGACGTCTATAAATTGCTCCGTTTTGTCTAAAGTATGGTCAGGGAACCAGACTACTATATAGAACAGATTTTTGTTGGTTCTCTACAAAGACTACGGTTTCCCCAGCATCTATGCACACAAAACTTGTAACGGGTCAGTGTGTCAGTGTTTCAGTATTTGCTAGCACCCTATAAAATACTAACCCCCAAATCCATTTACTTCTGAAAATTACAGCAAAAGCAAATATTGCAAGTAACCTTTAAAACAGCAGAGAATTTCACTACTGATTCACACTGTGAATCCCTTGGATGTGATTTCCTATTCAAAATGGACATGAGGATTAAGAGGATGTGATTTTAACAATGAGGGTCCAAAATCACATCCTACTCTAGGAAAGTCGGCGTAATGTTGCCTAGAATTCCCTTCCAAACGTTTTCTGAACAAACTAGGGGAAAATGCAGTCTAAATTTTGTGCTTCTGTTAAATTATTTTGCGTCTGACATTTAGGTTTTTAAAACGAATGCTTGAATAACGTACATGGGCGCAGCCATTACATTTTGCGTGGTTAACAGCGATAGATGGCGCTCTTGGCTATCCGACGTTCTTTGGCGTTCGAGCGGCCGGAACACGAACGAAGACACGAGTTGTTCTTGAGCAAACAAGAACAACACGCCCGAACTCAGCCTTAGAGAAGAGTTTCCAAATGGAAGGGTTTTTGGAGCGACTTTTCCAATTTTCATTTGTTCTGTATATATAAAAACACATCCTACATACATGTATAACCTGTTCATTAGCAAAATATATTAACAGACGCATCACCCATTTTATGTCCTTACAAAACAAAAGGGAGAGGTCACTATTGTTATATCTATTTAACTTTCAGACATTCCTTGCAGCATTAGCTAAAAAAATCTGTCTACAGATTAAACCTGAAATGTTTATTAAAATGATACAAAAGTTTCAATTACAATGAAATGGAATATACATAGCCGTATATTTTCTTTAAATTCAACGTTGATGGCGTAACAACATGCTTCGTAACAACATGGAGGAAGGAACAACTTCCTCCATGGTAACAACAATTTACCAGTCAACCTCCATGAGATTCATGCTAAACTAAAACCAGATGGGGTGGATACCAGCCACAAGCAATAGGCATATACATCACATGATAATTTGGTTGATAAGCCTGGTTTTACCAAGGACTTTTCAGCTCCATTGGCCCCTGGATCGAAGCGGCTTCGTGTTGAGCTTGTATATAATTTTCATGCAAAAAAAACTACGTGGATACTACACATAAAGACCGCAGAATATATGAGGAAAAAACCTGGGTGGTGGAAGGAATTGGAAATTTAGTTCTGTTGGAAACTACAGTCAGTACGGCTTTAGCACACTTTTATTTCCATTCATAAATACCTGTTGGCAGCTTTTAAACTTAAACTTAGCGCTGCGTGTACATACCGGTAGTATACATATCGGTCCGTTGTCATAATGCATAGTTGACACTCCGGACAGCACACACAGTTTGACATGTACAATGTGACAACATTAACTTGTGTCTGTTTGAACCAACAACCCGCGTGTCGTGATGCGAACAAAACTTGCTGTAATAATAATTCATGACCTGTGAATATGCGCTTAGGAACGAGCCAAACCTTCGTGACTACACTAAGCACCCCCACGTGATAGGCTCTCGGCGAATAGGATAACTAAACTGAGGTATTTAGATTGATGTTGAAGCTACCTCCATGCATGAGCCAATTTTCGGATCGTTTTTTTCCCGTTCAGTTTGATCTCGCAGATAGGAAAGGCAATCACATGATTGGCGATTCTTGTATTCCAGTTGCCTTGCTGATCTTCATGATTTTTCCCGCCCACGCTTTATCAAGGACAAGGGTCAAGAAAGCGTCCGTGACCTCTGACACCCTGGCGAGAAACGCACACAAAAAAAGAAAGGTTAAAACGCCTGCAAATAGCACCATTTTAATCCTAGTCTCCGTGGCATGAGTGCGAGTGCACCGCGCAAGGCGTGCTGTTGAATTAAATTGTTCGGCAAGATCGCACCAATGGGAAACAAGGATGCGTTTTGCGTATTAATTAAATCGGGTTCTGCACACTTACGTCAGTACGCCGACCTTTGCAATGATACCCCTTGCGATGGGTCTGTCTGCGTCACACCATAGGATGACCCGTTCCTCCTTGATCATGTTGGTGTCCACGAATGCAGGGCACAGCGCCCCCATGGTGATACCCTTCACCTTGGTGCAAGGGTGGGCCTGCGGCGGGAGAATCAAGATGGATGCTTTTAAAGAGTAAACCGCGAAATTAACGGATTAAGAAAGTGACCCACTACCTCCGGTTTACGGCCCTCTACCAGCTGAGCTATCTTGTCCTTTGTTGGCCTTTTTACATTCCGTAAATTTCTGGTTTTTTAGGGCACATGATTTTTGACCCAGGACAATTTTGGACCTATGCAAGCGATATCCGAGTCGCATAATGTATATGGCACATTGAGTGCAGGTTTGCATTTTGTACTAATTACTGATGACCCCCAAATCCAACGAGATTTAGCGAAAAAACATACTTCCCAGCACACCGCATAGCAAATGTATTCGCGGCGTCTTTATGAAATTATTTTGTTGTATAACTATAGGTTGCGCTAGGAAACTACAATAATGCGGTCTTGTGAAGGAAAGAGGCAATCAATGTATAATTTATTAAACACCATTTGGCAAAGTATGACCCAGTAAATAATGAACAATTTGACCCCATCCTCCGATCAATCTATTATTCACATTGCTGTAGGGTAAGACAGACTAAAGGGGTCCGTCGCTAGACTAGTCAGTGTCTAGCGCCCAGTCGTTCACATAAAGAAGACCGACAGCCAAAACAAAAAAGGAAATTCACCATGATGGATTTGGTCAAGCCGATGACTGCGTGTTTGGACGCGGCATACGTTGGCATGTACGGGATCGGGGAAAGACCTGCAAAAATGGTGGGAAATACGGAAACAAAAATAACATCGTCAACACGCAGAAGCCGGGATTAACCAAACGTCCTTGCATGTATCAGGGCGTTTTGTTATAAGAGAACTTTCAAAACAAAGTGAAAAAAAATTTAGACTTTAGATATTGCCGTTATATCTCCGAGTTGGGCAATACTGTTAGCTTGCTAGTTACAGACACGTAGTTGTAGTTTAAGTCTTGGGGAGCTGTACAGCATTTAACCCAGGGTCAGCAAAAGTTGGCACTGAATGCACGCCTCTTGGGTTTGGTACAGTTTAAGCGTACAGGTATGTGACACGTGACCCACAGCACCGATATATCATTACATCGGCCGAAAAGTTGTTCATGTATACCGACGGCTGCTCTATTACACCGACGACTGTTGCATGCACTCACCTGCAACGGACGCGATATTGATAATCGTGCCTCCTTCGCCGCCTTCGTCAAGACTCATGTGTTTCAGCGCAGTGTATGTAGCCGATAATGTTCCCGTCTAAAAAAGAAGAAACACCAAATAGTTATACGGGACTGCCACACCCCAAGTACCACACTCCACAACGTTTTATCGTCATCATGACAAACCGATTAACCAAATGAATAAAACCGTGTAGTACCGAATCGACTTTCGTAAAGAATTAAAACAAACACGTTTGTATTATTTACTCCATGGTCTTACGTCGCCTTTGAAAAAATGGGGGAAAAATGTATTACCTCTCTAAAAATAATGTGTACGGTACTCTTTACTATGTAAACTTACCCTGAAATGTTACGCCCCAATTAGAAGTCATAGATATCCGGCTTTGGTGTTGACATACGAGGTACAGTTTCGAAACATTATGACGCATTATGTGAGACCATAAAAATACGCCCATGTGTTCAATAAATTTGTATCGAGGTTGGTTTTCTTTAGTTTAATAAGAGGCCCGACTCGTGTGAGTTTTATAAGGGAACAAAAATATACAGCTAAGATGAACATGAACAGACAGATTAAGCAGACAACTTGGTAAAAGGTTGAGTGGAATGAGGTCATGCGTGCTAAGGAATGACGTGTATATTCTATGAGGTTTGACCTGTTTCGCAGAACAGTAAACAATACTAATATTGTTATAGGAATGTTACGAATGAGTGAAGTAGGAATTGTCCAACGCCAGGTGTGTTTCTGCAATAAAATTACAAGTTTACAAAGTTTCCGTTCCGCGTTGTTAAACACCAGACGTGCGTATGAACATGAGAGGCAATATGGCTCGGTAATGACAAGCCGAAACCACGGCATGGCATTTGGTGCACGCATCTATTACACACCTCACAATATACCACAACTCGTATAACTAATCTAAGTTAAAAGGAAAAAAAATGATATTGTTTCCTCAAAGCAAGGGCGGTCAAATTCCACGCCGGTCATGAATTTGCTTTGGTTACTATCACAAATTTTCGAGAGGTCACTGAGTTTCGGTACAGTAACTGACAAAAAATAATATTTTTAATACATGATGTTTATTTAGTCATCCATTTAGTTACATTTGTGGGAGGGGCGGGGCGCGTGCTTACCACGTTCACGTTAACACAGAGTCGCCAGTTCTGTTCATCTTGTACGCCAGCGTTATTCACCACCAGATTGACCATGCCAAATCTTTCCTTGGTCTTAGCGAACACATCTGTGGCATATTCAAAACAAATATTGCGGTTAATGATAATTTTAATATTGCGAAACCGCCAGCATAGGGCAAGATAGCCCAGCTGGTATGGAGCGCCGGTATGGTTATACAAAAGTAGGCGGTTCAAATCTACTCTTAGTCAACAATTTCTACATTACTACAACATAACAATGCGCCAACTCTACAGTTTCATTCTGAATTCTGAATTCAGTAATGTGGCCTCAAAACGTCAAAGCATAATGCCGCAACATTATTTTTGTAGGTCAAAATACCCATCAAACGTTAACACGTCTTAGGTCGATGTCCGAAAATCAACATTCATAAAAACTTCATATATGTATGTTTTTACTAAATATTCTCATCCTATAGGGTACTGGAATCTACGGTGCTCTCGAAGTGCCGTCTGATCTGATTCGTTGAGGTCATAAAATAATGTTCAGATGACGACTTCCTATTACTTCCTGAAATAATTTAGCTGAGGGTGATGAAGTCTTGATATATCACAGGACGACAACATCCTGAAAATACCGGTGTCAAATCAACACCCAGTGGTATCTATTATTGAACCACCCGATCACACGGTGTGAATTTAACACTATGCACTTTGTTTTTCCAGTGCAGGGCGCCTCCGCATAAGCGGGATGTCATCTTCCAGAAATATCTTATTCGAAGGAATGCAAATTGTCTTACCTTAAATTATCCAGAGGAGAGATCTCTTTTCTGTTGCGGAGATTTTTACTCACGATGTTTTTTCTCGACACAAACTTACCCTCTAGATTCGCTTCTGACGTGATGTCACACTTGACAAAGATGACTTTATCTTCCCCGTATTTCTTAAATTCGTTCAGAGTTTCCTTTCCTTTTGTTTCGTTGATGTCGGCTATGCATACACCCTTGAGAAAAAAGAAGAACAAATTGTAAAATAGCTTAATAGTAGATGTCATTGTCATTAAACATAAACAACGAAAATGAAAAGAAATGAAAAGGTTCGCCTGTTGTTTCCAGGAAAGGTTCTTTCTTAGGCCAACACAAAATCTGGAGCATATACTGGAGGACGACACAGTGTGAGTGGAACAGATTGGACAAACAAGGTGCTCTTGACGGGTCTAGTACCTTGACTCCTTTCTGGAGCATCACCTCGACAAACGCCTTCCCGATGCCCTCTGCTGAGCCGGTCACGATAGCAACGGTATCGGGGCTGAAGTGGGCCGTGGCCAAATCGAAAGACTCGCTGTTCTCCGCGCTCGTCATTTTTTCTTCGTTGGTGTTGCTGACTGATTATCTGCATTTTCATAAAAAGTTGGAAGCAGTGGTAGTTTGGAGTTTCACAACTGCATTGCAAATATCATTAAGCACCGCACATTGACGCATTGCCCAATTGCAGCCGCGCGAGCCCTGTGCGTTATTTTCGTCGCCACAACCGAGGTTCTGATTGGTCAATACGTCCAAGGGGCGGCGCTTTATGCCAGTGACAAGGAACGTGTAGTTAATGTTTAATAATACACTTTATCGATATCGTTTCGGTTTGCGGTAACACCATGTGTTTATCTCAATTAACGAGAGGTATGGGTTCTGAAAATAACCTTATCGCAGAACTCGTATCTCAACCTTCGTTAAGTGAGAAGGGTTCAAGGGAAAACAAATTTCGGGCAACTCGTTTTCTCTACTGTCGATAAGTGAGAAATATGGTTCAGGGGAGAACCATGGGGACTTCACGGGTTAATATGGTTCAGGGAAAACCATGGGCACTTCTCGGGTTGTTCTCAACGTTTCGATTAGCCTGCTCTAATCCTCGTCACAAGAATGAGGTTTGCCGATGCAGCTCCTTAAGTAGTATTTGCTGGGATTGTGTGTAGAATGGGAAGCGTTCCGATTGGTGCCACTGTTGTGTGATGTGTTGTGATTGGTTGCCACTACGGCATTGTTCATAATTGTGTGCGTTTTCTGCTGTGTGTGAGTTGCCTGCTCGCTGAGGCGTGTCAGTTGACTGTGGAGTGTGAGTGTTGGTGGATGGTAGGATTGAATGCCAAATTTTGCTGATGAAAAAAGCCGATGTCCTGGGGGGGGGGGGGGGGGGGCAGTGTCATGTTTATGAATCTCAATAGCCTCTCTGATACGACGGGTGTACCAATGCTTCTCCGGGGCTAGATCTTTGCATTCTGCCAGTCAATATTGTGGTCCAAATCGGTGGAGTGCTTAATGATCGCAGATTTGTCACATTCCCCTCTGCGGCCGTGGGCCTTGTGTTCCTTGAGCCTGGTCGTAAGGTCTCTGCCGGTCTCGCCAATGTACACTTTACCACAAGTGCAAGGAATTCGGTAAACCCCGCTTGACGGCTTGGATCATGTCTGTCCTTGTGGGTGTGTAACTTCGTTTCCAACTTGTTTCGAGTCCGGTAGTAGACCTTAATGTCAGCTTCCCTCAGGATACGCTGAATCTTGTGTGAAGTATGGCCAATGTACGGTAGGACGGCAATTGGTTTTTCGGTTGCGTT
Organism: Hippasteria phrygiana; assembly: GCA_037893225.1. NCBI lineage: Eukaryota > Metazoa > Echinodermata > Asteroidea > Valvatida > Goniasteridae > Hippasteria > Hippasteria phrygiana. The sequence continues at coordinate 72,614 of JAZGUH010000768.1, read as the reverse complement.
CGGGGGTTGAGGCGCGTTCCTAATCGGGAGGAATTTAGGCTTATCAGGTCTGTACACTGTTAAAACGCTGTTTAAACTTTTTAAACAACCCCGGTTGTTCATGTGCCCTGCTTAAACAACCAATAAAGTTGTTTAAGCAGGGCACATGAACAACCTGGTTGTTTAACTTGTTTAAACAACTTTTTAAACAGCGTTTTAAGAGTGTACCCATTGTCTCCTAACACGGCGTTAAGATGTCTTAACTCGGATGGCAAGTGCTCTTTATCACTGATAGTGTGCGCCCTTCGAAGTAGGGTGCGATTCACAGAGGATTTCACGGACGGTGGGTGGAACGACCGGGCATTTAGGTAGCGGTCTGTGTGTGTAGGTTTTCTGTAAACCGAATGCCCAAGTGAGCCATCAACCCGTTTGGAAATGAGTACATCAAGGAAAGGCAAAGAGTCGGATGTCTCAGTTTCCCTGGTGAATTGAATGCTCGGATGTTGCTGGTTGAGGTGACCGAGGAAGTCACTCAGTTTTTCGGAACCGTGCTGCCAAATGATGACGTATCGAAGCCATAGTTTGGGTTTGTGTCGTGCTGTCTCAACGGCTTTCTGTTCGAAATCTTCCATGAAGATGTTTGCTAGGACCGGGATATCGGGGATCCCATTGGAGTGCCCAAAGACTGTTGATAGTACGTCTCTCTACATTGGAAGTATGTGGATTTCACACATACTGAAAGTAGATCAACGATTTGATCTGGCGTTAAGCTGGTTTGTTCCGGGAGCGTGCTATCATGTTCGAGTATCGACTTGGTTACGAGGATAGCCTCGTCTGTAGCTGTCGGTACATTGGTGAATAATGACTTGACATCAAAACTCACTAGCATGTCGAAAGGCTGTAATATAGTTCCCTTTATGATGTTGATACACCCTGCTGAATTGGGTACATGGTGGGGCGTCTTACCCACGAGTGGGTGTAAAAGCTTCGTCAAGTGTTGGGCGAGGTTATACGTGGGGGAACCTCGGGATGAGACAATCGGTCGGAGCGGTCTGTCTGGTTTATGAATCTTTGGTAGGCCGAAGAATCTTGGGCATTTCGAGCTGGACGGACAGAGGTGCCTGTATAGTGCTATGGGTAAGGCTGTGCTCCGGTTTAAGGAAAGAAGTTTTGCAGCGACTTTCTTTTCGGCTAACGGAATTGGGTTCTTTTTGAGGCGGGTGTAGGTATCCGTGTCGAGGATATCCTGAACCTTCTGATCGTATTCCGAGCGGTCCATCACGACTGTGGCATTACCCTTGTCTGCCTTTAGAATGTGTATCGTAGAGTCATTACGGAGGCTATTGGCCGCCTGATGTTCCAGTCTTGTGATATTGGATTTCGGAGGCTTCGCGCTCTTTAAGATCTGGTGTATCTGAATACGGATATCGTCTGCCTTTTATTAAAAATACACTTTATCATTAGATTTGTAAATTAGTTATTTGTACTTCTCGTGTAATATCAAATGAAAAAAACATACTTCTGAATTCTGCACCTGTTCGATCCGATATTGGGGCATTAACGCCATGTCCTATGGCCTAGTTTTCATAATTAGTAATCGTGATTGCTGTATATAGGCCATAAGTAAGATATCCTGCTAATCTCTAGAGATAAGAAGTGAAGAAGTAAACACGTTGGCATGGCATGGAGTCCCACCCAAGTTATTTAACGAAAGCATTTGCGCAAGTGGGCCAGCGCGTGTTATCTCGCATCCGTTCAGATGTTCATTTCACAAGGAAATTAAACCCAAAATATCTCATAAAAGAAGCTCCCGTGCTTCCACGCAGCCATAACGCTCGACGTCTTCGCTGAAACGCACCCTCCCACGACTGTCTACACCATTAGTATATCACCATGAAGATCATCGTGTTTATGGCTTGTCTCTCGTTGGCTCTGGGTAAATATAACATGTACCAAATTTACAGAGCGTTTGTGGTATGGTATCATACTTTTTTCTCAGTCCATCTCAGAAGAGATATTGCAAGGACAGTGACACACCCCTTTGGTCATAGTGTTTTTTTCTTCACTTTTGTCTTTCTGCTATAGGCAGCCCAGATTTTTGTTTCGTCCATTGTTTCTTGGTCTTCTGTTTGTCCGGTTGTCTCTTGTTTCCTTGTCGTTTTTTTTTGTAGTGCGTTATATTTTCTGTGTTATTTTTTTTCGTTATCTGTGCAATTTCTTGCCCTATATTTCTATTTTACTTATAAAATTAATTGTGTGATTGTGTATTTTTGTGAATTGCCTGAATAAAGTATTTATAAGGTGCTACAAAAAGTCCGATTGGATTCGCAAGGGGAAACTAAAATCTTTATTTGAGAAACAAGAGACGGCACAAAATGAGGACATTTTCTCATGTGAATCAACCTAGAATGTCTCGACTACCAGAGTTTAACCATCTCGTGCGCAACGAGTCCGGCATTTTGTTTTTCAAACCTTTTGAGTTTTCGCCATACCATCTCACGTCATGAATCAATCGCTGTTTAATTAACCAACGTTTCTTACTCGAGCTTACTCTTAACTGAAATAAAACTGAACATGACCCGTTCAGTATGTTATTTTTTTTTAAACAAACCAGAAGAACTTATTATAACGAAGACCACGATACGAACATTTTGGATAAAGTGAACAAAAATCTTTGGCTTCCAATTAAAGGAAACATGATGTAGGATTTATATTGCATTATTCCTGCTTAAAACAATAAAGTATTATCTTGACAATGATATTTTGTGTCCAGAGACAATTATTTCCCAGATTAAATATGAGAAAACAATTTTTGAAAATGTTTGTCCAAGCTACTCCGCCCCCTGAGTGGGACCCTCATTAACATAAGTGTGTGACGTAGATCGAGGCACATTACCCATTCATCACCGGTATGCATTGTGTGTACATTGTACGGCGAAAATTCTTCGTCCAAAATCTAAGCAAAATATAGTATTTTTCGGCCATGCCGACAAGGTGTGTGGCTGCTGGGTGCAGCAAAACAACGACGGATGGAGTTAAGCCTTCATTTATTTCCAACTGATGCGAAATACCGGAGAATTTGGACGGCGAAAGTGAAGGTGACAAGAGCAAAGTGGTCCGGCCCCAGCAGCTTTTCAGCGTTATGTATAGCGACCACTTTGAGCCGTGGTGTTTCGATACTGGTATTTTCAAATCCTTTGGGATGACCATTAAAAATATGCTCAAGTCCACTGCCATCCCAACAAAGTTCCCAGATGTGAGTAAGATATAGGCGAAAGCAGTTAAACGGCCCATTCCCCGAGGAGCCTTCGCTAAAAGGGAGAAAATCAGGGTAAGTTCGATGTTAGTTGTTGTTGCAACTTACGAAATTGCACGTGTAGACCTAGTGTGTGTATACGTATACGGGCCGGGTCCAGACTATCAAGTCGATCCGTGAATTTCGGTGCCTCGGCTACGTCACGAACAGCGCCCTCAATTTGAATCTCAACAAATTTCAAAAAGGGGGGGTCAATTTTTGAGCGGCAAATAATCACACTAAAACTTCACTTGAACCAGTTTGGCTTTTAATTCACATTTAATACATATAAATGAATTTATTTATGAAATAAAATGTGATCCAGTCATTTTGAGAAGCATGTTTCCTTTAACATAAAAACTGTCAATAAACATAACTAATGTGGGCCCCCTAACAAACAAACTAACTAAAATTACCCAATTTTTTTGCCTTTTTACAGACAGATTATTATAGGTTTACAACTTGCTGTGATTTAACAATTGCAGCGTAAAATTGCAAAAAAAGGACAATATTGCAGAATATTTGTTTTATATTTTTTTAATGTAATTGAACAATAAAATTTTCTGTTTTTTACACAGATCTTTTGTTTGTTATTTGCTTATACATAATTGTTGATGTAAATAAACACATTCTGTCAATATTAATGTATTTTTTACATATTTTGTTGAATTTTTTAAACATGCGTTTGTAACTGTTTCATTGTAAATCGGTATATCTACATCACAATCTGTAAACGTATACAGTTTCCCCTGTTTTGACAAATTTTCATTTTTAATAATTAGATGGCGTGTTTTTTAATATTAGATTCACGTATTCCTATAGTTTTCTTGCAATTTAGCAGACCAGCTTGTTTCAGAACACAAATTATTCACCAAATCAGCAATGGTAATTCGTTCAAAAAATCATGCTAAAAATATGCATTCGTTGTTCTGTTTATAGCCGTATGTGCCAAATGCGGACATTTATTTGTCTTTTATACCAACTCTGTATTTCAGCAGGCCAGCTTGTTTCAGAACACACGTATGTAACATGACTGATTCACCCAATCAGCAATGCGAATTATTTACGCGCGTTCATGATGTCCGAATGTGTATTGTGTATACAGCTGCCGCATGTTTAACGTTGAAAAGTTGCGCCAACGTTGCAAGTAGTCTAGTACATGTAATACTAGTATAAGTATAAGGTAACTGTTCCACCTTTGCTTGCAATTGTATAGGCTAAATACACATCTCAACAAGCTGCAGTATTTGACGAAATAACTGTTCGAGTAGTGGCGGTTTTAACACAACACTGTTTTACAGCAGTTGGATATTTCCGTTCCAGTCATAACAAGTTGTTGTAAAAAATACACTGTTAAAAATGACGTTGTGGTATACAACGATTTACAGAGTTTTTTTCTGTATAACCACATAGTAACTCTGTTACAAACATTGTGTGTTTTTTAAAGGAATTCCTTGTATATCAACAACTGCGCAATTGTAAACTGTACATTTAAAAAGAAGTTCTGTAAATATACAAAGTTCTTTTTTAAAAAGAATGTTCATTGACATAGATTCTACTGTTATCCTACATGATCTCATTATGCGGCAGATGACCAATCAGAATTGAGGAAATTTGTGTGCGCCAAAAACGTGTAAAATTGCTGTTTCAGTTGAAAAACACACTTTCTTGATCATAATAGATAATTTGTCAAGCAATTCATGTACAGAATTCCTTTTATCCAAACATTATTAAATAATGTCACGTTACATCCCCTTTCATGTTCAAAAAAATCGAAACGACTGATGGCGAACCATGACTTCATAATAGCTCGACCGAATGAATATAAAAAACCAAAATGCGCTATGCTGTCGTATATACAATGTATATGTATATGTAGTAGCATCTGTGGGCGCATGTATGTAATATGTAGGATTGCATAGTAATCACACTGTACAAATATTGTAAAACTATATCAACTGCACTCTGTAGATGTCTACAGATCATCTGTACACACACAACCCGTGTAATACCAATTGACTGCAGATTCTGCTTTTTAAAATTTTGCAGATATCTGTAAATTAAAGTACAAAAACAAATTTCCCAGTTAAATAAACAACATTTTTGTAAGCTTTAATAATTGTTGCAGGTAGTAAACACAAAAAACGTACATCCCATATTTAGCATTTTACGGTTTTCCAGTATTTTGCCAAAACAAATTGGTCTGTTCATAACGTTTACAACATTTTTATCTTTTAGTGATAACAAAATATCTGTAAATAAATATTGCAAAATTGACCGTTACATGAAATAACAGAAAGTGCTGGCAACTGAAATAACAGAAAGTGCTTGCATTTCTGTCAACTTCAATAATAGTTGCAGGTTGTAAACACAAAAAACGTCCATCCCATATTTAGCATTTCACAGTTCACCTGTATTTTGCCAAAACAAATTGGTCTGTTCATAACGTTTACAACATTGTTATTTTTTAATAATAACAAAATGTCTGTGATTACATTTTGCAAAATTAACTGTCAAATGAAAAACTCTGTTGCCATCACTTTTTCTGTAAATGTACACAGAATTTTCAAAAAATGGAAGAATACATTCAAAGATATTAATCGTATGGTTTCATTCTCTTCGTAGCCTTTTCGCCAAGGCGATCCCGGAGTCTAATTGTCGGGGGCCAGAAAGCTCCGTTGGGAAGTCGCCCCTACCAGGTCGAGCTGTTTAGAGACTCCACGAGTTCCACTAGCAATTACTGCGGGGGTAGCCTGGTGCATCCCAGATGGGTCGTCACTGCGTCTCACTGTGCATTCGATCAATTTGGAAATAAGTAGGCCACATTTAGCTTTCCTGGTCCTTGTCCAAATATGGGTCACACATGAGCGTGACTGCTTACATGTTACGTATCAATTTGGCAGATGGGAAATATCCCCCAAATTAGCCTTTCCGGCGACAAAAGTGTTCCTTCACTGAATTGAATGATTGGGCACAGATCGGTAATTGTAACGTCGGGTTAAATGCAAACACTGGGTTATTCACTCTCAGATACCGACAAACATCTGCTCTTAAATGCAACGACAGCTGCCTGATGCCACATCAACTATGATTAAAAATACAGAAAACAAATAAAACTAGAGATCTATGTCTGTTACAAGAACAGAACATAGGTCTTTTCCGCGTTTTTTTATTACATCACTTCGAATCTTGCATACGTTGTTCACATTTATATTTAAGTATATGTGACCAAACAAACGTTTTAATGAAAGAATTGTGACATTTGCATGTTCCGTTAAAGAGATATGGCTTAAAAGTTGGAAAAATTAAAAAAAGCTATAAAATGGTATGACATGTCATCGTGACGTCACATCAATTTTCATTTGTTATCCTAGTTGGCCTACCAGCATACCAAGAATGGATGCAATCTTAAGTACAGTTCTCTAGATATAGGACCTTAAAATATGCACCTTTAAGATGATGTCATGTGACCCATGATGACGTCATCACGACGGCACTTGTCAAAGCGAATATTTGCAACGTGGTCTTGGCCTATGTCAAGGTTGGAGTCAATCTGATCAACCACAGTATACAATTTAAATAGCACAATGAAATTTGAAACATTTAAAAATTCATAGAAAATTAACCAATGATGTTATCATGACGTCACCTAGGATTTTACATGCTAGTGGCACTGTCTACCTACCCACCAATTTTTATGACGATCGGACTTACCCTTATATGTGTTTCTATAAAGCACATTAATTTTTTGATGACGTCATGATGACGTCACACATTTTTCATATTTATGTAAAAGAATATCGGAGCTAACAATGCTATTACAAAAAAGAATTTTGAATTTAGCATGTTCTGTTGAGATATGGCTTTAAGAAACTTTAAGATTCAAAAACTTAAACATTACTATAAAATCGTATGATGACGTCATCATCACGTCACCTCAATTTTCATCTATAACACGTGGTGGCCCACCAACATACCAGGTTTTAAGGCAATCGGACCTACGGTTCTCCAGATATGGGCCCTTGAAAAATGCACCTTTATGATGACGTGGACGTGACAAGTGATGACGTCATAATGACGTCACTCTTCGGCATACATTTTCAGCTAAGGGTCTTTGTTTGTGTTAAGTCTCATTAAGATCTGAGGTTGTTTAGTGACCAAAGTGCCACTTACAAAATTCGTGAGCCCCAGATAATTTAACAAGCACGCGGAGCAAGGAAATCTATCCAAAATCACAACAAATTAACTACAAATATTCGGCCTACGAGTCGGAATAAATTAGGTAAAGTTCTTATCATGATCGTGTAAGAGAGTTAGGCCCCGATGTAGGCAGAATGTATGCCAGAGTCTAGCAAAAATGTCATCAAGTATGACTAGTTCCACGGCAATGAAACCCATCCCGTGGCGAAACGCCGCCTATTTTACCTCCCAAATTGACCTTCCAAATCTACGACAATGTAAATGTCCATTACAGAGCATATCTAGCACATCTAAGCAATCTCCTTACCGCTGGTTTCGGATCCAGGGTCCTACAAACCTTGACAAACTAAATGATTTATTGTACAAAACTGATAAACACGGTTTTGCGATCCCCATTTCCGGGTATGAATAGCGCCCTCTGTCGGGCCTTTATGCATAGTCATTCCCAAAACAGTAATGTTAAAGCACTCTGAAGAAGATTTTGTTCACTTAAAATCAATTAATATGATGATGAGATCCCATTTTGTCTTTTTAAAGTGTGTCTTTTGTAAGTATGTGCTTTTTGATGCCATAGGCCTAACTTGTACATAACAGAATGTACGACATCAACTTTTACAGAAACAAAGTTTTCTCGAGACAATTTTTTTCTAGAGTTCAGGTTTTTTTAGTTTAGGAGATTTTTGTTTTAATCTTCTTTTAAAGAAGAAAGGGTCTACTAGCGTTTTTTATGTTGGATACATCGTCATAATTTGACGGGCAGCATTGGTACTCTCTTCCATGCAGACAGAAAGTGTACGTTGGGGCTGGCTTCAACAATTTGTACGACAGACCAACCCCGATCAGAGGAAGATGGATAACGCACCCAAACTACGACGACAATAACTACGACAACGACGTGGCACTGGTCAAACTCATCACGCCATTAACCTTGTCAGACAAGATCAAGACCATCCAATTCACCAGCGCGGGCTCAGACGTTGCGGTGGGAACCAAGCTGTTAGTCAGTGGCTGGGGAAGCCTTTCTTGTAAGTAGATAGACGTAAATGATTGTTGTGGTTGTCATCGTCATCGTATTGGTGGCTGTATTGTTTCACTGTTTGTCGTTGTCGGATTCAAGTATTCGGTATGTTTTATACTCCCAGTTGGTGGAACTTATCCAACCGATCTAATGCAGGTTGTGCTATACGGAATCAGCCGCAGCCAGTGCAAGAAAGACAATGCCGCAGTCAACCCGGTTACAAGCAACATGTTCTGTGCTTCGGCACCTAATAAAGACTCATGTAAGGTACGTACAAACATATCCTTCCAAAGCATAATGGCTATCAGTCTGTACACTGTAAAACCATGTGTTCTACTTCTGAACACAAAATTAAACGCAAATCTGTAACACTTAATAAACATTTCGACACGTTTATGAATAAACACTGAACACATGTTTGAATTGAAACCCAGTTAAACATTGTGTTCAAACCTACGCGTATAAACACATTGCATTTATGATATATACACCCAAGTGTTTTAATGTTTAGTGTTTAGATTATAAACGCGTCATTATTGTGTTTTACAGTGCTAGCCTCTTGTTTATAGCTGCGTTCGGGTACCTTTACCGGTTACACCAACACGGAGTTTACCCTCAGAAAAATATTTGTGTTTCTCTGTACTGAACATACTGTAGGGCCCCACATTGTAAAAAGTTTTTTTGCGATAATTTCCTGGCAGTTTGGACGCAAATACCAACCCGTAAAAAAAAACCGGTGCAAGCTCTATCTATAACGACTCATGAACACTGTTATTTTACGTTACTGTCCCTTTAAATAACCGTGCTATTCCCGTAAAATGACGGGTAATTCACTAAGTTACTGGAAGCTTGGTGTAAGTAATTACAAATTCACCGAAATGGGAGCCAGACTAAATAATCCTTAATCAACCGACTGTACTTTCCCTCCCGTAGGGTGACAGCGGCGGTCCCGTAGTAAGCAACTTCGACGAAAATAAACACGTGACTTCGGTGGTTCTTGAAGGGATCGTCAGCTGGGGCTACGGTTGCGCTGAACCCGGATACCCCGGCGCCTACACCCGAGTGGGAAACTACTGCTCCTGGATGGCAGGGGAGTCGTCCAATCAAGTCACCTGTTAGACGACTGCTGATTGGCTGCAGTCACTGGTACCTGCCCTGCCATTTATCCATATAAAGTATGATCTCATTGGCCATTTGCGAGGTTAGCTTGCAAATGAGGCTTCGTGTTTAACCTATACAGATGAACATGCCCAATACGGGTTCTGACAAATTTGTGATCAAAATTACTCCATAAATGCTACCGCAATCAAGTGTTTAAAAAGTCTACTATTAGTTAATGACTAATTATTTCGAATATTATGTTCAGGCTAGGACCTAATAATGTTTTCCGAGTTAAAACAAAACCGCATGAACTATTTCTTTAGCTTTTGATTCAGAGAACAATGAGCTATAATATACTTAATTTTTTTAAAATATAGCATTAAATTATAAGTAAAGAGTTAATTATAAAACAGTGGGCGTAAGCGTTCGTGCTCGGTGTTGTGCTTTTATCCAAGAATATCCAAACCGGAACCAGACTACTTAATTCAGATCCTAAATTACGATAAATGGAGCTTGCACAAATTAAACCATGAATGCGCTATCAAGTATTCTGTAACGTCGTTTAACTAAACGTGTATTACCTTCAGTGTTAAGACAGGCAGCCGTACACGGTTTCGTTTTTTAATATTCTCGTTTATTCCAAACCAGCCGGCTCGTGCAGTCCATTAGTGTTATCACGGCCGTTGCTGGGGTGTTATATGGGCTGGTTTGTTTTTGCATTCAACAGGGGACCTTTACCAATAGAGGACAATAGGGTCCTCGGTTGAGAAAGATCCACGGTTGGAAACCGTATACAAAACCAAGGAGGGCTCTTGCCAAAAAGTATGAACAATAGGACAACGTGAGGTCCCCGATTGAAGGTGTTTGCACACTGGTGTATAGGTTATCCATTACGCCAATAGGGGATTAGTGTCAACAATACAACTGAGGACCCGAGCACAAGTCCTCGGTAGTTTTTATGTACAAACCTTATGGGGCATGTCAAGAAAAAGTCCAAACAATGGGAACAATGGAACCGAACAGCTTGAGTCCTCAGTTGTACAGTAAAACATGCGTGTGTAAATACCGGCAATCGTGGACTAGGGACAAAAGAGTTAGGGCGTACACAAAGGGTCCACGATTGACCGAACGTCCACGATTGAAAATCGTGTACAAAACATATGGGAGGCCTTCCGAAAAGGTGAAAGTACAAATAGAAGAGGGACAGTAGGAGGTCCACGATTGCCGGTATATACCCACTTGTGTGACTGTGTGTGTGTGAGTTTGTATATGCCGGCAATCGTGGACCTAGGACAAAAGAATTCGGGCGTAGACAAAGGGGTCCACGTTTGACCTAACGTCCACGATTGAAAATCATGTACAAAACCAATGGGAGGCCTTCCGAAAAAGTTAGAGTATAAACAAAAGAGGAACAATGGGAGGTCCACGATTGCACCCGTTTACATGACGACGTGTGTGTGTGTGTGTGTGTGTGTGTTTGGGGGGGGGGGGGGGGGGGAGGGGTGGATTCCCCACAACGGTTACATTTTATTACATTTCTTTACCCAGGGTATGCCCAAACAGTTTCAAACTTGTTTCCATTGTGGCCATAGGCCTAAAAACATTTTAGTTACAAATTAATAACGGTACTAACAGACATACGAAAAATCAATATTTGCACACATACACAAATATTTACACAAATGAATCTTAGACCCATGTCGAGTGAATGCTAAATGTGCATTGGTCCCGGTAGGCCATAATTATACGCCTGATCTACTTAGGATTTTACAATTTCGTCAAAACCTCATACAATTCAGAGGAAAGACAAACGTGTTTACTGATAACGCAGACGACAGGCTTGCGGGTTCAAGTGGAGTGAGGGGGGGGGGGGGGGCACATACAAGTTAACCAGCCCCTCAGACAAACCTATGAAATTGTCTGCAGAAATATGTGTTCGTCTCAAAATTTGCACGTTCCGCGTCGAATAACGCGACATTCACGCGATAATATACCGCGATGGGTCAATATTAATTGACCGCACTCCCCCACGTTAGAAATCATTGAAAGGGTTCTCTGAAATCTCTTTTGCGGCCTTCCTCAATCCTCCCCACAAGGGAATAAAACTGTGGTCCACACGAAGTTGGTCTGACAAACCTTTCCCGGAACCTGAAGTATACTACATTGTTCCCAAGAGACTCCGGGTTCACAAATCTTCTTTTTTTTATCTGGCTTGTAGCGGTGTATGGACCAATATTTTGTATAACTTCTCACCTGCAAAATAATGTAGTGTGCAAGGTTCTATTCTGTTCCGATTTATTTCACTTCTCAAATTCGTCAGGTTTTGGAAGATTTTAACTTTGAACCCCGACGGCGCTTGTGCGAAATATGAATGCGCCAAATGTCAACTTGCAAAATTCAATCTTGTCTCGAAATTGACAGCCGCATGTCGTCTGCTAGGCCAGCTCATGCAGGATACGTCACGGGGCTATACCCTTTAATGGCCCCAGGCCATCCATGTTTACCTGCATGAACTAACTCTCGGAATGTTCACTGTCAGCTGGAAGCCGCCGCATTGAGAAGAAAGTGTACTCTTCCTTGCGAGATGTTCAGATATAGCGCGACTGTAGATTAAACACGGACGGACGCACCCCATTGATTAAAATCACACGTTCTTGTCACCTTAACCCCCACCCCAACCAAACGCATCCCTTGCAGGTTTAGGCTGAGGGTTGTTGGTTGCAATCCAAAATTGGAAGATAAATGAAACTGGCGTCCCGGATAGCATGTAACCGCGATGATAAATGGCATACGGTTACTATATACACATATAATACGTGTACATGTATTAGGTTCAGCTCTCGAGACTTCCTTATTTAAAGATTGGCTACACATGGTTTTTTTCTCTAGCCGCTTGGTTTATAAAAAAGTTATAAACGACAAACTGGTAAAATCAAGTTTGATTCCTCCGTAGTGCATACAACGAATCTGGATTTTGTTTCTTACAAATATTCTTTTGGAGTTATAGGACATGCTATGTCAGAATTAATCTCGACCATGCATGTAGGCCTATATACCAGTGGTAACATCATGGTAAAATAGCAAAAACAAAAACAAAAACCAGATCTGGAAAAGAAAATTGGACCAGCAACATTTTGAAGCATGTCACAGATACCGTGCAAAACCACTTTTGCAAATTACTTATTTGTAACAATAAACTTCAAAACTGTCAAAATTAATACAATTCTTGCGCAAATCTCATTCGAGTTGTTTCAGTTCATATTTATGATTTTGTTTTCAAACTGGCCATGTTGATACATATTCCATACATCATCAGAATTAGCCTAACATGTCAACGAAATAGAAGAGAGATTTTTGCCCTTTCCCGAGTGCATTCAACACTCTATGCTCACAATGCAGTGCTTTACAAGAGTCTGCGGGGGGAAAACATAGGCTTACTCGGGCGGGACTCGAACAGAGTCAACTGGCGACCTCTTGCTCTACCGAGGTTGCCCGTGGTCTTCTGACACAGTCTACCCCGTTTTTCATCTACACATTTCAAAAATTATTGTAAAGCGCCGTAAAGTTTGAGGGTCACCGTTTTCCAGAGATGTAGTCGAGTCCATCACAAGTCCCTGCAAGTCCATCACAAGCCCTCCAGTCCTAATTCCAATCACAAGCTATTCAAATGAGCTTTGACAAAGGCATTCCTTTGGCATTGTTCATCCAGTTACTTGTGACCGGCTTTATGAAAGGACTTCTGACTGGGCTTGCGAAAGTACTTGTGAAAGGACTTGCAGGGACTCGACTCCAACTCTGCCGTTTTCACCTGATACTGCATGGTGTTTGGAACCAATTACCACTACCAGTCAGTCACAGACACAGTGGTGAAAATGTTGATGGGTCCAATATTTGCTTCTAGCGCTGTATGTGCGACATGATCACTGATGTAAAATCAACCATCAAGTTTCAATTTTTGCCAACTTACCTTCAGTGGAGGAACTCACTGAGCGTGTATACCGCGCTATAGGAAACGCAGATGAATGCCGGCGTTATTTAGAGCAGTTGACCTCTATTGTTAATCAAAATATCACCTTGCTCGTTGAAGTTGACTTTTCAAAACCGTCCTATTGAACCTAATCTTGTGGATGCTTGTTGTTGGTTTAATCAAGGTATGTGGACTTTCCAATGACGTATCGACCTCCCACGCAACAAACACGCAATTGACAAAAGATGTCACTGAAATATAGGTCTACATGAATTGTAACAGCATGTACGTGTACAGTACATTTTTGAACCAGGACAAATTGTGTACACCCGTCAGGTAACTCTAGAGGGCGTATTCGAAACCCCGTTCGCGTGTTGAAGAGATTTTAGACTTGAAATCAAGTCGGTAATTGGACGGATTTATTATATTCGTCTGGGGTATAGCGCATACCGCTCTATTAGTTGCCAACATGCGTGTGCTTCACTGGCATAATAACATAATATGCCACGCTGTACGACGGACAAAACAGGGCTGTCTAACGACTTGTCCAAGTCTAAAGAGAGTTTCCAAAACGCAAACCGTGTTCACGAACAGGATTTTCACTCCCCACTTACTGGGGAGTAGATGAAGAACGTCAAGAACAAAGATGGCGGACTAAGGCCCTTCCGGAACTTGCGTTAAGTTTTGTGAAATTCGGGAAGCTCTCATGCAATCCAGGGACAGTATAAAATAGTTATTAAAAAATGGGATCAATGGAGTGGGATTGTCTTCGCCAATTATTATTGCTGTTGCACGATTTCAATTATTTTCGTAAGCTCGTAAATTTTCCTTTCTTTTCATTCGTAGTATTAATATTTGCATAAGTAATGAGGATCCTTGACAACATAAACAATACGATGTAAATAATGTATTATAAGTTTGAAAAATATGTCATTTTGAATTCATGGACGTCCATGATATTATACTGACTAAATACAGATAATATCTTTAAAAACCAAAGAATGACATTTGGAAAGAACTCACAGTATGTGTCAAATTGCACTGGGAACATGTTGCCAGTGAGCATAAAATTAAGAATTTCATGGGATGAGAATATGTTCCTTTTGGAATTAAAATTTCTCAGCTCCCAGAGTTTTAACAACCTGAAGAAATACCGTAGACAACAGACGAAAACCTAAACTATTATACTTATTCAGTGGTTGTGTTTTACTCGATTTTTCTTTCTTTTCTTTAGTATGAATATAAACTTCATTATTGGCTCCGCACATGATGACCCAGCACCAGGGCTAATCTGCAAGGGCACGCCGTGAAAATGACCATGTTATGTAACAGCACGCCCTGCTTGCAAGCGCTGCTGTAGCTAATTAGTATGGAAATTTATTTTAATTTAGCGCATAATTTAGTAGCCCATTGGAACGTATAGGGTGCACACGCTCTTTTGATGCTCCTTATTTGGCAACCAGCCTGAGAGAACACGGGTTACCCGAGAACGGGGTTTCGAATACGCCCCTGGTGTCGGTTGGTCCCATGCAGACCTGTAGCTTTCCTGGGCACAGGAACTTGATATACACATCCTGGCCTTCCGCATAACCCACCCGGTGGTACCGGAAATGCGCTATCCTCAGTTGCCCATAATGCCTCGTTGGTATACACCTGGAGCAATAACTAATAGCTGCATTATTGGGACGCCTGCAAAATCCTTCTACTAGAGAAGATGTGTAGCTATCATGTGTTGACTGTGGCCACAGTAGGCCTATAATCTGCGGGCTGCGCTGTTTACATAAGCCGTGTCGAGGATGTCCTTGTTTGAAACCGCCATCTTTAGGGGACAAGCGCAAAATTCAATGCCTGATCTCCATGAAGATTAGTCGCGTGCGCAAGCTAACAATTTCCATGGAGATCATGCATTGTATTTTGCGCTTTCCCCCCTAAAGATGGCGGTTTAGAGCAAAGATGGCGGTACCCGCAAACGGCTTATTGAAGTCTCCGAGATTTTCATGGCAAAACTGTGTGTGTTCGTATGACATACAACAAGACTGCTTTGGTGTCTTCGTCTCTATTTCGATGACACAAGCGGGAGGCTCTGTCCATGCCTTGGAAAGAAGAAATATCATACGGTTATGTACACAAGGAAATGCTGCCAGTGTTAGGAAATTCCCCTCACAGAATGTATATATACGCCCCTCATTCAGTATTACTATTATGTTCAACTGGCACAAACAAATGTTTTGTCACAGGCCACGCGCCACTTATTTGCATACGCGTGCCACTTCGGCTGACCCTGGAATGAATGGGTCAACGTTGTTTACGCGAAGCATATGTTCGAGTTCCGGAAGTTTCTGTATAGGTCTATCTCGCATACGCCAGGTCAATCTCGTGTACGCTAGGCGTTTCGAGAACCTAGTGTAAAAGATTATTTTTAGATGTGACGTAATTTGTACGATTCTCTAGAATTTCTAGTAATCTCTGGAATGAATGAAATCCTTTATATACGGACTAATTTCGGAATAGAATCAGGACTTGATTTTCGACGGTGGACTTTAGACGGACGGAGAATTTCGTTGGGATTTTGGTTCATCGAGTGAGCTGTTTTATTCGGACCTGTGACCTGTATATGACTCGTCTGCGTGAGCGTCTGGAGACAGTTAGAGCTGAGTATTATTCCCGGAAGAGACATTTATTTGTGAACTGTCGTCGGTTCATTATTTGGGATCTCATATCCCCATATTTTCGCGACGGGAGCCAGTTTGTGTCGTCCCCCGCTGTTTTCGTCTCTCTTCGGCTGTTTTGGAGGTGAATTCGCCCCGTGTTCCAGCTCGCCAAAGAACTGTATTCGCTTGCATTATTGGAGTTGTCCTCGTCCGTTGCTGAGTGCCCAAGCCGTCCAAGTCCTCGCCCAAGTCCTCGCCCATTGCAGAGCTGCCCAAGTCGTCTGAGCCCTCGCCTATATAAGTCCTGCCCGTAAGATCTGTTAAGTTATATTGAATATATTTAAGATCGGCGAGATGAAATAACGTTGGGTTGAAGTCCTTACAAAGGTACATTGATGGGTGAAGCTTAGGTGCGTTGCCTGAATTAGAAGACGGGAGCATGATGCCCGTTATATCGGGACAAAAGGTTCGTCGTCGACAAGCTGCAGTGTCCGTAGTTTTGAAAAGATGTCGTTGTAAATGGGTTGAGAACAATGGTTTTGCTCGCCTGGGGTCGGCCAAAATCGTTTTAGCCGGAGTCTCGTAATGTCCGTGCCCGTAATAACCAAATATTTCCCCATAGTAATGTACACGAATTGATCAGGACTGGGAGAATGTGCTCGTTACATCCGGGATATCGTTATGACCGAGCTCGTTATAACGGGAGTCGACTGTATTGTATAAGATCTTTTCTTAATTCTACACTTGTTAAACCCTATTGATTCTCGAATATTCTCATTATTATATCACATTGTTTCTTTGTTTTACATCAGTGTGATCTTGTTTGATTTCTTTGTTGCATCCGAGAAAATTCAGGCTTTTTTCTAGTTATTTATATTTACGGATAGTCTGGAGATTTTCAGACCGTAACAATACATGAAACTTTAAGGCTGTAGTCTTCCCAAAAAGTATATGGCAACAAAACTGGGAATTGGAACGAAACCTTTCATACTTCATTCGATACGGTTGTGCAGTGTTGTAAGTTAAAACAACGTTAATGAAATTGTTAAACAGGTTTTGCGACTCCATGCAGAATTAAGTCCACTCTATTCGACAATATCGGAATCGCCTATTCTATTTTTTTTTTAGGAGTCGGCTCACGAAAGTAGCAGAATGGAGCACATTTACGGATGTCCATGAGCCCCCCAACCCCCTCTCCTTTCTTCCGACAGGGGAAGATTGTTCTGAACTTGGGGGCGCTGTTCATATGCAACACACACACTGAAAAATCCAGTTATTATTATATGTGTATGATAATCACTTCAATTAAGGCGGTCCACAGTGGTTATCATCGTACATGTGTACTTTGAAGCAGGTCAAACCACGCGTGCGCACGCGGCATTTCATTGGTATCACATTATGAAGTACGATATGGGGCAAAGGGAACCCCCCCCCCCCCCCATGCGCGGGGTCCATGACGACGACGACGCATGAAAACGGTCTACGTAGCGGCCATCTTAAAGGTATGTCATTCAAATTCCGTAACAATGTAAACACAAAGGGTTGTTGACACGTGCCTGTCCAACGGGAAAAAAGGGGTTTACCTCAAAAGATGGCTGCTGTGAATAAGGTTTCTAAGGGAGTAAGGGGGGGGGGGGGGGGTAGGGCTTGGAATCACGGGGAAACACTGTAAAAAACACAGTGTTAGATTAAAGGTAGTATACATCATTTGCAAACATCAAAGAACAAAACTACTGAATTATTACAAAATATCGTACTGGACTGAAAGTAAACAGCAGTCTCGAGGCATCCTGTGAAGTCATGGCACATGGTGTGCTGTCATTTTCAGGAAAAGTGGAAATTTATATCGTTTTCCAACGATTGTCGGCCGACAATCGTTGGAAATAGTCTAGTTCCCCGACCTGATAATTCCCCGACGTCTATAAATTGCTCCGTTTTGTCTAAAGTATGGTCAGGGAACCAGACTACTAGAACATATTTTTTTTCTTCTCTACGAAGACTACGGTTTTCCCAGCATCTATGCACACAAATCTTTAAACGGGTCAGTGTTTCAGTATTTGCTAGCACCCTATAAAATACTAACCCCCAAATCCATTTATTTCTGAAAATTACAGCAAAAGCAAATGATGTATACTACGTTTAACCAGGGCGTTATTTTAACACCACCATTTTTGCAGCGAGGGGATAAAACGCAAAGAGTAGAACGCTACGTATAACAACAGTCGGAATAACAATCAACCGGTTTAGTTATTCAATGGAGCCTATCCAATTCTTTATATCATGATTATTACCAACTAATGATCACATTTGTTTGTTTTCCCTAATGTTTTCCCTTCTTTCGGCAGTGCAGTGCACGTACGGACTGAGGCATGTTATTAGGCAACGTAATAATACCAGTACTGTTAATGTATATCTACACGTATGTCATTAATATATTAAAAATGTACACTATTCTTGTGAAATTACGCCAAAAAGAAATGATGTCCATGCATACACAGTGCAATGACTGAAATGATAATACATGTAAACCACGTGTTGGTCAACACAGAAATTCAAACGCATGGTTGAAAGCACCCAACGCTATCTTTGTTTCAGCTGTACCAATATGGCGATTATTTTCGACAGCTACAAATATGTTCAATCACCGAGCCTGTGGTAACATGGGATGTATGTGGGACTTCGTGCAAATAGCTTTTTTGTACAAACATTGTATTTGCGTGGAGTACATGTATTTGTTCTTTACCCATAATGCATTGTCCTAACCTAATCCCAAACTCTAACCCTAACCTTTACCCTATTATTTTAGCTTCAATGACTAACCATTGATCTATTTGTTCGTTATTAAGTACCGAGTATGCCAACTCAAGAATTCTTACTGAATCTGCTTTTCACTGCTACATCGCGGCCAAAATACCTTGACATTTTGGAACGACTGAGGGCAGCAGGCTTCTGATATATCTGCTGCCCCAAGAGTTAATTAAAGATAAACTGACCATGCTTTGCATGGTTATATTGGTTTGATGTCCCATTCAAAAGTTATTAACTTTTATATTACTAGAAATGTAGCAAGTTAAAAAAAAGGAAATATATTTTCGGGGTGAAAGTAGAAAAGAGCTAAGGGTTGCTGAATAAATTAATGGCAGCAACATTCTTATGTTGACCTCAGTACAGACAAAAAACATATGGCAATAACATAACCATATTTTTAAAAATGCACCCGCTAAACCCTTTCCAAATAAACCTTTCTAAAGAAACTTATACAAACAAATCTAAGGGAGCACTGCCTAACCCATGGTCGGGCCAGGCCGTTGAAAAGCCTGGCCACGCCCGGGCCTTCTGGCTTTTAGTCTTGCTATTGTGAGCCACAAATCACCTAACAATAGAGCATCTACTAGTAATTGCTTTTGTTGTCATTCCATTCACGGGCCACAAAGTCAAGTCTGGGTGATCAATGGGAGCTGGCTGGATGCCAGCATTAGTCAACAGTTTATTGTGTACAACCAGGTTATTATAGAAGCCTGAAGGCCCGGGCTTGGCCAGGCTTTTCAACGGCCTGGGCCCATGGAGAAACAAAGTACGGCAAATGCAATTACACATGCACATGTATTCCGAATTCAGTCCATAATGCATGCAAATGTATGTAAATCATATTCACATAATTAACAGATATACATCTATACACAGTATTACAAACTTTCTACGAAGAATGTGGGTGTTTTTGTAAGCTGAAA
Source organism: Hippasteria phrygiana (assembly GCA_037893225.1). Taxonomy (NCBI): domain Eukaryota; kingdom Metazoa; phylum Echinodermata; class Asteroidea; order Valvatida; family Goniasteridae; genus Hippasteria; species Hippasteria phrygiana. The sequence goes on along the minus strand of JAZGUH010000768.1, from coordinate 52,672 downwards.
CAAATGAACTCAAAATACTTCTTAAATTTCTACACCTCATCGCCAACAAAAAACTGTACAATTTTTTAGAGTCCGCCCCTCCAAAAATCAATCCCCACTTACAAAAAAAAGTTTTATGAAACCCTCCAATCAGATTTCTTAGATTTTATTGTGCTTTCCAGAAGGTTCTTTCTCAACTGGATTTCTAACATGTTATTTAAGTTAACTTTTGGTCTGCATGCTTATTGTTATTTTGCATATTCCTTCCACTATTTGTTACGATCTCAAAGTGTAACGTTTCAGTGTATTAGGCTGTGTCCGAATTTGTGGCTATGGCTATGGCTATGGCTATGGCTGCTGCTAAGGGGGTTGCTAAGCCATCACAATGGCTGCCCTTAGCCCTTGGCAATATACATTTTGCAGTTTTCATTATTTTGATGACATCTCTTGCATTAGTCTTTTTTCTTATTCAGTTTGAACAGAGATAGACGTCTTCTTGAACCTCTGTTCAAGAAGACGTCTATCTCTGTTCAAACTGAATAAGAAAAAAGACTAATGCAAGAGATGTCATCAAAATAATGAAAACAGAACTGAAACTTGGCAGAGAGTTGCTTCTTACTTGCTTAATTCCTTGAACCGATCCATTTGGTCCCGCCCATGGATGCAATGACCAATCACAGCCTCGCAAACCACACATCCATCACAGCTTTAGTTGGTCAATACGTCAAAAGGTGGGCTTAACGGACTGGTCAATACAGTGCGTTTAACCTAGCGTAAAACGACTCGCACCATTTCCCATCCTTTTCCCATTGCGCGGTGTGAAAAGTGGCCTCTCCGGGGCATAATATTGGTGGTGCCCTACACTATGAATTGCCTGAATACAATGCTAGTGGCTCTAATGTATCGTGGGTCCCTTACTTAAAGGCATGTGGGGCCCAATTGCTTCAAAGTTCACAAAAATTGAAAAACGGAAAATTGCTCTGAACTGCTGTGAAATAATGATGAACGCATGAGAAAACAAGCCTTCATGAAATTTCATTGTTTTACTTAATTATCAACACAAAGACAAAATAAATTATGTTGGTTGGCCCCGTGCTAAAAAAATACTCCAGTTGGGTGTGTTACAAGTGTCAGAATGGGTTAAACTTGGGGATGTGCATCTGAACCCGGCAGAGTTGTAATCACAAGCCAGATCACAAGCTACATGGCATGAACAATGACAAAGGAATTCTTTTGTGTTTGAATAGCTTGTTACATGGCTTGAGACTAGACTTGTGAAGTGACTTGTGAAGTGACTTGTGAAGTGACTTGTGAAGTGACTTGTGAAGTGACTTGTGAAGTGACTTGTGAAGTGACTTGTGAAGTGACTTGTGAAGTGACTTGGTTACAACTCTAGAACTGGGTACCCGAGTACCTGACTACCAAATTCAGGAACCAGTTGCAGAATATAGAGTCGAGTACCCGTAACCGAATTAACATATTACTAAACAATTTCTCAGATGAAACAAAGTTTTTGAATGTCATCTGTGGGGGGGAATTTTAAAAATGAAACCAATGGTATATGAAAAAGCAAAACAGATCAATGTTTATGACGCTTGCAAAAATTCAATTTAAACTGTAAAGCTGTATAGAGCTCACTGTACACACTTGCATATTGCTACATTGATGCACCGATGTGGTAGTATTAACTCTTTCGCTACGGCGCGCCGCTCACTGCGGCTCAACAAAAGCCTATTCCTGCCGGCAAGCCGCTAAGAGCGGCTCGTTGTAAACATTCTGTAAAACAATTACATCACAGCCCCCATTATAATACCGTAGTGAAAGAGTTAACGTGCGGATCTTTACGAACATTTTTTAACAGCAATTCCGAGATTTAATTTTTGGGATTGGCTTTGTTTAACGGGTACCCAGGTACTCGTGCTTTTTTCCAATCGGGTACCGGATTCCCGTACTACCCGTTAATGCACACCCCTAGTTAAACTTTAATATCTGTACAACGTTTACTATTATTACAGGCAGATTTGAGGCAGGTAAAAAAAAAATTCTATTTGCATTTCTCATACGTCTGCTATCCCGATTAAAACTTAATCTGTACACCGTCACGTATACAGCACAATACAAGGGGACCAGCCAAACTGACTATTAAAATGTACATACTGTGGCTGGTTTCCAAATTCATGCCTATTACGTGTCGATATGTGACTTGGCGAAATCTATTCTGCAAAAGGGTTACATGCCGAATATGAGCCAAAATCTTTACACCAATCTTTCCTAACAAATGTTAACAACACCTTCTGGAGGAGCTCAGCTAAAAAGCTGCTTTTATCCAATAGCAATTGGTTTTACTGAAGCTATGCCAGATTTGCTTATAAGGGGAGCAGCGATTGGATGGGGAGGGTTTTGTTTAGTTACCACGGTAGCTTTGGCTCCTCCCGCACAGACCTTCAAGCCAATGGCATAACTGGAATGTCTACTGGATGTGTGAAAGGGGCGAGGTGATTGGTGGATGACTTATCTCTTATCTCGATCATGATTGGACACTTGTGCCATCAATCTCAGAAAGTCACCCAGCCAGGATTACTGTTTCCGGACCTTGACAGACAAAGGAATAGCTCTGGTTATTGTGGATAAACATATGCAAATAATCACTCTTTAGATTAACCCTTTCGTTACCAATGTCGAGGTTTCTTGATAAGGAAACCACACACCAGAGCATCTAAACAACAGATATATTCACTATGTTTCAACAACCTGTAGTGCTGGTGTTTTTTGCTATTTGTACATGATCCTCATACCAACTCAAAGAGCTTTTCAGATCTTTCTAATGGTGCTATCTGCATGGCTTAATCGACAGAAGTGATGGCAATTATCTTTGGTCATATTGGTAGCATTTGTGAACGCATTCCCTTAAACACTGGTAAATCAACAGTTGTCATGGTAACCACTGACCCAAAATCCTAACCCGGTTTGTGAGTCAGCCGGACCACTATGCAAAGCTAGGCAAAGTAACCTTATTTCATGGGAGTGTATAAAATAGGAATGGTTTATGTCACTACAATGCAATTTGGAAGAAAAAAAACCTTAAAATATCATCCAATCATCATGCTTACTGTGCGCTTGTGAAATCTCCCCAGTCTGTTGACCCCTGGGGCTGCTGTGTCGGGGGTTGTGTCATGGGTTGTGGGGTGGGTTGTGACATGGCAGGCCCTCCAAAGCCTCCCAGTAGATCCACATTGCTCTGCGGTTGATTATTTCCACCTTTGGGAAAACAGAAGCAAAAATGTCAATTGTATTCTGCTTATTGAGGCAAAACAATATGTGGAGGTCAAAGGTCATGTTGATCCATTAACCGACTGTCACTGATCATTTTGGCTAGGAACTATAAAGATGTACGGTCTGAGCTGTTTTGGAGTTTCACCATAATAGTTTCACTACAGTCTTTTTTCTTCTAGTTATTCAATTTAAATGAGACATGAAATGAAACAATCTGGCCACCTTTACTTTTCGAATGATAACTTTCAAAAAAATGTTGAATTTGTCGTCGTCCGACAATTAAAGTCCTTCAGGGGGTACTTTTTTGTGCATTAGAGGTGCGAAAAAAAAGTGGAATTTCTTCTCGTTATCGCACGACAGAAGGGCTCATTGAGCCGTGTCACAGCGCATTGTGCTGCATACTCCATTAGGAGTATAAAACGAGTGTGCTTAGCAATGCTAGTTCCTTCTCGGTTTGACCGGTCACACCTTGCTTTAACCCCAGCCCACCCTTAACCCATTTTTTTGTTTGACGTTTTGAAAGCATGGAACAAGGGAGTGCGCCCTCGTTCGGCACCCTTGGACGCAACCACGTTTCCTCTAAAAAGTAGGGGTTTTTCGTGGCCTCCGCGTGCCTGCAAACACTTGCCGGACCGTGGTGCCAAACGCCATGCAATCTAACCACGTCAGTTTCCCCGTTTCTCATGTCCAAAAAGAGAAGACGGTTATTACCACGGGCCTTTTGCCGGGGTCAGCCTTTATGGCAGTAATATTACCAAGGCTACGGTTTTGTGCCGTTCCAACTCTATATATTAGGCAAATTTCTGCCGAATGTTTGCTGTTCTTTTGTAGGAGTATGGGACTTGCGCAAGTCTACCTTGAATGACCCCCTTTTTGGTCGACCTCGCCGAAACGGAGCTTCCAATCCTCTTGACGTCGGCCAAGGCTTCGTCGACAGTAGCCAAATACTCGCTCACGTGGATCAGCTGGGGGAAATGGGCTAATTCAAAAACTGGCATCCAGGCCTTTCCGGCTGCCCCTTACCATTTGTGCCTCTACCTTGCTCATCTCTCCCAGTCATCTGGAGCAAAGACAGCCGCAAACGCCATTGCAGCAGCCGCAAAATGGGCCCATTCCCTGGCCGGGCTCCCGTCACCCACGGACGATGCCTTATTCAAGACGGCGCTACAGGGATACAACCGGCAATGCGCCGCTCCGACAAAAAGAAAGGAGCCCATTACTCCGGATACTCTGGAGAAGATGTTGGCGAGCCATGGACAGCCTGGTGCCACTTTGTCGGATCTTCGAACTTTATGCATTTGTTTTTTGAGTTACGCTGGTTTCCTCCGATTCGATGACATCACCAATATTAGACGTACAGATTGTACTTTTTACCCAGATCGACTTCTCATATATTTAGTCAAATCTAAAACGGATCAGTTTCGGCAGGGCAACACCGTTACCATTGCCCGAACATTTAAACCTACTTGCCCTGTTGCCATTGCCGAACGATATTTGTTAGCCTTGGGCGATAATCCCGACTCTGAATTACCAGTTGTACGCCGTTTAACTAATTCTAAGACGGGGCTTGTTGCCACTTCTAAGCCTTTAAGTTACACGAGAACACGTGAGATGGTACTTGCAGCCATTAAGCCTTTTGTACCTGATATTACTCAGTTCGGTCTTCACAGCCTTAGGTCAGGCGGTGCATCTGCAGCGAGTAATGCGCTTGTACCTTCTTGGTTAGTAGCGCGTCATGGCAGATGGAAGACCGACAAAGCTAGACACGCTTACCTCCAGCCTAACATCGAGGCTGAGCTTCTGCCTTCTAAATCCCTCGGCATATGAGGCACAATCTTGTCATTAATATTTGTAGCTTTATCGGTGGCCCAGTAATTGGACAAGACGGAATGTGAATTTCAGTTGTGAATTTGAGTTGTATAAATAAGAGTCAGAAGAATAAAGCGAGTTGACTTGGTACTCATAACCGAATCCAACTTGTTCAAACAAATTACTTGTTTTTCCAATGCTGTTTATTTCCTGTTTTCATTTTTTTTTTTTTTTTTTTTGGTATCTTACGAGGTAGATATAGAGAAGAAATGTATTTTCTTACGAAGTAAGAAAACCAAGAGTACAAACCTTTCATTCGGATGGTCGCAGATGCCAAAACAAAATTTGTCAGAATTAAATATCCAATTTGAACAATTGATAGAAGAAAAAAATCAATTGCTGAGGGAATACAGACTGTGTGGCATGAAGCTTTCTGAATCTACTAAAATTAAACAAGTCTGGCCATTCAAGTGGCCAACTCGAAACTGTAAAACGAACTGATCCAAAACGGACTTTAATCCTAACTACCCCAAACCTTACAAACTCCAACAGCAGGTTGTGTTGAATTTTGTTTGATTTAGTACCGCAGGGGTTCAATGTGGTGTTGAGTTTTGTTAGGTTTAGTTCCAAAGGCCCAGGGTGACCCTGTTGAATTTTCTTTGATTTGGTACATGAGGGTATGAGACTTGTGGAAATCTTGGACTTTGCTGGGGTACGTGGGCAGGGCGTTTCGGTGAGTGAATTCATGGCCAAGCACTGGCAGAGTTGGTGGTCAGTTTTGAGCCGTTCTGGATAAAAAGTTTGACCCTTGACAACTCAATGCATACCAGCTAGGCGTGGGCGACTAGCGCGACTAGTCGCGACTATTAAAAGGCATTGGTAGTCGCGACTATCAATTTTCAGATAGTCGACTAGTCGTTATTCGGCGACTAGTGTTCAGCATGTCGCGACTAGTTTACAAACCACACGGCCGCGCGACTATTAATAGTCGCCACGCAACGCGCGCTGCATTTCGCAGTGACTCGACAAGTCAAAATAGACTGCACGCACTGGCAATTCACAAGTGCAATCACCAGAGACACTAATTGAACGATTGTACACTGTGTTGTATGGGTGTATTCACGCACGTGGCAACAGGAAGGGCCAATGCGGTTATATTACGTGTATACACGTACGTACAGAGACGTATTAAGTACTGTACACACCCCGTGTCTGCAGAGTTTGTTACATACATAAAGAAGAAATAAACCTCCATGTACATGATGTGTCCATCCAATTGTCACTTGTCAGGAGATCTTTGTAGCAGAATAACCGGGCCGCTAACAGATGTATTCAACCAGTATTTTTTTACCCAAGATTTTTGTTCGACCGAGCGACTCTCCTTCAAGCCGAAAAAATATGAGAACCATCGAAATAGAAAGGGACGCCCATGACCGCCAAAATGCAACCCCGATTTGCAGACATATTATTCATGTTCGGGGCGAACCCTGGTGCTCCGATTCATTGTAAAGCATGAGGATTGGTTGTTGTTTTTTTTTTCACTGGTGGAGTAGGCATATATATATGTGAAATTATTATTCATGTTCGGGGCGAACCCTGCTCCGATTCATTGTATGTAAAGCACGAGGGTTGTTTTTTATTTCACTGGTAGAGTATATTGCATGTATGTGAAATAAAAGATGTTTTCTTATAGTAACAAAATACAATACACTGTGATCCAACCTTCTTAGCTTTATTTGTCACAACTTGTATCGATTTTATTTTACAAAATATGTATAGGCCTATGTTTACCTCTGATGTTAATGGTGGATCCCATTGCGTTCGGGTGGACTCCATACAACATGCAATGCCACACAACAACTTCCCGGGGTCGCTTTTTAAATTAAATAGTTCCCCATATGAATTTCAAAAGTATTATCAAGCAGACAGTTGTCCGTCAAATAAAAAACAGGCACAATATTTCCGGTTTGGGCATGATCAACCCAATTTCTTTACTGGCCACATATCGGAGAGAATGAGTATTCACAAGGCTTACCTGAAAAGCTAGTATTATTGTTGGGCGTCTGCTGTTCAAGATTTGGCTGTTGCTGTTGCTGCTGCATGGGTGGGGCAGCGAAACCCCCAGGTACCGTCTGGCCACCCGACTGGGGCATCATTGCACCTTGCCCGGGCGGGGTTAGTGTGGGTATTTTAGCTCCCGGGGGTGGGGGGAGGAGACCGGGGGCTGCCATGCCACCCCCGGTGCTCCTTGGCCTCGAAGACGAGGTTGCACCTGCTTTCTTGCTCTGTTGGAAAGTCAAAACAGACAAAAACATTAAGCATCGAACGACCAATCTTCAGGAAACTTTATTGCATGGTTCCCTTAAATAAGAAGAGGGGGGGGGGGGGGGGGGGGGGGGGGTGGGTGCGTGCATCCATGACTTTTTCCACAGATGTCCAAAGCACATTTTGCCACCAGATGTAAAAAAAAAATCATCCATACTAGGGCTGACGATATTGAGTTTTTTCGTAGTCGATTATTTTCCCTCGCGATATCGCCGATATGGCGATAAAATCGTCAACGAATTTCAGCATGATTAAAAAGTTCGTTCATAAATATTCGCCGGACGTGTTTGTCGCCAGTCATTGGTTGAGGCCGTTCTTAGGCCAGCCATCAATTGAGAAACAGCGTAGTCTAAGCTTAGTCTGCGGATATCTGGATCAAAGCCTTTTCTTTGTTACCGCCACCAGCCAGAGCCATTACCCTATACACTCCAAACTATTGATACCCAACATATCCCCCTAGATTTCTTAAAATAATTCCTGAGATTCCGGGAACACAATGACCGACACAAGGGGGAGGGGGGTTCCCTTGCCCACATATCGCGCTTCAAATGGCCAGAGCAGGGCTGGCTAATTTGCATGTGAATGAAATTACTTTATTACAATGAAGTGCAGAGTACCTCTGATTGTATACTTTAGATATTTAGAACGTTTTAATAGATTTTGCATCTTATCGCAGATTGACTGACAGCTTGTCTATTATTATAAACTTAGACTTTAAACCGAAAAAAATTGTATTCTCCCCTAATTATATTTTTTCTGCGAGTGGTTGAATTACATTTAATTAAAAAAATTGAATTAGCATTTTAAAAGAATGATCCCGTACCGAAAAAATTTTTCGCTAAAACTTCTAGAGTTTTTAACCACAAGATTTCGTTAGATGAGAAAATAAAAGTAGGCCACTGTACGTTATTAATCGGTATGTTCGATGTGACCAGAGAATTTTCCTTGTTCCCCTTTTAAGACAGACGATTTTTAATATTTTTAATGAAACATTCAGGATGACTTTGAAATGCAGGTAGTCGAGCACCACATGGCTGGATTTGTGCAATATTTCGATCTCTCCATCACTCAGTGCCCGCTGGATAAATGTACTCTCTAGATGCCACGTGTGGTTGGCATGGAATATTTTGTATGTTTTATTTTCGCAGGCTTTGCAGTCCAGGGCGCCCTACACAAAGAAACTCTGGAGCTGAACCCATTGTATACATTTTGTTACATGGTATTACAATGTATAAATAATTGTATACCTCGCAAAAGTTGAGCTGTCAATCACTTCATAAGGTTTCAGGGCTAGGTGTGCAGGATATTTTATTTCAGACGTACTTTTCTTTCAGGGCGAATGAACACTGACATTGTAATGAGTATACTGATTTTTTAAGCATACATGTAGCTTGTCGGAACAGGTGAGCATTAATATTCCAAGCAAAGGATACAATAATCCATCCTTCCGTTTAATTCAGCCACGGGAGGGTAAAAAATATTCTCCTTGCTCGACGTTAAATACAGCAATCGATGGATATATTTAATCAGCTATATGTCCCCTTTGTGTTCTATTTGTTCTGCTTGCTCTAATTTTTCTGGTAATTTTCACGGCAAGGTTGCGTTCAGCCCGCCCACTCGACTATCGACGGGTACCAGCGAATTGTGTAGATACCAACAGTCAATCCGCGTGAACCAGCTGATGTATTTAGAGCTTATCAGCAGGAGGCACGAACCGCGTGCGAGCAGCCTGCAGAGAGAAGCATTTCTCAGTGAATGGTTGAAATGGATACGCCCACTAATTTGCATAGATTTAAATATGGCTCAGTCTACACAAAACCACATTTTGAGAAGTTTTCAGGGTTAATTTTATGAAATTACACTGGGGGTAACACAAAGGGTAACACCAGTGGTTTAAGTTTTAATAACTTCTTTGCAATACAATCGGCATAATTTGGTCCAATTGCGGTGAAAATTATCATTTTCTAGCTGTCTACCATGAATTGAAATTGCACCATTTTTGTAGACTATCGGATCGCTTGTTCAATGTCATTTGGTGATTTTCTTAAAACGTCCCCCGCAGTACGAATCACCGAGCCACCAAGTGGTCAATTATCTTATTTACACTATAAATAAAAAGTTCGAAAGGATGATGTCACTTCAACTTGAACCTCGCTTACAAGGAAATTAATTTTAGCGAATTTGCTGGTAAAAAGAAAGTATCACCGATTTTTAAAAGGGAAAATAGGGGTTCCGAAAAAAAAGGCCGATTTTAAAAACGATATCGGCGATTTTTCAATTAAAATAAATATGTAGCCAATTTCGATTTTTGGGCGGCGAATATCGCATCATCGCGATTTAATCATCGTATCGCCCAGCACTAATCCATACCCTTCTTGCACAATGCAACGTTTTTAGACGCAGGGAGCAATCTGCTGTAATTGCTTCTATGTACAAAAAAGCGTGCCCCTCAGAACACGGTTCAGGATGTAAAAATCTACAAAATGCTTTGATTAATGGAAGTGAAATGTTACATGTATAATTACAGTAATTATCATCATTTGCATATTTAATGTCAAAAATATCTGTCCCTGTGTTCATCTTTACTTTCACATATCAAGACAAACAGGCACACTTCACAAGAACAACACTGACTTACCCCGATGTTGATTTTGATAGTCTGGCCTTCTTTGAAGCCCAGGTCTAGTTTCGGACCCGGGGTCTGCACTGCATTCTTTTCTTCCTCTTCCACCTTGATCCGCCTACGGTTAATAAAAAAAAGATTTAAAAAAAAGACCGGAATGAAAAGGACTTTTAACTTTGTGTTAACCCCTTCTGTACGGCCGTCATTGATTGGTTGCTGGTATGCCAGGATCGGACTGTGCAGCCAAGCATAAACGCAAACAATAGGCACCACACTGAATTGACCGGTCCTATTCATTGCACTTGGAACCCCCATCTTCCGTGTGACCGAAAGCTTTGTTTGAAAAAGCTCTATCTGTTCATGTTTCAACTATATTGTTTTTGAATGGGAGTGTAATATAGCTGAAACACGAATGGATCGATTATGCGCAGGAATGCGCATATAGATGTCAACCGGCCAAGTGGTCTTTTTCAAACTGTGGCTATGTCTTCGTCCGGATTCAAACGGCTAACAGGTTAGGAAGTTGGTAAAAACCGGGTTACCAGTAATGGAAAATCCTACAATTCAAGGTATCATGGAAAATCATGGAATTTTGTCATTTTAAAGGAATCACACAAAAATTGATAGTTCAAGAAAAAGCCATTGAAAAGTCGTGGAATCTCACACAAAGAATAGACAGTGTAAGAATCCGTCGTAGAAAACCCAATTTCTTTTCCTGGCAAGTCATGGAATTTCAGATTTCTGTGGGAACCCTGGGAAAAATGTGGGGGAGTAACTAAAATGTAAACTGGAACACATGATTTATCTACACTTTTACAGACAACATTTTCCTAATCAGCTGTTTTTATATAACGTATGCAAATGAGCAATATTACTCAACTATGTGGATCACGGAAATCAAAACAGAAAAAATGCTTTCTGAAATAATGATTAAAACCTAAAAAATAAACAAGTTTTAAAATGTGTGTTTTTGTAAAATATCGAGACTTCGGGACAGACAAAAATCATGGGCGTGTCTCCGCCCACAAAAATATCTCTTTTTGGCTGTGACATCCTCGGAACTACAAACACTGTCTATGACATATGCCAGACAAAGAATACTTGAACATTGAAATGTTTGATATTCGACTCACTTGAAATGGTCCTGCAGTGTCACGTTGAAGTCAAAAGAATCCCCTCTGTCTGTGAAACCAATTCCCACAAATGCCTTACGACCTGTCGGGAGACAACAAACAAATTGCTGTGACAAATATCCAGCACTGACTACAGTGCCCTTAAATTATTGGGGCACACATGTACATATGTAGGCCAGCACAAATGTCTTGCTTACTGCTTTAGTACAACATTTACGCTAGATATTTAAATCCCAACCCTGCTAAATCCATCAAAATCCAAGGATGGTAAAAATCTGTTGGATTTGTTGGATTTAGCACTCAATACAGACAACATGGTGTTGTCATATTCAGCAGATTTTGTCATATTCAGCAGATTTTGTCACATTTAGGAGGGCGGAAGTAGACTTCTAGTATAATTTCAGCTCAGAGCAAGTTCTTTTGGGCAACTAGAATCAACTAGACTAAACTAGAATCAACTAGACTTAACCATAGTCAATCTAGATGTCACTCGAATGGTGTGTGGTTTGACTAGTAAGTCCAAAAACTGGATCAACCTATCCCTGGACCACGGTTTCTCTAGTCCAATTCGCGAGTTACGTCTCGGTTTCAAGATGGAGGATAGGTAAACTGGGAAGGTTTTGCAAACGTTTAGGCCTACGATAAATTTTTGGTTTTTGTCCAATGTCAATGATATTGATAATAAGATAATTAACTATTTATTGCAGTAAAGATAAGTAGAGAAAATAATATTAATAAATAATAGAAAATAAAAATGCCGTGCCAACATTTGCTTCAGACGACATTCTTTGCAGTTTTTTTGCTGCGACACACTAACTAGATTTGACGTAGTCGATCGACTAGACGCATTCAAGTGAAAAACAGACCACGCATGCGTGATTTAAATCGCAAATTGACAAAAGGGACTAGGGCAGCAGCACCCGAACTTGCTTTCAGTTGCTAGAGCGCCGGTACGGTATTCCAGGTGTCGCAGGTTCGAATCCCGCTCCTGCCACTTTTCTTTGTTCACTTTGAAAATGTATTTAAATTTACCTAGTCAGTTTCCCTTGGTTTGTTTGACAAATTATAAAAAAAATCAGTTGGATTTTGTTGAATTTGGCAGGGTAGCTGCAAAATGCCAAGACTGGTGTGTAGGTGGTACACTTCAGGTCTATAGGTCTGAAAATTGGGATCATTTCTTTGGGATCATTTCTTTGGTATCTATTCAAGATTTATCCTCTATTTAGATCTGGACCCAGGAAAACTTGAGTTGTTGGGCTGGCAACCTAAAATGTGGCAAACCCCACCACCTCTGTTGTAGCCCTTTACCCGAGTCGCTTTTAGCCTTGTATTGGACGACTTCCATAAAAAAAAAATGTGCAAAATGGCCTCTCCATGACAAACTCTTGGTGGCGCTCTGTATTACATATCCAATCTTGAATTGATTACCGACCTCCATCTGATATCCTGACGACGAAGTAACGACTGGAATCAAGGACCGCCTCCACCGCTATGCTAGGGTACGCCTCAACAGGAGCTTCTGCAAAAAGTTCCCCTGTGACACGAACAATTCCATCATGAGATAATTCGGTCGCACTTGATGTCGAGCTATTGCTGTGCAGTAGATTGATACATTAAGCCCCGCCCCCGGATGTATTGACCAATCACAGCAGCGACGACACAACAGTGGGACCAAAGCGTGCATACATGTGGTGCACTTTTTATAGTGCATACTAAGTCCAGCACAATAGTGCTTACGCTAGCAACACTTTTCAGCTTTAGTTAGCACAACTTTTCTGCTAACCTTTAAGCAACTATACGAAATTGGGCCTGGTCTGGTAAAAAAGGTTCACCCCAGAAATCGTTCGAGGTGAGATTTCTCGAAAATGATTTTACTTTAATACCCCCACCACCATGGGTCAGAAACAGCACAAATCTGGGACAATAACCAACCCTCCTTGATAACAACTGTCTAAACCCGTGGCGCAACCTGCTATTTCAAGATTTGTGTCAGCAAAATTCCTGAAAAATAGGGCAGAAATTAACATGTATATGAACACCGAGTGACCATACACTGCCACAAACAAACTTTCTTCACCTATATTGCACAAAAAAGTCCCGACAGAATGCCCAAACGTAAAAGCTGTGCCATGTGTTTATACAATTCTAAACATGAATGGATGGTTATTTTTTATGATTTCTTTTTGTTCCTGGCCCCCTTTTAGTGTGGATATCAAGGTAAAATCTTTCCGATTTCTCTGGCATGTCTGGCAGTGATAAATTGTCATGTCTGTCCCGAATATAGCGAATATTCGAATATTCGATCATCAACTGAATATTTGAATTTAGCTTTTTCGAATATTCGAAAAAAATATATATGCACATACAGATACGACTCTGATGTTATTTTAACCCTAACCTTCCCAAATCCTCCAAAATCCTCTTTGCAAAATGGAGGAATTTGGAGGATTGAGGGCACTTGGAAGTTGATGCATCGGAGGATTTTGCAGGATTGAGGTTACTAGGGGTTTTTGCCCCTGCAGAAATATGGAGGATCCAGGTTATCAGGCTCAATGTGATTTATGAGGATTTTGGAGGATTGAGGTTACTAGGGGTATGCAAAAAACCTCTGGAGGATTTTGGAGGATTCATGCTATGGTCCCCATAAGAGGATGTTGGAGGATTCAGGTTACATGGGGGGAAAATGATGTAGGGAGTTAGGGTTAATAGAAAAGTTACACCGCTTAGCAGTGTCAAATACCACATTTTTTGTGGACCGACCGTATTGTTCCCGACCGTAAAACCCTTGACACTTCCAAAATAATTATTGCAAAAACTCAGGCTGGAGTTTGGTTTCTTGTTATTAGAGCGTTACACGTACTCGTAATGATCTTGATACAATGCAAAAAATGTCCATCGGGTGGTCTATAATATCGATTGCCGCATGTAAAACACCGGCGTGCTTTGCATGAAACTTTTTTTTTACCGGTGCGACATGCAGTTGCAGCAGACGCCTGAAATACTTGATCGGCGAGTATTGAATATTTGAATATTCGGTCAAGCCCAGTCTCGAATAATCGAATACTAAATTATTCGAAAATGAACAGCCCTAGAAAATAACCTCCTCCAACCGGGATGAGGTTGACTGGACTGTATTTATACCTGATTTGTCTTCTAGTCTGATAATGCAGGCTTTTTCCCGGGCAACGATCCGGAGCCTGCCGGTCCAGTCTGGACTGTCTAGCTTCCATTCAGATGCTCTGCAGGAGGCAAAATATGATAATAAACATAATTGATGGACAACAAAGTGCTTATTTTTACAGAGTATTACATTGTACATGGAATTTTAGCCAGGCAAGCCATACATCTTTACAAACAATTTCTGTTGACAACGATGTTGGCTAGAGGTGTGCATTTACGGGTATTAAAAGAACCAGGTACCCGATTGAAAAAAATACGGGTACCCGATTGAAAAAATACGGGTACCCGGGTACCCGTTAAAGAAACCTAACCCAAAACTTCCAATCCCGGAAGTTGTAATAATATCTTTCTCCGAGATTCAAAAAGTCTGAATTCAGACAACATTCTGCAAATCTGCAGTCATGCCTGTCCAGTAAACATGGTCACTTGTGCCGGCACGCGCATGCAGCGGCATCATCACAAGACTTGTTGTCCGGAAGCTTTATACAGTTGTATTTAATGTTGATTGATGCCTAATTCACATTTGCCCCGGGCGCCGTGCGATAAATGGGTCTACGATTTTCCGTACGATTTTTGAGGCATCGTAGGTGGCTACGGGCTAAGGCGTATGTGTTCACATTGTGTACGAGCATCGTGTGATTTCTCGTACGGGCCCTCGGGGGCAGGCCGGGGCAAAGCCGTACAGAGGCTGCGCGGAGATGGTGCGGCCGCTGTGGGGTTGCCGCAGGATGACTGCTCAATATCCGTGCGATATCCGTGCGATTTCACGGGTACTGCACGGGCAGCGAGCGGCAACCTTGCGATAGCTGTGTGAGGGCCGTGCGATTGTCCCAAGAGCCTACAATCTCCGTACGATTTTTTTTTGCCCCAATGTCCACCTAAAATCTTGTGCAATGCCACCTACGACATGTCTATGAGCTACGGGCTTACGATTTTTTCAAATTTGTATAACTTCTCGCTTAACAAAATCGTAGAGGCCGCGGCGCACGTGAATCCGTACGAAAATCTCACGGCCGCCTCCTGCCTCCGCACGGAGGCCGCACGGAAAGGGGATACGGGCAGGATACGGGCTCCGTAGACCCATCGCAGGCCAAATGTGAATTAGGCATGAGGCATGCTATTATGTCTCGTCGAGGCTCTTATCCATACCTAGACTGCAAAAACCACGACCAGTAAATTCCCTTTATTGTCAACTTTCGTGAGCGTCATAAACACTGTTTTCCCACATAGTCCGGTTATAATTTGAATGAATGGAGTTTTCGACAGATCATCATGCACGTCTTAGAAAGCCTCATGGGTAAACTAATTCGCGCCAAGTACTTTAATTAAAGTTGGAATAGTATCAAGAGTACATTAGGCGAAGTAAAAAAGAAATATTAAACGTCCCCGCCCACTTTGTTTTTTGGGAGCGCCTAGATATATTTTTATTTTTACCAGTGGAAATGAAATGCATAAAAACCCAAAATGTCAAATTGATCCATCTAAAAATAAAATCGGTCTACAAGCTTACTAAAAGTTACAACTATTTAAACCACTGTATACATACATGTTCCAATCTTAGGACGCCGGTCGATATCGACCTAGGAGAGTTCTAAGTATTTTTCCTGAATTTTTGGAGTTTGCATATTTAGAATTGGAGTCTATGGAAGTTTATTTACTGGTGTGCAACCACACTGTCCACAGGGCATGCAGCACGTGCATGGGCGAAGTGGGGCTTGGGCGAAGTGGGGCTTGGGCGAAGTGGGGCTTGGGCGAAGTGGGGCTTGGGCGAAGTGGGGCTTGGGCGAAGTGGGGTTTGGGCAAAGTTGCAATTGGGCGAAGTGGGGTTTGGGCGAAGTGGGGTTTGGGCGAAGTGGGGTTTGGGTGAAGTGGCTGTAAATACGTTATAGCTTGAAAATTCCAGCTCTCTAGCTAGGCTTATCACATGTGAGATTCGCCATTTAGAGCTGGAAACACTCCTATAGGGTTTTGAGCAGTCTGTTCTTTTTATTGCCGATATCTTCCGTTTCTCTGAATATATCAACCAAACACTCACCTTACCGGCAGATACTTCCAAAAATGTAAGGCTCTCCGTTAGCCTTACAAGGATATTCCTTTTTGGACCCAGTAACTCAATGGGATTTGCAATACGCTCTCGTTAGATCAGTTACAATGTTCTAGAATTCCACTTTCCCAAACGTTAATCTCCCCAGAAGGTTATCCAATCCCTCCTACAGATCTTTGAGACTTTTGCGGCACATTTGCGGAACATTGAAACGGACAATTTATTGAGTAATGGAGTTTTTACTCACCAACCGACGTATTCAGCCGAGATGAACATGGCGTCGCACAGCTGACTAATACAGTCCACCAGACTGCGCATGCGCGTGGAGTTTTCGAAGAGATTTGGGGCTCGACCATTTTTTGAAGGGGGGGGCATCTTGTCTACATCGCGCAACGGTGATGTGTGCATGACGCGCTTTACACATTGTTGTGTGTGTTTGAACATTCCTTCAGTTTTAAAATGAACATTTACAGAATATTTTTTGTGATGATTAATAGTCGGTATTGGATCATTATAACGTTCAAAATTCGCTGACATTCAATTTTGCGTTTGTTTTTGTATGCAGTATCTAATCTGGATAAAAACATACATTCCACACATCACCAAAGCGCGATGTAGACAAGATGCCCCCCTACTTAAAAAAATGGTCGAGCCCCAAATCTCTTCGAAAAATCCACGCGCATGGGCAGTCTGGTGGACTGTATTAGTCAGCTGTGCGACGCCATGTTCATCTCGGCTGAATACGTCGGTTGGTGAGTAAAAACTCCATTACTCAATAAATTGTCCGTTTCAATGTTCCGCAAATGTGCCGCAAAAGTCTCAAAGATCTGTAGGAGGGATTGGATAACCTTCTGGGGAGATTAACGTTTGGGAAAGTGGAATTCTAGAACATTGTAACTGATCTAACGAGGGCGTATTGCAAATCCCATTGAGTTACTGGGTCCAAAAAGGAATATCCTTATTATTATTATTATTATTATTAATTCTTTCTGGTAATGAAACCAAGGATTCCTCAAAAGCGCCCTATAGGCACTGTAGCTCGAAAGCCTGAAGAAACCTGTAGAGAGAAGACGATGAGAAGAAGTTACAGTTTTAGAGGTGGGAGGAAAACCCCAGAAGAATATTCTGGGGAAAACCCACGGAATCAGGTAGGGACTGAAAACCCAATCCACATGTGGACCAGGGCAGGAATCGAACCTGGGCCACAGCGGTGAAAGGCGGGAACAGTAACCACTGCCTTTACAGTCACTTCGCCCTCAACCACTTCGCCCAAACGCCACTTCGCCCAAACGCCACTTCGCCCAATTGCCCCTTCGCCCAAACGCCACTTCCCCCAAAAACCACTTCGCCCAAAAACCACTTCGCCCAAAAACCACTTCGCCCAAAAACCACTTCGCCCAAAAACCACTTCGCCCAAAAACCACTTCGCCCAAAAACCACTTCGCCCAAAAACCACTTCGCCCAAAAACCACTTCGCCCAAAAACCACTTCGCCCAAAAACCACTTCGCCCAAAAACCACTTCGCCCAAAAACCACTTCGCCCATGCCCGATCCGTATGCCCTTTTTTCATTTCATTAGTTTGTTACATCAATTGTACATCATCCCTCATATCAGTTAAGATGTTAGAATATAAATGTTTGTAAAAAATTATGTTATAAATTTTACGATTTTTTTTATAAAAACCTCCGGAATACCGTACCAGCGCTCTATACAACTGATGAGCTATTTTGCCCTATGTTGGCGGTCTCCCAAATTGTCAGTATCTTTGTTTGGGTGGGCGCTAGTCAGAAGTCATAAAATCGTAATAATTTGAATGACCACTTGATAAAAATAATTGACCTACCGCGCTGGAATCGCGTCAACGCAGCTTATGAATTATTGTCCAATCACATCAATTAAAATTTCAAGTGGAATGCGCAAAATCTGAGACAAACAAAAATTACCACACAAAAATCCCATAGGGTTGTCTAAGGGGCGTGGTTAACTCGTAAACGGCGACAGGTCAATTGCCTATAAACTAATAAGAAAAGAAAAGCATGGTCACAAAAAGGATGTCACAACGCAAATAAAGTTTTGAATGCACCATCAAAACGAAATAGAAAACGAAAACGAACACATTGGGAACAAAATCTTGGGTACTTAAAAATTGGGCGAAGTGGTTTTTGGGCGAAGTGGTTTTTGGGCGAAGTAGTAATTGGGCGAAGTGGTTTTTGGGCGAAGTGGCGTTTGGGCGAAGGGGTGATTGGGCGAAGTGGGATTTGGGCGAAGTGGGATTTGGGCGAAGTGGTTGAGGGCGAAGTGGTTGAGGGCGAAGTGGTTGAGGGCGAAGTGGTTGAGGGCGAAGTGGTTGAGGGCGAAGTGGTTGAGGGCGAAGTGGTTGAGGGCGAAGTGGTTGAGGGCGAAGTGGTTGAGGGCGAAGTGGTTGAGGGCGAAGTGGTTGAGGGCGAAGTGGTTGAGGGCGATGTGGTTTTTGGGCGAAGTGACCGACAACCACCACTGCGCCAACCTGAGAGCCAACGGAGAGCCTTACATTTTTGGAAGTAACCGGCAGAGTAGTCAATCGTGCAGCTTTTGATCCTCTCAAAATAAGAATATGCTTAAGTTAAACCCGAAAAAATAGTGAATTTTTCGTGCAACTCGGTGCATGCACAAACCAGCTGTGTACAAAGTAATGCCATGGAGCGGATTTTTGAACATAAACGATGCTTTCCGGTCGATTATCGGCCAGCGGCACTGCACGCGCCTCGGGGCTCGATATACAATGGCTGTTTGCTGATCGCTGTCAGTATTTCAGCTGGCCGAATGATTTCAAATAATTCCATTTAGAAAACCAAAAAAAATCCTTAACTTTTCGCAGGCAGCGCAGTATGGCCCAGGCTAAACCAAGACTGACTGTACGGTGTGGTTCAACGTTGCCACTTACCGAAAACCTCTGTTGCTTGCTCTGGGCGGTATTCTACTAAAAACTTGCACCTCGGGCTTGACACACAATACACTCTCATAAACGTCGGTAGACATTTTTCCTGTTTCAATAAATACTTCCTATTTCTAGGATTCTAAAATATAAATATTTAGCCGTAATTTAGACTTGATATACCACTGCCAGCCACGGGGAACGCTTCCATATTACACTGGTATCATGCCTGGGGTTTCGAGTCAACTCGGACCCAAACCAACTCGGACCCATACCAACTCGGACCCATACCAACTCGGACCCATGCCAACTCGGACCCACTACCAACTCGGACCCACGGCCAACTCGGACCCACTACCAACTCGGACCCACAACCAACTCGGACCCATGCCAACTCGGACCCACTACCAACTCGGACCCACTACCAACTCGGACCCAAGCATGACCAAGTCGGACCCAACAAGATTGAATCGGCATAATATAAATACTGGATAGGACGAGCGTATGCAGTGAAGATTCCCAAAACGCGAAGAAATGAAAAAAACATTGTTTCTGAACTACTGTATCTGAATTAAATACGGCATTATTTTTCTGAGTTGCTTTTGCGCTTGTAAAATTTGTAAGTCAATCGGCAATTCAGTGAACTTTGGTTTATGACCATGGGCGGCGATCTCGGGGGTGGGACGGGGGGACATGGCCCCCAACCCAATATTTTTGGGGAGGGGACGGCTATGGCAGTGTCTCCCCCCCCCCCCCCCCCCAATAATTTCCCCATGACATTAGTTATACATTTTAAGGGTAATTGGCTTTTACATATATACCAGAATGCACCAGAATACACAAGGATCAGCACACATTTTATATAAATTTCCCAGGATACACAAAAAGAGGCATCAAGTACACTAACGCGTAACAATAATTGTTGGTTGTGTGCTTTCTCCCCCCCCCCCCCCCCCCCTCCCCCAACCTAATTGACGAGAAATGTTGCATTTAGAGTTACTCTATACATGGAGGTGTTTCCTACCTCCATGCTCTATATATAGCTTAATTACAACCGACATGCGTACTTCTATTTAACAAATTACCACTGTGACAAAAACATTATTTTAACAGGAAGAATTTATGAAAAATTACATTCAGGTATTATTTTATGCTCAACCATCCTTCCTCCATGGCTCAACAGTCACCAAACCGGATAACGTGGAGCCAATTGCCACTGGCGCCCAAGCGGCCACTTCACTCGTGTCCTTACTCTTTTCTATTTGACCTTAACACAGACATAAGGAAAACACCAACGCCCCTGTCCCTCTCTCATATTGATTCAATTTCAATTTTAGCGAAATTCAAAACATCCATGTCTCCATTCATACCTGATTTTTCTATTCACTTAAGCCTCTTTACGTACATTCTACTGCAAATTCCATTGAACTTCCATGTCGCTACTACTGCAGATTCCAATAAAACTCCGATTGTAGAGTTCACACAAAGACATTTCTGCAAATGAGGCCTCGTAGGTACCCCTATGTATTTGGAATATTTTAACGAAGTTAAATTGGATGTTCTTTGCGCGAATTTATTGTAGGGCCTACTAGCTTTGAATTGGAATTAACATATATTCCCTTGTGTAAAAATAAGAAACAAGAAAGCAAACAAAATTGAGAAACGTAGGTATTCTGAAATAATTATGTTAGATGTTTACTGCTTCATCACATACTCTACGTAACCGTGTGCATGAAAGTTGTAACTGTCTTGTTTTGCAGCCCGGTGGGTGTAAGGAAAACCGGTTTGCATGATGAATCAATTGGCATAAGTTCCCTCTTTGTGCCTTTTATTTTTGAGTAAAATTTAATGCGCTTGCGGCCGGAGAGAGCATGCAGGAGGAATATAATTAACGAGTATCTGTTTGTCAACCATCCAAGCAAGGCTTTCTAATTTAGACACGATTTGTTTGTCACTGCAATCATTCAACAAACACGACCAACGCCAAGGGATTAAACTTTGCGGGTGACACGATGTGCGGCGACGCGACTACCCACACTCACGGCCAGTGCGGCCGAAAGGCCCTTTTTTAAAGAGCGGGTCACATTTTATACTATAGATACTTATAAAACATATCTATATAGGTTTAATTTTTTTGAGCGGAAGAACACCATAAAACAAATACATGTACATGTAGTAGGTAATATCATGGCCATGGTAATATTGACAGCAGAATCGTCACTTGAACCTCGGCCTCCTCCCTCCCCAGGCTCCCCCACCCCAAGCTTGTTTTCCGCCACACGGTTGCCTTACTAGATGCCCCCGTTCGTTCATGCATTCATCGATAATGTATAAATAGGCATATTGGCATATCTGCATGCTTTAATCAAAATTCGCACGATGGGTCCGAGTTGGTCATCGTTGGGTCCGAGTTGGTATGGGTCCGAGTTGGTAGTGAGTCCGAGTTGGTATGGGTCCGAGTTGGTAGTGGGTCCGAGTTGGCCGTGGGTCCGAGTTGGTAGTGGGTCCGAGTTGGCCGTGGGTCCGAGTTGGTAGTGGGTCCGAGTTGGCATGGGTCCGAGTTGGTATGGGTCCGAGTTGGTTTGGGTCCGAGTTGACCTGCTTCCATGCCTGGCATCAGCTGGCAGCGTACGTGCACAACGATCTGTTGGTTACCAGCGAATAGTGATTAACGTAACAGCTGTTGACTCGAGAGAGGGCGCCATGCAAAATTGATATCCAACTTCCGGGGTGCACCACACTTGTAATAGTATACTAATAAACTCCCATTGACCGTAAGTGTAAAATCCACTAACTTCACAGTAAAACAATCCTTATACAGGAGTCTCTCAGTTATTAGGGCACTACTGAAAATTATAGTTTGAATCTTAATCTGTCAAATTCTTTTCAATTTTTGGTAGGGTAGCCTTTTGGAATTTTTGCTAATTGTCCCCAAAGATTACCACCCCTAAAAATGTGTTTTTTTCCCAAACCGGCTAGCTGCCATTAAATTTTTTCATACAGCATCCCTCCACTTGCCAAGCCAAATAGGACCAATTTTAAAGCCAAAATTTATCAAGTCTGCACAAAAGTTAAAGCACAGAACCCCAATGTTATGATAGCTGATCATAATTACACAATCTATCAATTGCATGACCCCCCAAAATGTATTATTCAAAATTTATGCTAATCAGCTTGGCGCAGATTTGTTGCCTATTTAGTGTGGTGCACCCTCTGTGGTGGTGTACGGTGGTATCGTACGGTGCAAAATAAGTTTTATCCAATTGTATTATCTTCATGAAGTGCCCCGTCTTGAAAAAACTTCCGCACCCGAGGTTCCCGCTCCCGCAAACCAGGCCAATAAAAAAATCTACTGAAGTAAAGCCAATTATGATTGTAATTCCCTCAATGAAAAACCAAAAAACGCCATTGGTGGACAAGGGTCCAAACGTATGGGAAAATTGTCTCCTACTACATGTAGTACTTGGACACCCCTGACTATGGCAAGCCAAAGCGGAATTAATTCAAAACACCGTTTTTCTTGCAAGAACAAAAAAATCATTCAAGATAAACGCAAAATTATCATGCAAGACCAAAATTATCATGCAAGACCAAAATTTTCATGCAAGATCAAAATTTTCATGCAAGACCAAAATTATCATGCAAGATCAAAATTTTCATGCAAGACCAAAATTATCATGCAAGATCAAAATTTTCATGCAAGACCAAAATTATCATGCAAGATCAAAATTTTCATGCAAGATCAAAATTTTCATGCAAGACAAAAATTTCAATGCAAGATCAAAATTATCATGCAAGACCAAAATTTCTATGCAAGACCTAAATTTCAATGCAAGACCAAATTTATCATGCAAGACCTAAATTTTCGTGCAAGACCAAAAAAAATCGGGCAGACCAACAAAAATTATAAATTGGGCAAGAACCACGTCCCCAGGGGCTTACTTTTTTAATATATCGTTTCCAAAACTCGCTACCCGGCCCCGGACTCGTATCGATATCTCGATTCAATCATGTTGCACAATCTGCTAAAGGAAAAGTGTTTCCTTGTACTTAAGCGTCAAGAAACAAGGTGACACTAAACTGGACAGCAATCTGGCCGAAATCGATCGTGCAGTAGCGGCGACTGTGGATGTCACGGAATGTCACGGGACTGTCGATGTCCCGTCCGGGTTTCATCTGGAATGATAAGCTCGATCGATTTTCCTTCCTCCATGGCTCCGTACTACTATTCACTGCAGGAAACGGAAAGATTTTACTTTAATACCACCACCCACCACCCACCCACCCACCCACCCACCCCCCCCCCCCCCACCCACCCCCCACCCACCCCCCACCCACCCCCCACCCCCCACCCCCCCCCCCCCCCCCCCCACTAAAATCGGTCAGGAATAGCAAAATCTTAGAAATAACCAACCCTCCTTGATCATAACTATGACACAACCTGTTATTTCAAGATTTAGGCCCATGTCAGTAGAATCTGTAAAAATGAGGCAGAAATTATATGTACATGTACGTAAACAATTCCTTCATGCGTCGAGTGTGCCAAAAACATTTAACACAGAAAACGCAACCTTCATTTCTTCTCCTTTATTGCACGAAAATTTCCCAACTAAATTCTCTAAATTAAAGGTTGTGCCAATACAATTCTGAACAGAAATGGTTCATTTTTGATTTGCTGTTTCAGACTGATTTTTGTGGGGTATTAAAGTAAAATCTTTCCGTATTAAAAAATTGCTATCGGGTTGATCAAAGTTATATTTTGTTATATGCAATCTCACTTATTTAATAACTTTATTAAAATTGTAAGCCAGGCATCTCAATCAACTAACATGATTTGTTGACAACATTTTGAAATTATAGCTCGCTACTACATAGGGGCCATACATTTTTACGAGGAAGCTGGGTTAAATATGGCATCCAAGGTGCACATTTTCATTTTGTAAAATAGTAACTGCTGTAAGTAGTAAAGCAAGTTCTGATAGCCATTATGAAAACCAAAGCAAACATTTACGCGAGATTGAGCTGTTCTAGTAATCCTTATGTTCATCTTAAATGTCTGCTTAAAGATGCTTTCTGTGTTTCTAGTGTCTTAATTTATTTTTTTAAAGGAAAACAAATACCTCACTAGTGCTTCATATCAGAATATTCCTGCAATTTATTTATTGTTTATACATATACAGATGTACACGCATGTTGCCTGTCATTCTACCTCATTATCACTGTATGTCCATGGTTTCAATCAAAAAGCAATGCGAAATGGTATTTAGTAACAATAGTAATTAAGGTTTTCAAAATAGACAATTTAAAAAAGACAACTTAAGTTTGAAGTATTCTCATGAAACTGATCAAAGTAGTTCAAATTGTTCTTAAATTTACATTTTTAAACCAATTCATCAGAAATATTTGTTCAGTCCCCTTAACAAAAACGTTTTTTTTTTTTTTTTTGGGGGGGGGAGTTGCCAGACAGACTAATCGCCCCTTGTAAAATCACGCCTGTATTGCAAGGGTGTTAGATTGAGTATGAAACTACTCTTGTGACGTCACTCTATTCAGAAAAGTGTCGATTCTTTTTTAAGAATGTACAGCTAAGTTAATTGACTTAATTCATCTCATACCTCAAATCATTAGTAACAATGGACACATTTTGTTCACTTGAAATCTTGACAGGTGAAAGGGACGTAGTTTAAGTCGGAGAAACGACTCAAAAGATGGACATTCTTTGATTGGAATGGGCTCGGATGCTTTGCGTCCTCGCCCATTCCAATCAAAGAATGTCCACTTTATTGTCGTTTCTCCTTAACATATTTATCATTTTGATCTTTTCAACAATGTCTACAAAAATATAATCAATCCATTTATTGAATATATCTTAAAAATGGTATTTCTCAAATTTCACATGCTGCTCATCATGGAATGGACAATAATAAATGTTATTACATAAATTTGTAAACTTTTGTCAGAAATTTATTTATTTTTATCTTATTAATTGTAATACTAACTGAAACAATAAATTAGATAGTGGAAAGTGCTTTTAGCCATTGGATTTAGCTAAATGTTTTACTCCTTTCAGTTTCTACACGGAACTTCACTTCCAACAGCTATTTGAAAAAAATTGGGCATTGACCACTATCTTGCAATATTAATTCAAAAGTTTGTAGAAAATAGATTGCCACAGTCCACTGTTGTTCTCAAACCTTACAGTTCCAGCTAAAGAATGGCAGTATTAAGTTATAAAACAGTCACCGATATTTAAAACATCGTGAATATCACATTGTATTATTCAAGGCTTTTTGAGGTCCATAAAGGAACAAGACTGAAGAATGAGAGGCTCTATATTATGTAATGGTTGATGGTCCATCGGATGGCACATTAAGAAAGCGATCCCTTGGTAGTACTTGCATCTGGTCGCGTTAAGCCCCAGTCCCACTAGGACCTGCGATTTCCCGCAACCAGTTCAGTCGTGCGACAAGGCCGGTCATGGGTAGTCGTGAATATTTCCTGCGATTTGAGCCTAGCAGTTACATTGTAAGACCAGTCGTGCGACCTGTAGAAGACTTGTTTCCGACTGATAGCAGCATTAATCGCACGACTGTCGCACGACTACCCAAGACTACGTAGTACGTACAAGCGGTAAGGTCCTGTCACACGACTGGCTACGACCAATCGTACGACTATTCGTACGACTATTCGTACGACTATTCGTACGACTTGTCGTGGAGTCGCACGACTAGTCTTGTTTAGTCGTGCATCTAGTCGTGCAATCAGGTCTAAGTGCACGACAAGTCGTGCTAGTAGTCGTGGAAAGTCGTGCGACTGTTGTACGACAGGAGAATCCTACGATCAGCCACGACAATGAAGGACCACCCAAGACTTGTCCCACGACCATCGCACGACAAATGACTAGGCTGCGACAAGATGAAACTAATTCAGTCGCAGCCAGGTTTTTAAACAGTTTATAAACCTGTCTGCGACTGATTTCGGTCGTGCGAATATCCAAGACCACTGAAGACTTGTGGCACGACTTTTCTAAGATTGCCTGCGATTTCCTGCCGCAGCTTGTCGTAAGTTGTCGTACATGTAACTCCTAGTGGGACTAGGGCTTAAAGTAATGAAAGACACTTTCTCGGAAGAAAATGACTTTAGCTGCAATGTCTGCTCAAAATCCAAGTAGCTTCATCAGTGCCGCCTCATCAGTGAAATTCAACAAGGCATAAGTACAACATGCAACATAGAAAGCCAAAATAATTGCCTTGACTGAAAAAATAAGATCACAGTAAAATCAAGTTGCCTTTCTTCCTTGATAAATGAATGGAGTGCCCAGTCGATCCAGTCCTCAGTGAAGTCCAAAAAGGCGAGCACAAAAGATTATTTTCCTACATCAGACAAAAATCCAGTTTCTTCTGCCTTGTATGCTGGTGGAGTTTCTACGTACGGGCCCTTGGAAATTTGAAGACCCTTTCCTTCAGTGACTGGTGGTAGACCCTTCCCTCGACCCTCGTGCTGAAAAAAGGGAAAACAATAGTAAAATACATGTAAAGGGAATATTCAGGATGGTCGGATCCTTCCCTCAGATGTTGATATAGTCTGCTTAGTGCTAATTAGTAATATCTTTAGGATGTCCTGATTAAGGCCCATTAACGAAATTTATTGGGAAATGTTAAACTTGTCAGGCAAATTCATTGGAAAGTGGAAACAATTTGCTGGAACATGTCAAGTTGTGCAAGTTGTGCAGTTTGGGAAATCAACAAAAACATGTATTACCGCATCAATCTAAATATACGGAATTCGAGGAAATAACCCCGCTTTCAATTTTCATTTTGCTTGCTCACCTGAGATGCAGAAGCTATACTAGCGATTCGCAATAATAGGGCCCGCGATTCGCCCACCAGTCGGAAGCTAGCCGCGAATTGGGCCCGATTTCCCAGCCGCGAACTCAGCCGCGAACTCAGCCGCGAACTCAAAAAACAAGAACACATGCAGCAGAAGGAGCTGCAAAAAATCAACAGATTCTGGAAATACTTTTCTGGTACAGCCAACGAAATTATCTAAATATTCCACTAAACACAGGTTTTTAGGTTATACATTTCCAACCGAGATCCTACAGCACACTTTAGTACCAAAAGAAATAAATTTACCTATTCAATCTTCATGAGGTAACTGTTTCAAATAAAGCAATTTTGTAGTAATTGGTTTAAAGAAAATATTCAATTTCATGAAAAGACAGTACCTTTCACTAAAAAGAAAGTGTACCGCACATATTCCAAATATTTTCCTTTTTTATTTGATAATTTAAAACAACATACCCCTGGCCACACTTAATTTTGGATGGAGATAATTCGGCTGACTAATTAGTACTCAAATGGTAGATTAAAATCACAATATTTTCCCTACAGGACGAATGTATTGCAATTTACCCGTACTTGAGTATGCCTCTTTAACAAAAATTGTACCGCACATATTCCAAATATTTCCCAATTTTCTTTCATAATCTGAAAGAACATACTCACGGGCAGACTTAATTTTGGATAGAGCTAATTCGGCACTGTAATTAGTACTCAAATGGTCAATTAAAATCACATCATTTTCCACCCAATATGAACGTATTGCAATTTGCCCGTACTTGAGTAAATGCCTCATTAACAAAAAGTGTACCGCACATATTCTAAATATTTCCCAATTTTCTTTCATAATCTGAAAGAACACACACCTGGTCACACATAATTTTGGATAGAGCTAATTCGGCAAACTAATTAGTACTCAAATCGTCAATGAAATTCAAGTCACTTTTAACATAATCTGAACGTATTGTCATTTATCCGTACTTGAGTATGCCTCTTTAACAAAAAGTGTACCGCACATATTCCAAATATTTCCCAATTTTCTTTCATAATCTAAAAGAACATACTCATGGGCAGACTTAATTTTGGATAGAGCTAATTCGGCTTACTAATTAGTACTCAAATCGTCAATTAAAATCACATCATTTTCCACCCAATATGAAAATATTGTAATTTACCCGTACTTCAGTATATGCCTCTTTAACAGAAAGTGTACCGCACGTGTTCCAAATATTTCCCTTGTATATTTAATCATTTAAAAGAACATACTCATGGGCAGACATAATTTTGGATAGAGCTAATTCGGCTTACTAATTAGTACTCAAATCGTCAATTAAAATCACATCATTTTCCACCCAATATGAATATATTGTAATTTACCCGTATATACTTCAGTATATGCCTCTTTAACAAAAAGTGTACCGCACATATTCCAAATATTTCCCAATTTTCTTTCATAATCTGAAAGAACATACTGATGGGCAGACTTAATTTTGGATAGAGCTAATTCGGCTTACTAATAATTAGTACTCAAATCGTCAATTACAATCACATCATTTTCCACCCAATATGAAAATATTGTAATTTACCCGTACTTCAGTATATGCCTCTTTAACAGAAAGTGTACCGCACGTGTTCCAAATATTTCCCTTGTATATTTAATCATTTAAAAGAACATACTCATGGGCAGACATAATTTTGGATAGAGCTAATTCGGCTTACTAATTAGTACTCAAATCGTCAATTAAAATCACATCATTTTCCACCCAATATGAATGTATTCTAATTTACCCGTACTTCAGTATATGCCTCTTTAACAGAAAGTGTACCCCACGTGTTCCAAATATTTCCCTTGTTTATTAAATAATTTAAAAGAACATACTCATGGGCAGACTTAATTTTGGATAGAGCTAATTCTGTTGTCTAATTAGTACTCAAATCGTCAATTAAAATCACATAATTTTCCACCCAATATACATATATTGTAATTTACCCGTATATACTTCAGTATATGCCTCTTTAACAAAAAGTGTACCGCACATATTCTAAATATTTCCCAATTTTCTTTCATAACCTGAAAGAACATACTCATGGGCAGACTTAATTTTGGATAGAGCTAATTCGACTTACTAATTAGTACTCAAATGGTCGATTAAAGTGACGTAATTTTCCACCCAAAATGAATGTATTGCAATTTACCCGTACTTTACTTGAGTATGCCTCTTTTAATAAAGTGAACCGCACATATTCCAAATATTTTCCTTCTTTATTTGATAATTTAAAACAACCCCTGGCCACACTTAATTTTGGATAGAGATTATTCTTTCCTCTAATTAGTACACAAATAGTCAATTAAAATCACGTTACATATGAATTTGTTAACCCCACTTTTGTTCACTTAATTTCACAGTTTAAATCTCGCGCGTAGAGTATACCACAGAGGTCTAGGGTTATTAAATTGGATTAACGCTGGCCCTGTGTAGCTGTGCGTTCGGCCCTGAAATGTGGCCCGGCACACTCCATTCACAAAATGGGTAAAACAAAACATCTTTGCACGAGGGCATGCATAAACACAGGCACTGGTTTATAGCTGCAAGTAGGAAACAAAGATATAGTTGAGTTTAGTAATTGTTTAATTTTCTAAACAACACAAAATCTCAATTATTTTGGAAAAGACATACGTATGTGGGTGTACATGCATATATATACTCCCCACATACAAAATGGTACGGCCCAATAAACAAGTGTACGTTCTTTGCATCACATATTTCTGTAGCTGCCTTGAATGAACAGTATTCAGTTCCAAATTTACATTATTTCAAAATGAAATTAACTCCTCAAAAGAACACAGTTTTAATCCCAGATAACTGATTCACAAATGGATATTTTTAAATGTCTTAGTTACAGTAAAATCGAAGAAGATCTGTCTTGTAAAACGGGTGATGAGCAGAGTCCAAGATCATGTAACGCGTGGTAAGCAATGGTAGATCAAGTCTCGAACAATGCCTTATCGATCGAAAGTTGTCATTGGCCATTTTTTTCTTTGTGAAAAGTACGTAGGTTTTTTTCAACCAATCATGACAGGTTTTACATGTAAGGAAAGAGGAGGATCTAAGCTATTCGATTCCGTTTAACCCCGTACGATTCGATACTCCAGTAAGGAGTTACAGTCAAAAGAGTCGACGCGACGGCGCTCAATCGGTGCGTTTACACAGAAAAATGATGAAAAGTTCACATTTTCAAAGCCGAAAGTACGTGGATTTTTTTCAAGATAAAATATATGTATATATATCACGAGAACGACAAAGAGTTAAATCGTATAGAACCGTTTAACCCGGTGAAAAAGACCGCATGGTTATCAAACTATGACTCGAAACGTCGAAAAAAGGGTCATTTTACGCGGATTTTCGCCCGGAAATGGGCTCCGCACAGAGGTTTGAGCTTAAGTGAACACAACAAATTCATATGTATTCCATACAGCATACCCCTATACTTGAGTTTGTCTCTTTAACAAAGAGTGTACCGCACATATTCCAAATATTTCCCTTTTCTTATTTAATAATATAAAACAACATACCCCTGGCCACACTAAATTTTGGATAGAGCTAATTCAGCTTACTAATTAGTACTAAAACAAATGGTCGATTAAAGTTACAATATTTTCCCCTACAAGACGAATGCATTGTATACCTGTACTTCAGTATATCCCTCTTTAACAGAAAGTGTACCGCATATTGCAAATATTTCCGAATTTTCTTTAATAATCTGAAAGAACAAACACCTGGCCATACTTTTGGATAGAGCTAATTCGGAAATCTAATTGGTACACAAATGGTCCATTAAAGTGACATCATTTTCCACCCAAAATGAATGTATTGTAATTTCACCGCACTTATGCCTTTTTAACAGAAAGTGTGTGCCTACCCCACATATTCCAAATATTTCCCTTTTTTATTGGACAATTTAAAAGAACATACTCCTGGCCACACTTATTTGTGAATAGAGCTAATTCGGCTCACTAAGTAGTAGGCCTACTCAAATCGTAATATGAAATTGTATTGTAATATTTCTTTCCGTAACATCAAAAATGATACATACATATCGCGCCAACCTAGGAGGAACCGCGCAAAGCGCAGCGTTCCTCTTTTAATTCAATTAAATGTATCAATTAATTGCTACAATACACAACATTATACATTTAGAAACAACCACCCATTTCGCTGGTGGCCCTCAAAGCGCGGCATCCCGCTAGTATCTGTCAACGCCCTGCCCGCAAAAAACATTATGCCAAATGGGCTAGACTTGAAATACACCAGTCTGGATCTGGGATATGTTCTTTTTTTGGGGGGGGGGGGGGGGGGGCAGTGAATTTTCTGAGCCGGTGAATAGAAAAGTGGTTGTGACGAAACAGGTTCCCCCTTCCCCCCCAATGTGATATGTCTCTGAACAGGGTTAAAATGTGCATCTGTAATAGTTGCGATAGTGATCAAACTTTTTGGCCCAAGGAGATGAAACGTATTATTGCAATCTCGTCAGAAAACGGCTTCATGTTTCCTGAATGTGGAAATCGCCGCCAAAAAGACAAGCGGTAGGCCTACGGGCGGAGGATTTTAGTGCAGCCGCTTGCGACAAAAATTAAGATTTGTATTGCGCCCGTTGCCTCTGATTACTTTACTAAATGCATTTTCCCCTGCTCATCTCCCTGTTCACGTGACGTTTTGGCATACTCAAGAACGGGTAAATTACAATACGTTCATATTGGGTGGAAAATGACGTGACTTGAATCGACCATTTGAGTATGAATTAGTAGGCTGAATTAGCTTTATCAAAAATTAAGTCTGGCCAGGTGTATGTTCTTTCAGATTATGAAAGAAAATTGGGAAATATTTAGAATATGTGCGGTACACATTTTGTTAAAGAGGCATATACTCAAGTACGGGTAAATTACAATACGTTCATATTGGGTGGAAAATTATGTGATTTTAATTGACGATTTGAGTACTAATTAGTTTGCCAAATTAGCTCTATCCAAAATTAAGTGTGGCCAGTTGTATGTTCTTTTAGATTATGAAAGAAAATTGGGAAATATTTAGAATATGTGCGGTACACTTTTTGTTAAAGAGACATACTCAAGTACGGGTAAATTACAATACGTTCATATTGGGTGGAAAATGATGTGATTTTAATTGACCATTTGAGTACTAATTGGATAGCCGAATTATCACTATCCAAAATAAAGTGTGGCCAGTGGTATGTTCCTTCAGATTATTGAATAAAAAAGGGAAATATTTGGAATATGTGCGGTACACTTTTTGTTAAAGAGGCATATACTGAAGTACGGGAAATTTACAATACGTTCATATTGGGTGGAAAATGATGTGATTTTAATTGACCATTTGAGTACTAATTACTCAGCCGAATTATCTCTATCCAAAATTAAGTGTGGCCAGGGTTATGTTGTTTTAATTTATCAAATAAAAAAGAAAAATATTTGGAATATGTGCGGTACACTTTCTGTTAAAGGGGCATATAATGATGTACGGGTAAATTGCAATGCATTCATATTGGGTGGAAAATGACGTGAATTTGATTGACCATTTGAGTACTAATAAGAGAGCCGAATTAGCTCTTTTCAAAATTAAGTGTGGCCAGTAGTATGTTCTTTCAGATTATGAAAGAAAATTGGGAAATATTTAGAATATGTGCGGTACACGTTTTGTTAAAGAGGCATATACTCAAGTACGGGCAAATTGCAATACGTTCATATTGGGTGGAAAATGATGTGATTTTAATTGACCATTTGATTACTAATTAGTATGCCGAATTAACTCTATCCAAAATTAAGTGTGGCCAGTGGTATGTTCTTTTAGATTATGAAAGAAAATTGAGAAATATTTAGAATATGTGCGGTACATTTTTTGTTAAAGAGGCATACTCAAGTACGGGTAAATTACAATACGTTCATTTTGGGTGGAAATGACGTGACTTTAATCGACCATTTGAGCATGAATTAGTATGCTGAATTAGCTCTATCCAAAATTAAGTCTGCCCAGGTGTATGTTCTTTCAGGTTATGAAAGAAAATTGAGAAATATTTAGAATATGTGCAGTACACTTTTTGTTAAAGAGACATACTCAAGTACGGGTAAATTACAATACGTTCATATTGGGTGGAAAATGATGTGATTTTAATTGACCATTTGATTACTAATTAGTATGCCGAATTAGCTCTATCCAAAATTAAGTGTGGCCAGTGGTATGTTCTTTTAGATTATGAAAGAAAATTGAGAAATATTTAGAATATGTGCGGTACATTTTTTGTTAAAGAGGCATACTCAAGTACGGGTAAATTACAATACGTTCATTTTGGGTGGAAATGACGTGACTTTAATCGACCATTTGAGCATGAATTAGTATGCTGAATTAGCTCTATCCAAAATTAAGTCTGCCCAGGTGTATGTTCTTTCAGGTTATGAAAGAAAATTGAGAAATATTTAGAATATGTGCGGTACACTTTTTGTTAAAGAGACATACTCAAGTACGGGTAAATTACAATACGTTCATATTGGGTGGAAAATGATGTGATTTTAATTGACCATTTGAGTACTAATTACAGAGCCGAATTAGCTCTATCCAAAATTAAGTCTGCCCATGAGTATGTTCTTTTAAATTATCAAATAAAAAATTGAAATATTTGGAATATGTGCGGTACACTTTCTTTTTAGTAAAAGGTACTGTGACAGTCTTAAACCAATTACATGTACTACAAAATTGCTTCATTTGAAACAGTTACCCCATGAACATTGAATAGGTAAATTGATTTCTTCTGGTACTAAAGTGTGCTATAGGATCTCGGTAGGAAATATATAACCTAAAAAACTGTGTTTAGTGGAAGATTTAAATAATTTCGTTGGCTGT
Source organism: Hippasteria phrygiana (assembly GCA_037893225.1). Lineage (NCBI taxonomy): Eukaryota > Metazoa > Echinodermata > Asteroidea > Valvatida > Goniasteridae > Hippasteria > Hippasteria phrygiana. The sequence continues at coordinate 18,636 of JAZGUH010000768.1, read as the reverse complement.
ACCAGAAAAGTGTTTCCAGAAACTGTTGATTTTTTGCAGCTCCTTCTGCTGCATGTGTTCTGGTTTTTTGAGTTCGCGGCTGAGTTCGCGGCTGAGTTCGCGGCTGGGAAATCGGGCCCAATTCGCGGCTAGCTTCCGACTGGTGATTCGCCCGGTAGCTGCCTGTGGCTATTGTATGGCTCCCAGACGTCATATACACACGATGAACTGCACCAGACTAGTAACTTTTCAGCCTCTTTCCGTTAAAAGAAATATATATTTTTCTAATTATTCAGCGTGTAGTGCTCATTAACAAACAAGATTCAAAAAATACCTATTCCTATCTCTGATATTTATTTCTATTGAACGAACCAAAAAGAAATCATCCTACTTAGGTAAATAACGAAGGGGTTCTTTTTGCGCCTCGACCCACGGCCGGCCTAATCACGTGATAGTCACGTGCATCTTGCACGAAAATTTTGGTCTTGCCCGATTTTTGTTAGTCTTGCACGAACATTTTGGTCTTGCACGATAAATTTGGTCTTGCATTGAAATTTAGGTCTTGCATTGAAATTTAGGTCTTGCATAGAAATTTAGGTCTTGCATGATAATTTTGGTCTTGCGTGATAATTTTGTTCTTGCATGATAATTTTGGTCTTGCATTGCCATTTGGAAATTTTGATCTTGCATGAAAATTTTGATCTTGCAGGAAAATTTTGATCTTGCATGAACATTTTGATCTTGCATGAACATTTTGATCTTGCATGAAAATTTTGATCTTGCATGAAAATTTTGATCTTGCATGAAAATTTTGATCTTGCAGGATAATTTTGGTCTTGCAGGATAATTTTGCGTTTATCTTGAATGATTTTTTTGTTCTTGCAAGAAAAACGGTGTTTTGAATTAATTCCGCTTTGGCTTGCCATACCTGACCACCAAATCTTACATCGCCATAGCGCCAGTGATCGGGCATGCCACAGAGACAATTACATTAATAGTACTCTAGAATGAAACAGTGTATTTTGACCAACACTCATGCATGGTCCGCACAACCGGTCGAGTATCCACAAATTAAAGCGGCCGTCTGCCTAAATGAACTAGACGTGCGGCACCGTGACCCGGTTTACACTTGCATTCCCCCTCAAATTCCAGTTTTGGCTTTCAACAATAATTGTCCACGCTGGTCTGAACACTTTGTTGGCATATCGACACACTGCAGGCCGCGCCCACGTAATGTCCTTGGCGCCGTTCTGAATGTGGTAAATACACAGTTGCGTAGCTAGCCTTGGAAGGGGGGGTGGGGGGGGGGGGGGGGGGGCAACGAGGGAACTATTTCCCCTTTTAAATGTATGTTTGTTTGTTGGGGGTTGGGGTGTCTGTCTGTTTGTTTGTTTGTGTGTTTGTTGGGGTGTTTGTTGGGGTGTTTGTTTGTTTGTTTGTTTGTTTGGGGGCGGGAGTTGTTTTGTTTTTTTTTAATGATTTTTAGGGGATGTCGCCACCGTCATAGTGTGCTAGTTAAGCGTTTAGTTTGGACATAGAGCTATAATTACGGCAAGGCTCTTGAAAGCACCGCCCATTAAAAACTGTCTACTGACAACCCCCCCCCCCCCCCCCCCCCCCCCCCCCCCCCCCCCCGCCGCCGCTTTTTACAATGAATTTGCCGAGCCGGCAAAAAATATCGACACTTTTTTACGAAAATGTAACAATTGTGTGCTAAAATCTAAGAAAATGTGTCCCTTTAGTCCCCTTTCCTTGAAAATGGCCGTGCTCGCCCCTCCCCGTTCAGAATCTGGCTAGGCTGTTGTTCATGCAGCACAGTCATTGTTTGCGACTTGCCCTCTAGGTCGTTTTGTATGGAACGCCAAAGGGGCATTTAATGTGATCATCGAATCGGTGGCGCACTTTCACGATCGGTGATGCACTTTCGCAATCGGTGATGGACTTTTGCGAGTGATGGACTTTTGCGAGTGATGGACTTTTGCGAGTGATGGACTTTTTCAAGTGATCGTTGATGGGGCGTGATCAGTGATGCATATTCACGATCGGTGATGCATATTCACGATCGGTGATGGACTTTCGTGTATTTTCAAACACTGCCCCCAATTTATTATATTTATAGTATTACATTTAGTTCGTCCACATTTTATTTGCAATACAGTTACACATTCGTGAATGGGTGCAAGCCAACTAGTCTGGCTTCCTAACCTGATAATTCCACAACGTCTATAAATTGCTCTGTGGGTTCGAGTCCCACCCGAGTCAGTGATTTTTTCGAAAGAATCCCTCGGGACAACACTGAGTTTACAGTGTAAATACACGTCGGTGAAGGGCCAAAATGTAATAGTAAATTTACATCTCCCGACGCAAAAATTCCATCTTAGGAAGCTTTTTTTGCTTGGTTGTTCCAGCATCTACGAACACAAAACTCTAAAAGATCAGCATAACAATATATACTGTAAAATATAAATCCCCTATAACCCATATATTTTCAAGAATTACAGCAAAAGCAAATAGTGTATACTACATTTAATTCAGCGGTGTAACAATCGATTTATTTTATTTTATTTTATTAATTAATTAATTTTTTGGGGGTGGTTGGGGATAATTATTTTACTGCCGACTCACGGCACCGTTTGCAAGATTCACTGTTAAGAATTACAGATGTTAAATTTCAGAATGCCGGTAAGTCAGGGGCCTCAGTGGCGATTTATTACCGTTTTTACGAAAACTGACAAGACTGACCCTCCAAAATAGGTACTTAGGTTGGTGCAATCAGTTAGCAATGAACTTTGCCCTGTCCGAGCACTAGTCCTCCTTCGCTGTGACACGGCCCACTTCTGGGTCGGACGCGTTCTTTATTCATTTTAATGGAAGTCCCCTGACACGTTTCCAGTTTATTTTTGTACTGTAATACAACTACCGCCTTGATGGGTTTAGGCAAAAGTAATTACAGTGCGCATTCTTTTAGCATGGGGCGGCCACCACGGCATTTTACACTTAGGAGTCCCTCCAGAGGATATTAAGCCCATGGGCCGTTGGCGTACCGATGCAGTCCAGACTTACATTCGCCTAGAGTTTCGCTGCTTTCTGCCAGGGCTGTAACGCGCTGTTACAATTTTCCTTGCGTTATATTGGACAGATGACATCTGTATTGTCAGGGACTCCATCATCAGACGGTCCCAGCAATATTTGTGTGTCCCCATCGGATCACATGGAATGCTAAGGGAGGGGGGTGGCTGTATGACCTCAGCCATCTGTTGTAAGCCTGAGAACTGGTTGTTTCTGGGCCTTCCCCTCTGCTTATTACCTCTTGCCTTTTGGTTCTTTTAGTACGGAACTCTGCAAGTGCCATCCGACTTGTTGAGATCCTGACATAATTTATTTCAGGCTGACGACATTTTGCAGGCAAGATGACAACATCCTGAGATAGCTTATCATGGGATGACAACATCCCGAGAGGATTTATTACGGGGTGACAACATTTTGCAACTATAGGATGCTGACCTCCTGTGATAATTATCAAGGAACGACGACATAACGCCGAAAAGTTGTTTTAGCAGAAAAATGAAGTACAGTAGATGAACAAAAAAGAATCTAGAATTGCACGCTGATACACATTTTTTTAGGTGAACCGAGCATATAAATCAGATAATTTAGGGTGGATTAAAATTCTTTAAAAAAAAAAAAAAGGTAAAAACACAAATTAAAACAATCAAATTTTGTGTCATTTTCAGTTTTCAAATGAACAAATAGCCATGCAGGGTTGTTTTATTTAAATCACTCGATTTAAATAATTCAATTGCAAAAAAACCCAAAAAATCACAAATAAAAATCACGTTTTGATTTAAAAAATTGTTTTTGTTATTTTTAATGTACAAACAAAGTCTGTTTTAAACATGACTTTCATTAACTTTAAATCACTTATACTTACTGTGAAGGGATGTATGAGGCCAATTTCGTTAAAAATGGACTACATTTAGCTGAAGCGTACAGTGCATTCTTAACCAATGTACGCCTGGCCATATACATGATATAAATTTGTGGTCCAATTTTACATATGACATGTTTAAGATTTGGCAAAGCGCCTTCTCTCTCTAAGAGTGATTATGTAAAGCAAAGTACATGCCAAACAAGTAAAAACTAGTGTGAGGTTAATTTTAATGATACTTGATGGGAAATTACACTACTTGACTATGATTTCATGCCAATGGTTGGTATGTCTTCAAAACTAAAAATGGGTAAAATCACTGGTCTTTTGTTCATTGGCCAGATGTGCACCTTTTCAGAAATACGAATGATAAAACGCCTTCAAAGGGAACGAATAAGTTGTGATTTGACATGTGCCTCTAATGCCCCCTTTAAAATATTGATTGAAAAAACATACCGAGATTGCCAGTTACAGCTATACCCCTTTTGCCTGCACTTACGAAATACAATGTATAATGTGGCCCCATATTGCACTTGGGTCATCTGTCCAAATTGTCTTAACCGTTTTGTTTCGCCCCCAGCCCCACTAATTCTTCAGTCATGGCTCCACCCATACAGAGGGTCAGAAAAAATGACAAGTGTTTTAAAACTTGAGGGGTACCTTTAGGTGATCCTGGGAGTTTCCTAGATCGTACTAGCCCAAAAGCCTACTGATTATTTTACTTTCAGTAAATCATAATCCCGTCATTAGTTTATTTCAGGATTCCGTCATCATACTTTCATATGTCATGTCGTTATCCTGCGATGAATTATCTCAGGATGTTGTCATCTTGCTTTTGAAGTTTCGTCATCCTGAGATAAAATATGTCAAGATATCAACAATTCGGATGGCACTTCCAGAGCTCCGATTCTAAACAGATCATCGATCATGAAATCCATCAACACTACCAAAAGTCCATCACCACTAGCGAAAGTCCACCACAGATAGCGAAAGTCCATCACCGATCGTTAATATGCATCACCGATCACGCCCCATCAACGATCACGTACAAAAGTCCATCACCACTCGCAAAAGTCCATCACCGGTCGCGAAAGTCCATCACCGATCGCAAAAGTCCATCATCACTCGCAAAAGTCCATCACCGATTGGAAAAGTTGATCACCGATCGCGGAAGAAAGTCCATCACCGATAGCGAAAGTCCATCACCGATCGTGAATATGCATCACCGATCACGCCCCATCAACGATCACTTGAAAAAGTCCATCACTCGCAAAAGTCCATCACTCGCAAAAGTCCATCACTCGCAAAGTCCATCACTCGCAAAAGTCCATCACTCGCAAAAGTCCATCACTCGCAAAAGTCCATTACCGATTGCAAAAGTGCATCACCGATTGCGAAAGTGCATCACCGATCGCGAAAGTGCATCACCGATCGTGAAAGTGCACCACCGATTCGATGATCACATTAAATGCCTCTTTGGCGTTCCATAGTTTTGTGGTTTTCCGTTTTCCAAACTTGTTCAAGCTTAACAATACGACAGTGCAAGTTATAGTTATAGTTATAAGTACATGTGTACACGTACATGTATAGGTCTAATAAGTGTATACTCCGTCTGTATGAGCGATCAACTGTTAATTATTATTCATTTTATATAGTTGCAGTTGGAGTTGGGCTCTATAAGTACTGGTCATCAGTAAAAGAAAACTTAGTTTCATCGACTTTGAAGTAGCCAACCATGGTGGACCAATCTATCAAGACAATGTCCAGCACTGAGACTTTCAATATCTCCAATGCCCAACTGGAGCCGGATACGGTCGCTATTATCACTGGTGCTGCCGAAGGACTAGGGAAGGGGTATGCGGAGGGCTTGCTCCAGAAAGGCGCCAAGGTAAAACGAAAACAGTCACAGGCACAACAACGACGGACAAGAACAGAGATCTGGATCTCGATCAGTGATCCGTGCGTTGTTGGTTTACACACCAGATCCCGCTTATCGGATGGAGCAAAAAAGCAGCGGTTGGACCATATATTGATCGAGATCCGGATCTGTGTGAAACAAACAGGTCCCACATCTACCGTGTACGGCTCTATGACCGGCAAAATCTAGCGAAATACTTAGTCCAATAACGACGTCAATTGGTGCCAATGTCCCAACTGCAGCACATTCCGCACTCTGTCAATTAAGTATGTGGCGTTGCGAAGAGGACACCTGTTGTTAATAGCACTTCTCGTTTGCAACTTCCAAGTGGAATAGGCCTACATGCTGGTTGAGAGAAGGTGATAAAGAACATTCCTTAAGAGATAGGAGGAAAATCCCAGGTAAAAATGCGAATGCATTATGCTCACTACGATTAAGTTTACCCAAACATCAAAAACAGCATTTTTAACCAAAAGTTCCCCTTTTGTATATATACTACTTATTGTTGCAGCATTGTTTGCCAAGACAAAAGAGAAGTTCGGCGCCATCAACTTGGTGGTAAACAACGCGGGAATTATCAACGAGAAGGCGTACGACCTGACTATCAACGTTAACGTTGTGAGTATAAGATTCGTTAATGGGACTATGACACGAATACATGTAAAGTTAAACGTTATTTAGATGTTAAATTGCAAACCCCTTTGTAGCAATTCTAGGCATAATTCCAAAATGTTGGTTTTATTTGTGTACATATTTTAATATTCATGAAACAAAAATCAAACATTTCCTGAATACATTTTCTTGGATAAGGAATCCATCACCTTCCCGCAACTTGTTAACATCAAGAATGGTTACTATATACAAGAATGGTTATCAATTATTGTGGTGTTACAGACCGGGGTAGCCAGGGGTACATTTACCGCCATCAAGTACATGAGCCCGGAGTTCGGCGGGAAAGGCGGCAAGATCATCAATGTCTCCTCTACTGCAGGTCCGTGAATTATCAACTTAAATATATACCTGTACTACTCATCAATGGAAATCTCAGGCTCAGGTTGTGATAAGACCTTTATCGTACTATAGAGGAATCCCACAACGACGAGTTTAGCGCCGATCTGCGCACTTCCGCGTTTGAAAACGAGGATCTCAATGTCACAGTAAACAACTTTATGCTGATCGTGCGCCTACGCTGCCTTTAAAGGCCTGATTAATTATTCATGCGTGAGTGAATGTGATGAAAAGCGTTGTTTTGTTTGCCACTGACACTCTCGCTTTCAACCCGGAAGTGCGCAGAAGGGGCTAATGATAAATTCCTCTATACGATGTTCACCATAGTGCTCTAACAATTTACTTCATCAAGAACCCAGCGAACTCCTGTTGCATTTTGTAACTGTTCCATTTATGTCGACAGCATTGTACGGTGTACCGAAGTCTGACGTCAGCTGACGCGACAACTGGCTAAGGTACATACCGGCCAGTCATGCAAACACCTTGACACAAAATAACAAAAGTATTCTGGTTCCAAACATCGCATTGACGTCATCACTTCGGTACTCTATTCTAAGATAATTTATTAATTTATTCAATCGTTATTAATTCGCCTCAGTTGCATATAGAGTTCCAGGTCAATGATGGGAGGGGGAATTGTTTTCAGAAAATTTGACCAAATTATTTTCGTCTGTAAAATTATTTTGAAAAGTGTGTTTGGGGAGGGTTAAGTACCCGGTACCGGTTGTAAAGTATTGGCGCCTTAAATACAAAAAGAGAGTAATATACATACAAATTTCGCAGGGGGAAACTCCCCCAATACGCCATGGGGGGGGGGGGGGGGATATGTTCTGATAGTGTTCTTTCACTTCCCATCCATGCAGGCTTTATTCCGATTGCAATGCTGGCTGTCTACGTGGCCACGAAATACGCGGTCTTGGGTCTGACAAGGTCTCTGATGGTAAGATCAGCATAAAAAACTGAACAAGATAGGAGGTAGGGCCCACCTACAACGGAACTTGGTACACATACTACACACGTAACTTCCCCTAGGATGAAATCCCCTGGCCTTTCCCGTGCTTTTCACACATTTTCCCCATATTTTCAATTTGTTTTGTTTAAAGGTAGTATACATCATTTGCAAACATCAAAAAAACAAAAACCTACTGAATTATTACGAAATACGAAAAAGTAAATAGCAGTCTCAAGCAGTGACATCATGGCACCTGGGGTGCTGTCGTTTTCAAGAAAAGTGGAAATTTGTATCGTTTTTCAACGATTGTCGGCCGAGACAATCGTTGGAAATAGTCTAGTTCCCCGACCTGATAATTCCCCGACTCTATCAATTGTTACGTTTTGTCTAAAGTATGGTCAGGGAACCAGACTACACACAAAGATTCGTCCATGGGTAGGTGCGTAAACTGTGCTACTTAGGCCTACTTAGATAAACCTGAGTAATTGGTTGGAAGATGCACTGGCGGTGTGTCGTTTTATGCAAGAGAGTGCATAGCTGTCTATTTACAACTTGACGTCTGTTTACACATTAAGTGCTTAATTAAAAGCAATTATTACTCACGCAATGTGTTTCGATTCCCGCATTGTTGTGTACACGACTTGTAAATGCGTATGAGCCCCTCTGACTCACGAGTGTGGTAAACCATCCCTAATTTTGTGCATTTGCAGAGTCAAATTGTGCCGACTTATTACACGAGTCATGAAACACGGCCATGTGTAAGTTGATTTTTTGACGGTTAATTATCGTACCCTTCGTATGAGTTGTTTGATGCAGAAACTGCATAAATCACTTTTTGCATCACAATATTACAATGATACCTAAATGTGTTGGAACGACCAATTTATTCTGGCCTAAAGTTTTGGGGGAAATGACCTGTTGTACTCAATCAATATTAGCAGGATAGGCCTAACTGATGAGCGTTATGATGACATCGAGGTAACTGGAAAGAATTTGTTGCGCAAACTATTAAGACTCAGTTGACTATTAATATAGAACATGTTTTTGTTTCTCTCTGTTCTCCCAGCATCTATGCACACATAACTTTAAACAGGTCAGTGTTACGGTATTTGCTAGCACGCCATAGAATTACTAACCCCCAAATACATTTATTTCCTGAAAATTACAGCAAAAGCAAATCGTGTTATACTACCTGTAAAGTACACGCTACTTAAAGGTACCGCGTGCAAGAAAAATCCAGTTATCTCAATCCATTTTCCCACATAGGCCTGTAACAGTGTTTTCAAATATAAACGGACATGATCAAATTTGTTTTCCTTTAAAGTAAAAAAGAACCGGTGCTTTTTAATTCTTATACATTGTTTCATAGAGGGCGCTGTTTTGTTACGTAATAGAAGGAACTAATCACCGTAATAGCGTAACAATACAGCTGTCATTCATCAGTTCGTATAATAGGCTGATCCTCGTTTACGTGCGGCAAGGCATTACTTTCGGGCGTCTTGTGCCCAGGCTTCGTCGACACCAGACTCTACGACAAATGGGTGTTGCGACACCAGGAAGAGGACCAGAAAGAAGGGAATGAAGCCGCGGAAAAATACGGCGTTTTGGAGTGAGTTTGGTTATCCTTGTTTTGTCATCTAAGCTGGCCATTATCGAGTACCGAAGTCTGACGTCAGTTGGCCCGACAACTGGTTCCAAACAAATGTAAATTTCGACTGTTCCAAGTTAACAGCCAGTCATATGCAAACACATAAAAGTATTCTGGTTAGTTATCCAAACATTGCATTGACGTCATCACTTCAGTGCTCTATATGGTATGACCATACAATCGGGTAGGCCTATTTTGTGGCTACGGCCTTCTGTTTTTGCCATTGCTGCCCTATACGGTGAATAGCCGTAGCCGTAGAAAAAAAAAGCCGTTTTGGACACTGCCCGCCTATGAGAACGGAAGTGGTTGCGAACGTAGACGGTGCCTTTCCCACCTCATTCCAAAAATTACCGCTTTAAGCAATTTATTTCCATTACTTCAGGTCCGCAGTTGTCATTTTTAAAGCATTGAACCGAATAGAAAGCTTCAGTTTTCTATGGTGGCTCTGAATCCTTCTGGGATTTTTCTTCGCAGTGTCCCCGGCCGTGCAAGATGCTTTTTTGCGGCTGGTACTGGACAAATCGTGGTGCGGCAAAGTCATGGCAGTCACGAAAATGGAAGGCATATACGATGTCGACTCTCAGTAACAGCCTCGTGGTATTATAATCTTCATCAGAATAAACGGGGATCTTCTGACCATGATATTGTTAATTCCCACAACAAATTCACAAACGAGTCACCGACTTCATTTCAGTGGAAGACGAAATATTTAATCCTATAGCCTAGGCCTACGGAATGTCAGAAACACAATCTGTTGCTTCTTTACATCTCCGTTCGAGAAAGTTTTCGAGAAAAGTAAACGGCCTACTCGTCCTTTAAAAAATGCCCAGGTGAATAAAAACCAAGTTTCCAAAATATTTAAAACTGGCCGTGCATCGTTTAAAATCAGGCAACTGCTATAGGTACGGGAGCTACTGAAAAGTGTTGCAATCACGAGGCCCTAATTTGGAAACAAAATGGAAGCCGCGTGCAATGATTCGCGTGCAATGATTGAGACATGGCCAAACACAATAGGAGAGCGCTATTTGATTTGGATAAACCTCGAGTGCAATACAACAAAAAGCTTTACCCAAATCAAATCAGCCCCCACCCCCCCCCCCCCCCCCCCCTCCATTGTGTCCGCCAATTGCAGCCTTCAGGGCGGACCACCACGTGAACTTTGGAACCCCTCATGCGACAAGTTTATCTGCCCGTTTTGCCCGTCACAAGTCAAGGGCTCCCTCAGTTTAAATTTCGATTCAATCTAGACAATAAGAAGCAGGTGTTATTTGATTTAAAATCAATAGATTTAAATCATGATTTAAATCAATGGAAATTCTATTTAAAAATCACGTTTTAATTTTGTAAAATTTCTTTTTTATATTTAGTGTAAAAAAACAATGTCTTGTTATTCAAACCCGAACTTTCATTAACCCCTCCCCCTCTTGGCTACGCCACTGCCTACATGTATGATACAGTATTCATCTCTTACATGTACATAGGTTTAACTCAATGCATGTAATGCGCCCATCAATTGATCCCACACCCCCCACCCCCCCCCCCCCCCCCCCCCCCATCCTCGATCCCTTTGCAAGGCGTTTTTTAATCAAAACATAAATCATACACGATATTTGTTTTATTACCATCAAAATTCTAATTTCCACCCTATAAGGTGGGGGTGTCCCCACCCATTTAGGGTGGGATTGTCGCTAGATTTTTGCCCTAGAGGGTGGGGGGATTTTGTCACTTCAAAAGTTACAATCCCAACTCAGAGGGGGTGGCCGGGGGGGGGGGGGACAATTGATAGCGCGCATAAGCTACAATGTAATGTGGGCACATAAACATGATTATATAATTGAAAACAAGATCAGAGATAGAAGCTGATTATTAAACCTAACATTGTTTGATTGCAAACATTTAAATGATGTCCTCAATTCTCAGATGATTTTTTCACACACCCCTAGGGTTATCAGGGTACGGTTTGTACATTGTATGCAATCTGTTCCGACTAAGAAAAATAAACTTTAAAAGGAAAACAAAAACATACTTTACATGCCTACATGGTGATATTGGTGACATCAAGATTTTTATCACCCTGATGAGAGGCACTAAAAGATTCAGCGCAGTTATACTCAAGACAAAATAAAACTCTACCATTTAATTTTTTACGGACTAAAATGTCATTACCTTTCATGGAATGTAGTTATGAACTTATTTTCACAAAAAAATACAAATCTTTATAACTTACTTGGACAATTTCACCCCCATCTACCTGTCCACTGAAGTCCTTCATGGTTGCTGGGTATAGCAGAACAACCCATGTGCTTCTTGTTACTGTAGAGTTTATACTATGACCATAGGGCAAAAAGCTATAAGCCACTACCATTACACATGGAACACCATTGTAAAGGGAAATGAACAGGCTTTCCAATACAGAGATATGATCGACCAAACATCTTTTTTAGGGTTTTAGTTTTCTCCAATGACATAATGATGGCCGTTTTGCTTGGCCTCAAGGGAAAAGGACAAGTAAGGATTTTTCATTGATTCTATTTTTTTACTACATTTGAGGAATCAGCTATTTGCAGGCACGGATCCGGGGGGGGGGGGGGGGGGGGGGGGGGGGGGGGGGGGGGGGGGCGGGGGGGGCAGGGGGTGGGGGGGTTTGCTTGTTGGGGGGGGCACCCTCGCTTTGCAAATACACGGTCTGATTTTGTCTATGAGTAAGAACAAAACAAATACGGTTAAATGGCGCTACTACCCCCCCCCCCCCCCCCCCCCTTTGTAAAAAATGTTCGCAGACCCATTTTGGGAGTCACCTTTCTGGGCAAATTTCAGAAACCCCCCTGCAAAAAATCCTGGATCCCCGCCCCATCTATGTGTTTGTCATGTATACCGAGGATGTGGGAAACAAAACATATGAATTGGGGACAAAAGGTCCTCGATTGCAAGATTGGCATGCAGATGTCCTGTACTGTTAGGTGAAAATCGTGCACAAAACCAATGAGATAGCTTAGCAAAAAAAAAAGTTACAGTAAAACAAAAGAGTGCAATCGGGAGGATACACAGGGAAGTCCCTGCCTATACCGGCGTACGTGTTCACGTACGTGTTTAGGAATATCTATTGAGAACTGGGGCCCTAGAAATGTACATGTTAAAGTACGGTGTTTCATAGTAATTTCAGGCCAACTTGATGTGGACTTTGGCAAGCAAAATAAAGATAATTGCTGTTGCGATACTCCGTTAGGGCTATCACACTAATCATCAAAAGATTCTTGGCCTTATCTTTAGAGTGCTAATTGGTTCACAAGCAAAATAGCACCAACGAAAATAAATCAAGACGAGTGTTTAAACCCTTTGAAACTTGTTACAACACACAGAAGTGGCTCTTTGGACAACGATTACGCGCTCCCGTAATGACAACACAAGTTGTTGGTGTAACCATGTGGTTTGAAAAGTCCTCTACACACAATTTGTGCGAAACCAAAATGTCCGAATCTTTACCAGAAGTTAAGTGCTTTTCCTCATTATTGTTATTTAAATCTTATACAAATCATTACACAGCAACTCCTAGTAGTTATTGTTAATCCTTTTAAAATATATATCTTCCAAGTGTATACACTTATTAAAAGTTCAATAAATTAATATCATAATTCCTTGAACGAACCTTGATGTCAGGGTTAAGTTAGGGTACAGTAACATACACCTCTTTGGCCAAAAGTACAAATTACCCGTATACCTTCTAAATACAGTCGAACAACTTATAAACAAGGTCCTTGGGACTTTAACAATTTACCTTGTTATAACAGTGGTCAACACCGCACAGGGGCCCCCCCCCCCCCCCCCCCCCCCCCGTTCACTGTAATTCAGTAATGGAAAACAAAGAAAAACAAAGACTCGGGACCTATTTTTGTTTCCCTTGTTATAAAGCAGTATGTTGTATTAAACAGTGCTCTATATTATTCAGGGTTCAACTGTACACCTCTAAGCCTTGTATGTACAAAATAAAGCAGAACTGGCTTGTGAGCACTGTTTTAACTTTTATCATACTTTAAGCCCTTGTACGTAGATATACATGTACAAGTTGCCCATGCTTGGCTGTGATGCTGCCAGTTTTCCAGCTTTCACATTGTAACTTTACTGGGCAAGAGGGGTGTGGGGAGGGGGAGATTGCAGTTGTAAACAACATATTGCCTCCTGTTCGGGGTGCCATCCACCCATTCCCCTCCCCCCACCCCTACCCCCAAAGTGGATCCTAGTTATGCCCCTTGTGATCAAATCAAGGTCTAGATTCAAAAGCCTTCTCCCTCCGCTAAAACAGGAGTTAAAGAAATTTCACACGCAACCTCCTTACCTGAGAACAGAATCGTCTTCAATACAGTCAGTTGTAGATCCAAAGTTGTGGATAACAAAGCTTGTAGATGCAAAGTTGAAGGGAATTGCGAAACGGCAAGGGATACTATTGAGGTTCTTGTCCAAGACCCCGATAATAAGGCAGCAGAAGCCCGATATGCGCATGTTAAAGTGCTAATGCCTGGAATTATCCCCAACATTTAACATGAAAAGCATAAGTCCCAACTTTTGCTTGAAAAATGGCATCTGGGGTAGGGTCAAGAAGGCTGTGGTAGGGTCAAGGAGGGCTGGGAGGGGGCAGGGTTCAAGGAGGCTGGGGCAGGGTAAGGAGGCTGGGGAAGGGTCAAGGGTCAGGGAGGATGGGACAGGGTCAAGGGTCAGGGAGGCTGGACAGGGTCAAGGGTTTAGGGAGGCTGGGACTGGGCGGGGAGGCTGGGACTGGGTCAAGGGTCAGGAAGGCTGGGACAGGGCAAGGGTCAGGGAGGCTGGGACATGGTCCAAGGAGGCTGGGACAGGGTCCATAGGGTCAGGGAGGGCTGGGGCAGGGAGGGCTGGGACAGGGTCAAGTGTCAGAAGACTGGGACAGGGTCAAGGGTCTCATGGGAGGATGGGACAGGGGTCATGGGTCAGGGAGGCTGGGGCAGGGTCAAGGCAACAACAAACTCATACCCTCGAAACATTCAACCTTAAAGTAAAAAGTTTGAATACACTATGTTAACAAAATCTGCCTTAAGTTTTTAGAGGTTGCTTGGGTGCACAGAAGATATATCACATTACCCCTCAAAAAGAAATTGGAAGGGCAAAAAAACAGCTATTTTGTTTTATTATTTAAATTCTGTTTAACCCCAAGGGAGAAATTCATGACCTACGTCATGAGGGTATCGGGGCACTCCCTGCTCTTCCATGCAAACACATCACCTCATTCCAAGCCAACCTTCTTCATGTTAAGGACCGACTTGTCAAAGCAGCGCGGGTATGAGCTCCTCGTTAGTTTGTCCGGTGCAAGTCAAATTCTGCTTTGGTTATATACACCTCAAAGTCTTTCACCGCCGAACTGAACAGAAGAAAGTTGAGATGGAGGGCTTTAATGTCTGGTACATGCACATTGCCTTTAACCTAACCCCCTAGACCCTTTTTGCTAGGAACCATCCCTCAATGTCCTCACAAAATCCTCCGATTCCTCCTGCCCCAAAAAATGCCATTTCATCCTCAATCCTCCAAAATCCTGAAAATTAAATTGCTTCATGTTCTCCTCATCCCAAAACCCTCCTGTTCTCAAAACACCATTCACCTTCAATCCTCTAAAATCCTGTTTCTCAAACACCATTCACCCTCATCACTCCTTTTTTGAAACACTCTTCATCCTCAAATCCTCCAAAATCCTCTCAAAACTGCAAGGAAGGATTTTGGAAGATTGAGGTTGGGTTAGGGTTAAGATGATACGTCCCGTGACAACAAATATAATAAACAAACATACTACAGACCGTCAAATTTTGACTTCTTTTTTGTAGGGTGCTTCGATCAGTTTCCTGTTGGTTAGAGCAGGGGCAAGTACAAGAGAAAATAGCCACAGCTTTGCTATTTCAGCAGAACATTACAGGGACATTTGACCCTTAAATTGCTATGGTTGAAAGGTCATCTCAAACCGAACAAAGATACAGACAATTTGGGAGACCCCGGTCCAAAATAGGGCAAGATAGGAGGTCGCCAGGTTCGAAATCCTAGCTCCTGCCAGTTCTTTGTTCACTTTGAAAAAGAATATAATAATGAAATATAATCTCTTGAAAATGTACCGTTTCTCTGAAAATCATTGACGAAAATCAATTTCGCGGGTGCCAGTTTGTTTCGAAAAGACTGGTGCCCCAATTTTGGCAGAATCAGGCTGCAACTATGTCCGGATGTCAACGAAATCATTTCCATTATTTTTTACATATTAGCCATGATATTAAATTTGTTATCACTCAGGAAGGGGGGGGGAACCTTGGAAAATAGGTTAGTGTTATTAACCAAAGAGGTGAACATTTGGGGATTTCAGCAATATGCACCTTTAACAGTCGAGGATTAGTCTGAAGTAACAGTTCTGCTGCTATAACACAACCTTTCTATGTCCAAAACAAAACATCGATAACAGAAAATTTACTCACGAAAGTGGATCGTCACCTCATACATAACTTGTCGGCATGTGCACCGCATGGCGCAATAAACTCCTCAATGATAATCACTTGGATATGAAAAAGAGCATGGCAAACCAGTTAATAACTAACGTTACTAGTGGAATATCCTTATCAACTCTGGGAGAAAGAGGGGCTGGAGTTTAGGTCAGGGGTGAGATTGGCCAAAAATGAAAATCCACTGAGAACTCCACGAAAAATCCATGAGGACCAGGATCTCATCCTATAGTTTGCATTCTGCCGTAAAAGGCACCCCCTATAAAAATAATCAAATTGAATTGGTCTATATTCCAATTTTACAGGTAAAAACACCTTAGTGGACAACACCTTCAGGAATTCCAGATTGCAAAAGAGATTCTTTACAAATTCTGAAATCCGGAACAAAAATCCTGAAATCCGGAAAAATCCCTGACAAATCTGTTTAAGGTCTAGTGGGTTCAGGGTGGGGGGACACATGACGCACCCCCCCCCATTTAGCATAGGGTGCCATGCAATATATGGCACGGGGAGGCGAGTTGGTCCTCGCCAGCACTGGGAAGTTACCCCGCCAGCGGTCTACAGTTTTAAAAATTGGGAAAATGCCTTTGGTTAATCTAATAACCCTATTTTTGAACCTAGGAAAAACCGTAAGGGTGGTAGGGCTGGCCAAGCCAAAATGTGGCCAACCTCAGTTGTAGCCCTTTACCTCTAGAGTGCTTTTCGCCTTTTATTGCAATGTTGTACAATCTAGGGCTGTCCCCTATATACACCAAATATTGCGATCGTTCAACCGAATATTCGAATAACCCTTTTGCCGGTTCGAAATTTGGAGAAAAAAAAATGTACATTTATATCGCACGTACAGATACGACTGTTGCCATTTTTAATAGAAAAATTACGATCGCCACATGGAAAACACCTTGGGCTTTGTGTGCGAGGCATGCAGTTGCAGCAAGACATCTAAAAAACTTGATTCGGCGAGTATTCAAATATTCCAAGATATTCGGGTCAAACCCCAGTTACGAATAGTCGAATACTAATTATTCGAAAATTGAACAGCCCTAGTAACAGTCCGACTGTTTTGTTGGTACACCAGCCTCTTACCGCTTGTTAGAATGATGAAAATAACCAAATAGTATCCCATAAATTATGTAGAATTACGTCTCATATTTGTCTCCTGTTATTGTCCGTACATATACTTTAGATCAAGTACGCAAGCATTTTTCATTCTTTTTTTCCCTGCATCAGGGTAGTGCATTTGTAATGTTAAAGGTAGTGTACACGATTGGTAATCCTCCATTTTTTTTTTACTGAATTATTACGAAAATACCTTACTAGACTAAGTTAATAGTAGTCTCAATCATCCTGTGAAATGATTTCACCAAGTGTTCTGTCGTTTCAGATAAAAGTGGAAAATCGTTGGAAAACTGCCCTGTAGCCTTTAGTCAAGCGCGAGCGTGGCTACCACGGACGAGTGGCGCGCTGGACATGCTGGCATTCAGGGCGGCGTCACGTGTCCAGCATGGTAGCCACGCGCGCCGTGAATAAAGGGCTATCGTCCGCCTCCGACGGTTGGAATCGACGCGCCGTTTTTCTCTCGGTTTTTTCCGCCATTCCAACAACGCAAAACTTGAACAGGTCTAGTGGAAAACGATATATTCCTTATAACATACTAACCCCCAAATCCGCCCATTTTGAAAATTGCCAGACAATGAACCAATCATGTACACGCCTTTAATGCTGTTAAACTAACAGTCGGCAAATCCTCCAATTTTAATATTGATTTTGCATGCTCCCTAATAGGCAACACAAATTACAGTAGTAACATGGATTTTTTTTTCAATTTTTTTCAAATACCGATATTATGTATTTTGTTTGCACAACTTGAAAATATATTGCATGAATGAATACGCCCGTACCACAATCAAAGCATCAATAATGAACAATATTTCATTTTTGTTTTGCAAAAGCACTTAAAGACCTAGTAGAACGCTTTGAAAAAATGTGAAATTATTGTCTCAGTCTACAGATTGTATGTAAATATAGAGAGCAATACTCACAAAAATATGTTGTATTGTCCTTTTAATTGGAAAAGAAAGATGCCAAATTGGCTCACTTTTGAAAAATCCTAATCATCTGAGAAAAGCGTACGTCACGTCCTCCATTTGCATGTCCTTGCATGTATTGCGCGTGACGATCAATGGTTGTAGTACGATCGTTGCACTTGTACAGAGTTCATACAACGAGTACGCGGTATTACACGAAATACATGTTGAAATAACTTCGTCTCAGTATCCCATCATGTAAGCCTACTATTTCCATTTCCAAATCGGGTTAGTATGGAATGACTACACGCGATGACGTCAAGGCTTAACAAGCCGCCGCCGACGGTGGTAGCACGGGGGAAGAACTTGGAGTAAGCGCGAAATTTGAATATTTTAATTAGCATCTTTCATTTCGTCCGTTAAATAATAATGGATGGATAGAAAATGAACAATAATTTAGCACGAATTTGTGTTTCTTTGTAATTCATAATCAAGTATACTAATCTTTTAGAGAATAAACTTAGTTATAGTAGTGGTCCTTTAAATGTTTTCTTATTGCTCATCTGCCTAGAGCGAAAAGTTGGGGAATTATCACATACTACATATGGTTAGAGGGGAAATAGGGCAATCCTATCTTTTCCCGGGTACTGGCTGCAGCTCCTACGAACCCCGCGAC
>JAZGUH010000767.1:0-252498 GCA_037893225.1 Hippasteria phrygiana | reverse complement strand
AACACTTGTGCAGAAAATTCAAACCTCGCAATGTTTATTTTCTTTCCGGCCAACATCTGTGTACATGTTACCGTCTATTTATTGCTCCATGCATGTCAAATTCCCTGGGGTATGGACTTGCTTTACTCATTCATAATTGCATGAAATATCAACCAAATTCAGTAATTTTGACATGTATGGATAGCTTAGATCTGGCGCTACATGTTGCAATTATCGGCGGCTTCTTAGAGTTAACACTTGTGGAGAAAATTCAAACCTCGCAATGTTTATTTTCTTCCCGGCCACCATCTGTGTGCAGATTACCTTTTATTTATTGCTCCATGTCTGTCAAATTCCCTGGGGTATGGACTTGCTTTACTCATTCATAATTGCATGAAATATCAACCAAATTCAGTAATTTTGACATGTATGGATAGCTTAGATCTGGCGCTACATGTTGCAATTATCGGCGGCTTCTTAGAGTTAAAACTTGTGGAGAAAATTCAAACCTCGCAATGTTTATTTTCTTTCCGGCCAACATCTGTGTGCATATTACCTTCTATTTATTGCTCCATGCCTGTCAAATTCCCTAGGGTATGACTTGCTTTACTCATTCATAATTGCATGAAATATCAACCAAATTCAGTAATTTTGACATGTATGGATAGCTTAGATCTGGCGCTACATGTTGCAATTATCGGCGGCTTCTTAGAGTTAACACTTGTGGAGAAAATTCAAACCTCGCAATGTTTATTTTCTTCCCGGCCACCATCTGTGTGCAGATTACCTTTTATTTATTGCTCCATGCCTGTCAAATTCCCTGGGGTATAGACTTGCTTTACTCATTCATAATTGCATGAAATATCAACCACATTCAGTAATTTTGACATGTATGGATAGCTTAGATCTGGCGCTACATGTTGCAATTATCGGCGGCTTCTTAGAGTTAACACTTGTGCAGAAAATTCAAACCTCGCAATGTTTATTTTCTTTCCGGCCAACATCTGTGTACATGTTACCGTCTATTTATTGCTCCATGCATGTCAAATTCCCTGGGGTATGGACTTGCTTTACTCATTCATAATTGCATGAAATATCAACCAAATTCAGTAATTTTGACATGTATGGATAGCTTAGATCTGGCGCTACATGTTGCAATTATCGGCGGCTTCTTAGAGTTAAAACTTGTGGAGAAAATTCAAACCTCGCAATGTTTATTTTCTTTCCGGCCAACATCTGTGTGCATATTACCTTCTATTTATTGCTCCGTGCCTGTCAAATTCCCTAGGGTATGACTTGCTTTACTCATTCATAATTGCATGAAATATCAACCAAATTCAGTAATTTTGACATGTATGGATAGCTTAGATCTGGCGCTACATGTTGCAATTATCGGCGGCTTCTTAGAGTTAAAACTTGTGGAGAAAATTCAAACCTCGCAATGTTTATTTTCTTTCCGGCCAACATCTGTGTGCATATTACCTTCTATTTATTGCTCCATGCCTGTCAAATTCCCTAGGGTATGACTTGCTTTACTCATTCATAATTGCATGAAATATCAACCAAATTCAGTAATTTTGACATGTATGGATAGCTTAGATCTGGCGCTACATGTTGCAATTATCGGCGGCTTCTTAGAGTTAAAACTTGTGGAGAAAATTCAAACCTCGCAATGTTTATTTTCTTTCCGGCCAACATCTGTGTGCATATTACCTTCTATTTATTGCTCCATGCCTGTCAAATTCCCTAGGGTATGACTTGCTTTACTCATTCATAATTGCATGAAATATCAACCAAATTCAGTAATTTTGACATGTATGGATAGCTTAGATCTGGCGCTACATGTTGCAATTATCGGCGGCTTCTTAGAGTTAAAACTTGTGGAGAAAATTCAAACCTCGCAATGTTTATTTTCTTTCCGGCCAACATCTGTGTGCATATTACCTTCTATTTATTGCTCCATGCCTGTCAAATTCCCTAGGGTATGACTTGCTTTACTCATTCATAATTGCATGAAATATCAACCAAATTCAGTAATTTTGACATGTATGGATAGCTTAGATCTGGCGCTACATGTTGCAATTATCGGCGGCTTCTTAGAGTTAAAACTTGTGGAGAAAATTCAAACCTCGCAATGTTTATTTTCTTTCCGGCCAACATCTGTGTGCATATTACCTTCTATTTATTGCTCCATGCCTGTCAAATTCCCTAGGGTATGACTTGCTTTACTCATTCATAATTGCATGAAATATCAACCAAATTCAGTAATTTTGACATGTATGGATAGCTTAGATCTGGCGCTACATGTTGCAATTATCGGCGGCTTCTTAGAGTTAAAACTTGTGGAGAAAATTCAAACCTCGCAATGTTTATTTTCTTTCCGGCCAACATCTGTGTGCATATTACCTTCTATTTATTGCTCCATGCCTGTCAAATTCCCTAGGGTATGACTTGCTTTACTCATTCATAATTGCATGAAATATCAACCAAATTCAGTAATTTTGACATGTATGGATAGCTTAGATCTGGCGCTACATGTTGCAATTATCGGCGGCTTCTTAGAGTTAACACTTGTGGAGAAAATTCAAACCTCGCAATGTTTATTTTCTTCCCGGCCACCATCTGTGTGCAGATTACCTTTTATTTATTGCTCCATGTCTGTCAAATTCCCTGGGGTATGGACTTGCTTTACTCATTCATAATTGCATGAAATATCAACCAAATTCAGTAATTTTGACATGTATGGATAGCTTAGATCTGGCGCTACATGTTGCAATTATCGGCGGCTTCTTAGAGTTAAAACTTGTGGAGAAAATTCAAACCTCGCAATGTTTATTTTCTTTCCGGCCAACATCTGTGTGCATATTACCTTCTATTTATTGCTCCATGCCTGTCAAATTCCCTAGGGTATGACTTGCTTTACTCATTCATAATTGCATGAAATATCAACCAAATTCAGTAATTTTGACATGTATGGATAGCTTAGATCTGGCGCTACATGTTGCAATTATCGGCGGCTTCTTAGAGTTAACACTTGTGGAGAAAATTCAAACCTCGCAATGTTTATTTTCTTCCCGGCCACCATCTGTGTGCAGATTACCTTTTATTTATTGCTCCATGCCTGTCAAATTCCCTGGGGTATAGACTTGCTTTACTCATTCATAATTGCATGAAATATCAACCACATTCAGTAATTTTGACATGTATGGATAGCTTAGATCTGGCGCTACATGTTGCAATTATCGGCGGCTTCTTAGAGTTAACACTTGTGCAGAAAATTCAAACCTCGCAATGTTTATTTTCTTTCCGGCCAACATCTGTGTACATGTTACCGTCTATTTATTGCTCCATGCATGTCAAATTCCCTGGGGTATGGACTTGCTTTACTCATTCATAATTGCATGAAATATCAACCAAATTCAGTAATTTTGACATGTATGGATAGCTTAGATCTGGCGCTACATGTTGCAATTATCGGCGGCTTCTTAGAGTTAACACTTGTGGAGAAAATTCAAACCTCGCAATGTTTATTTTCTTCCCGGCCACCATCTGTGTGCAGATTACCTTTTATTTATTGCTCCATGTCTGTCAAATTCCCTGGGGTATGGACTTGCTTTACTCATTCATAATTGCATGAAATATCAACCAAATTCAGTAATTTTGACATGTATGGATAGCTTAGATCTGGCGCTACATGTTGCAATTATCGGCGGCTTCTTAGAGTTAAAACTTGTGGAGAAAATTCAAACCTCGCAATGTTTATTTTCTTTCCGGCCAACATCTGTGTGCATATTACCTTCTATTTATTGCTCCATGCCTGTCAAATTCCCTAGGGTATGACTTGCTTTACTCATTCATAATTGCATGAAATATCAACCAAATTCAGTAATTTTGACATGTATGGATAGCTTAGATCTGGCGCTACATGTTGCAATTATCGGCGGCTTCTTAGAGTTAACACTTGTGGAGAAAATTCAAACCTCGCAATGTTTATTTTCTTCCCGGCCACCATCTGTGTGCAGATTACCTTTTATTTATTGCTCCATGCCTGTCAAATTCCCTGGGGTATAGACTTGCTTTACTCATTCATAATTGCATGAAATATCAACCACATTCAGTAATTTTGACATGTATGGATAGCTTAGATCTGGCGCTACATGTTGCAATTATCGGCGGCTTCTTAGAGTTAACACTTGTGCAGAAAATTCAAACCTCGCAATGTTTATTTTCTTTCCGGCCAACATCTGTGTACATGTTACCGTCTATTTATTGCTCCATGCATGTCAAATTCCCTGGGGTATGGACTTGCTTTACTCATTCATAATTGCATGAAATATCAACCAAATTCAGTAATTTTGACATGTATGGATAGCTTAGATCTGGCGCTACATGTTGCAATTATCGGCGGCTTCTTAGAGTTAAAACTTGTGGAGAAAATTCAAACCTCGCAATGTTTATTTTCTTTCCGGCCAACATCTGTGTGCATATTACCTTCTATTTATTGCTCCGTGCCTGTCAAATTCCCTAGGGTATGACTTGCTTTACTCATTCATAATTGCATGAAATATCAACCAAATTCAGTAATTTTGACATGTATGGATAGCTTAGATCTGGCGCTACATGTTGCAATTATCGGCGGCTTCTTAGAGTTAAAACTTGTGGAGAAAATTCAAACCTCGCAATGTTTATTTTCTTTCCGGCCAACATCTGTGTGCATATTACCTTCTATTTATTGCTCCATGCCTGTCAAATTCCCTAGGGTATGACTTGCTTTACTCATTCATAATTGCATGAAATATCAACCAAATTCAGTAATTTTGACATGTATGGATAGCTTAGATCTGGCGCTACATGTTGCAATTATCGGCGGCTTCTTAGAGTTAAAACTTGTGGAGAAAATTCAAACCTCGCAATGTTTATTTTCTTTCCGGCCAACATCTGTGTGCATATTACCTTCTATTTATTGCTCCATGCCTGTCAAATTCCCTAGGGTATGACTTGCTTTACTCATTCATAATTGCATGAAATATCAACCAAATTCAGTAATTTTGACATGTATGGATAGCTTAGATCTGGCGCTACATGTTGCAATTATCGGCGGCTTCTTAGAGTTAAAACTTGTGGAGAAAATTCAAACCTCGCAATGTTTATTTTCTTTCCGGCCAACATCTGTGTGCATATTACCTTCTATTTATTGCTCCATGCCTGTCAAATTCCCTAGGGTATGACTTGCTTTACTCATTCATAATTGCATGAAATATCAACCAAATTCAGTAATTTTGACATGTATGGATAGCTTAGATCTGGCGCTACATGTTGCAATTATCGGCGGCTTCTTAGAGTTAACACTTGTGGAGAAAATTCAAACCTCGCAATGTTTATTTTCTTCCCGGCCACCATCTGTGTGCAGATTACCTTTTATTTATTGCTCCATGTCTGTCAAATTCCCTGGGGTATGGACTTGCTTTACTCATTCATAATTGCATGAAATATCAACCAAATTCAGTAATTTTGACATGTATGGATAGCTTAGATCTGGCGCTACATGTTGCAATTATCGGCGGCTTCTTAGAGTTAAAACTTGTGGAGAAAATTCAAACCTCGCAATGTTTATTTTCTTTCCGGCCAACATCTGTGTGCATATTACCTTCTATTTATTGCTCCATGCCTGTCAAATTCCCTAGGGTATGACTTGCTTTACTCATTCATAATTGCATGAAATATCAACCAAATTCAGTAATTTTGACATGTATGGATAGCTTAGATCTGGCGCTACATGTTGCAATTATCGGCGGCTTCTTAGAGTTAACACTTGTGGAGAAAATTCAAACCTCGCAATGTTTATTTTCTTCCCGGCCACCATCTGTGTGCAGATTACCTTTTATTTATTGCTCCATGCCTGTCAAATTCCCTGGGGTATAGACTTGCTTTACTCATTCATAATTGCATGAAATATCAACCACATTCAGTAATTTTGACATGTATGGATAGCTTAGATCTGGCGCTACATGTTGCAATTATCGGCGGCTTCTTAGAGTTAACACTTGTGCAGAAAATTCAAACCTCGCAATGTTTATTTTCTTTCCGGCCAACATCTGTGTACATGTTACCGTCTATTTATTGCTCCATGCATGTCAAATTCCCTGGGGTATGGACTTGCTTTACTCATTCATAATTGCATGAAATATCAACCAAATTCAGTAATTTTGACATGTATGGATAGCTTAGATCTGGCGCTACATGTTGCAATTATCGGCGGCTTCTTAGAGTTAACACTTGTGGAGAAAATTCAAACCTCGCAATGTTTATTTTCTTCCCGGCCACCATCTGTGTGCAGATTACCTTTTATTTATTGCTCCATGTCTGTCAAATTCCCTGGGGTATGGACTTGCTTTACTCATTCATAATTGCATGAAATATCAACCAAATTCAGTAATTTTGACATGTATGGATAGCTTAGATCTGGCGCTACATGTTGCAATTATCGGCGGCTTCTTAGAGTTAAAACTTGTGGAGAAAATTCAAACCTCGCAATGTTTATTTTCTTTCCGGCCAACATCTGTGTGCATATTACCTTCTATTTATTGCTCCATGCCTGTCAAATTCCCTAGGGTATGACTTGCTTTACTCATTCATAATTGCATGAAATATCAACCAAATTCAGTAATTTTGACATGTATGGATAGCTTAGATCTGGCGCTACATGTTGCAATTATCGGCGGCTTCTTAGAGTTAACACTTGTGGAGAAAATTCAAACCTCGCAATGTTTATTTTCTTCCCGGCCACCATCTGTGTGCAGATTACCTTTTATTTATTGCTCCATGCCTGTCAAATTCCCTGGGGTATAGACTTGCTTTACTCATTCATAATTGCATGAAATATCAACCACATTCAGTAATTTTGACATGTATGGATAGCTTAGATCTGGCGCTACATGTTGCAATTATCGGCGGCTTCTTAGAGTTAACACTTGTGCAGAAAATTCAAACCTCGCAATGTTTATTTTCTTTCCGGCCAACATCTGTGTACATGTTACCGTCTATTTATTGCTCCATGCATGTCAAATTCCCTGGGGTATGGACTTGCTTTACTCATTCATAATTGCATGAAATATCAACCAAATTCAGTAATTTTGACATGTATGGATAGCTTAGATCTGGCGCTACATGTTGCAATTATCGGCGGCTTCTTAGAGTTAAAACTTGTGGAGAAAATTCAAACCTCGCAATGTTTATTTTCTTTCCGGCCAACATCTGTGTGCATATTACCTTCTATTTATTGCTCCGTGCCTGTCAAATTCCCTAGGGTATGACTTGCTTTACTCATTCATAATTGCATGAAATATCAACCAAATTCAGTAATTTTGACATGTATGGATAGCTTAGATCTGGCGCTACATGTTGCAATTATCGGCGGCATCTTAGAGTTAAAACTTGTGGAGAAAATTCAAACCTCGCAATGTTTATTTTCTTTCCGGCCAACATCTGTGTGCATATTACCTTCTATTTATTGCTCCATGCCTGTCAAATTCCCTAGGGTATGACTTGCTTTACTCATTCATAATTGCATGAAATATCAACCAAATTCAGTAATTTTGACATGTATGGATAGCTTAGATCTGGCGCTACATGTTGCAATTATCGGCGGCTTCTTAGAGTTAAAACTTGTGGAGAAAATTCAAACCTCGCAATGTTTATTTTCTTTCCGGCCAACATCTGTGTGCATATTACCTTCTATTTATTGCTCCATGCCTGTCAAATTCCCTAGGGTATGACTTGCTTTACTCATTCATAATTGCATGAAATATCAACCAAATTCAGTAATTTTGACATGTATGGATAGCTTAGATCTGGCGCTACATGTTGCAATTATCGGCGGCTTCTTAGAGTTAAAACTTGTGGAGAAAATTCAAACCTCGCAATGTTTATTTTCTTTCCGGCCAACATCTGTGTGCATATTACCTTCTATTTATTGCTCCATGCCTGTCAAATTCCCTAGGGTATGACTTGCTTTACTCATTCATAATTGCATGAAATATCAACCAAATTCAGTAATTTTGACATGTATGGATAGCTTAGATCTGGCGCTACATGTTGCAATTATCGGCGGCTTCTTAGAGTTAAAACTTGTGGAGAAAATTCAAACCTCGCAATGTTTATTTTCTTTCCGGCCAACATCTGTGTGCATATTACCTTCTATTTATTGCTCCATGCCTGTCAAATTCCCTAGGGTATGACTTGCTTTACTCATTCATAATTGCATGAAATATCAACCAAATTCAGTAATTTTGACATGTATGGATAGCTTAGATCTGGCGCTACATGTTGCAATTATCGGCGGCTTCTTAGAGTTAACACTTGTGGAGAAAATTCAAACCTCGCAATGTTTATTTTCTTCCCGGCCACCATCTGTGTGCAGATTACCTTTTATTTATTGCTCCATGCCTGTCAAATTCCCTGGGGTATGGACTTGCTTTACTCATTCATAATTGCATGAAATATCAACCAAATTCAGTAATTTTGACATGTATGGATAGCTTAGATCTGGCGCTACATGTTGCAATTATCGGCGGCTTCTTAGAGTTAACACTTGTGGAGAAAATTCAAACCTCGCAATGTTTATTTTCTTCCCGGCCACCATCTGTGTGCAGATTACCTTTTATTTATTGCTCCATGTCTGTCAAATTCCCTGGGGTATGGACTTGCTTTACTCATTCATAATTGCATGAAATATCAACCAAATTCAGTAATTTTGACATGTATGGATAGCTTAGATCTGGCGCTACATGTTGCAATTATCGGCGGCTTCTTAGAGTTAAAACTTGTGGAGAAAATTCAAACCTCGCAATGTTTATTTTCTTTCCGGCCAACATCTGTGTGCATATTACCTTCTATTTATTGCTCCATGCCTGTCAAATTCCCTAGGGTATGACTTGCTTTACTCATTCATAATTGCATGAAATATCAACCAAATTCAGTAATTTTGACATGTATGGATAGCTTAGATCTGGCGCTACATGTTGCAATTATCGGCGGCTTCTTAGAGTTAAAACTTGTGGAGAAAATTCAAACCTCGCAATGTTTATTTTCTTTCCGGCCAACATCTGTGTACATGTTACCGTCTATTTATTGCTCCATGCATGTCAAATTCCCTGGGGTATGGACTTGCTTTACTCATTCATAATTGCATGAAATATCAACCAAATTCAGTAATTTTGACATGTATGGATAGCTTAGATCTGGCGCTACATGTTGCAATTATCGGCGGCTTCTTAGAGTTAACACTTGTGGAGAAAATTCAAACCTCGCAATGTTTATTTTCTTCCCGGCCACCATCTGTGTGCAGATTACCTTTTATTTATTGCTCCATGTCTGTCAAATTCCCTGGGGTATGGACTTGCTTTACTCATTCATAATTGCATGAAATATCAACCAAATTCAGTAATTTTGACATGTATGGATAGCTTAGATCTGGCGCTACATGTTGCAATTATCGGCGGCTTCTTAGAGTTAAAACTTGTGGAGAAAATTCAAACCTCGCAATGTTTATTTTCTTTCCGGCCAACATCTGTGTGCATATTACCTTCTATTTATTGCTCCATGCCTGTCAAATTCCCTAGGGTATGACTTGCTTTACTCATTCATAATTGCATGAAATATCAACCAAATTCAGTAATTTTGACATGTATGGATAGCTTAGATCTGGCGCTACATGTTGCAATTATCGGCGGCTTCTTAGAGTTAACACTTGTGGAGAAAATTCAAACCTCGCAATGTTTATTTTCTTCCCGGCCACCATCTGTGTGCAGATTACCTTTTATTTATTGCTCCATGCCTGTCAAATTCCCTGGGGTATAGACTTGCTTTACTCATTCATAATTGCATGAAATATCAACCACATTCAGTAATTTTGACATGTATGGATAGCTTAGATCTGGCGCTACATGTTGCAATTATCGGCGGCTTCTTAGAGTTAACACTTGTGCAGAAAATTCAAACCTCGCAATGTTTATTGTCTTTCCGGCCAACATCTGTGTACATGTTACCGTCTATTTATTGCTCCATGCATGTCAAATTCCCTGGGGTATGGACTTGCTTTACTCATTCATAATTGCATGAAATATCAACCAAATTCAGTAATTTTGACATGTATGGATAGCTTAGATCTGGCGCTACATGTTGCAATTATCGGCGGCTTCTTAGAGTTAAAACTTGTGGAGAAAATTCAAACCTCGCAATGTTTATTTTCTTTCCGGCCAACATCTGTGTGCATATTACCTTCTATTTATTGCTCCGTGCCTGTCAAATTCCCTAGGGTATGACTTGCTTTACTCATTCATAATTGCATGAAATATCAACCACATTCAGTAATTTTGACATGTATGGATAGCTTAGATCTGGCGCTACATGTTGCAATTATCGGCGGCTTCTTAGAGTTAAAACTTGTGGAGAAAATTCAAACCTCGCAATGTTTATTTTCTTTCCGGCCAACATCTGTGTGCATATTACCTTCTATTTATTGCTCCATGCCTGTCAAATTCCCTAGGGTATGACTTGCTTTACTCATTCATAATTGCATGAAATATCAACCAAATTCAGTAATTTTGACATGTATGGATAGCTTAGATCTGGCGCTACATGTTGCAATTATCGGCGGCTTCTTAGAGTTAAAACTTGTGGAGAAAATTCAAACCTCGCAATGTTTATTTTCTTTCCGGCCAACATCTGTGTGCATATTACCTTCTATTTATTGCTCCATGCCTGTCAAATTCCCTAGGGTATGACTTGCTTTACTCATTCATAATTGCATGAAATATCAACCAAATTCAGTAATTTTGACATGTATGGATAGCTTAGATCTGGCGCTACATGTTGCAATTATCGGCGGCTTCTTAGAGTTAAAACTTGTGGAGAAAATTCAAACCTCGCAATGTTTATTTTCTTTCCGGCCAACATCTGTGTGCATATTACCTTCTATTTATTGCTCCATGCCTGTCAAATTCCCTAGGGTATGACTTGCTTTACTCATTCATAATTGCATGAAATATCAACCAAATTCAGTAATTTTGACATGTATGGATAGCTTAGATCTGGCGCTACATGTTGCAATTATCGGCGGCTTCTTAGAGTTAAAACTTGTGGAGAAAATTCCAACCTCGCAATGTTTATTTTCTTTCCGGCCAACATCTGTGTGCATATTACCTTCTATTTATTGCTCCATGCCTGTCAAATTCCCTAGGGTATGACTTGCTTTACTCATTCATAATTGCATGAAATATCAACCAAATTCAGTAATTTTGACATGTATGGATAGCTTAGATCTGGCGCTACATGTTGCAATTATCGGCGGCTTCTTAGAGTTAAAACTTGTGGAGAAAATTCAAACCTCGCAATGTTTATTTTCTTTCCGGCCAACATCTGTGTGCATATTACCTTCTATTTATTGCTCCATGCCTGTCAAATTCCCTAGGGTATGACTTGCTTTACTCATTCATAATTGCATGAAATATCAACCAAATTCAGTAATTTTGACATGTATGGATAGCTTAGATCTGGCGCTACATGTTGCAATTATCGGCGGCTTCTTAGAGTTAAAACTTGTGGAGAAAATTCAAACCTCGCAATGTTTATTTTCTTTCCGGCCAACATCTGTGTGCATATTACCTTCTATTTATTGCTCCATGCCTGTCAAATTCCCTAGGGTATGACTTGCTTTACTCATTCATAATTGCATGAAATATCAACCAAATTCAGTAATTTTGACATGTATGGATAGCTTAGATCTGGCGCTACATGTTGCAATTATCGGCGGCTTCTTAGAGTTAAAACTTGTGGAGAAAATTCAAACCTCGCAATGTTTATTTTCTTTCCGGCCAACATCTGTGTGCATATTACCTTCTATTTATTGCTCCATGCCTGTCAAATTCCCTAGGGTATGACTTGCTTTACTCATTCATAATTGCATGAAATATCAACCAAATTCAGTAATTTTGACATGTATGGATAGCTTAGATCTGGCGCTACATGTTGCAATTATCGGCGGCTTCTTAGAGTTAACACTTGTGGAGAAAATTCAAACCTCGCAATGTTTATTTTCTTCCCGGCCACCATCTGTGTGCAGATTACCTTTTATTTATTGCTCCATGCCTGTCAAATTCCCTGGGGTATGGACTTGCTTTACTCATTCATAATTGCATGAAATATCAACCAAATTCAGTAATTTTGACATGTATGGATAGCTTAGATCTGGCGCTACATGTTGCAATTATCGGCGGCTTCTTAGAGTTAACACTTGTGGAGAAAATTCAAACCTCGCAATGTTTATTTTCTTTCCGGCCAACATCTGTGTGCATATTACCTTCTATTTATTGCTCCATGCCTGTCAAATTCCCTAGGGTATGACTTGCTTTACTCATTCATAATTGCATGAAATATCAACCAAATTCAGTAATTTTGACATGTATGGATAGCTTAGATCTGGCGCTACATGTTGCAATTATCGGCGGCTTCTTAGAGTTAAAACTTGTGGAGAAAATTCAAACCTCGCAATGTTTATTTTCTTTCCGGCCAACATCTGTGTGCATATTACCTTCTATTTATTGCTCCATGCCTGTCAAATTCCCTAGGGTATGACTTGCTTTACTCATTCATAATTGCATGAAATATCAACCAAATTCAGTAATTTTGACATGTATGGATAGCTTAGATCTGGCGCTACATGTTGCAATTATCGGCGGCTTCTTAGAGTTAACACTTGTGGAGAAAATTCAAACCTCGCAATGT
The DNA here is from genome assembly GCA_037893225.1 of Hippasteria phrygiana. Taxonomy (NCBI): domain Eukaryota; kingdom Metazoa; phylum Echinodermata; class Asteroidea; order Valvatida; family Goniasteridae; genus Hippasteria; species Hippasteria phrygiana. Next base: position 239,736 of record JAZGUH010000767.1, on the reverse strand, counting down.
TTATTTTCTTCCCGGCCACCATCTGTGTGCAGATTACCTTTTATTTATTGCTCCATGCCTGTCAAATTCCCTGGGGTATGGACTTGCTTTACTCATTCATAATTGCATGAAATATCAACCAAATTCAGTAATTTTGACATGTATGGATAGCTTAGATCTGGCGCTACATGTTGCAATTATCGGCGGCTTCTTAGAGTTAACACTTGTGGAGAAAATTCAAACCTCGCAATGTTTATTTTCTTTCCGGCCAACATCTGTGTGCATATTACCTTCTATTTATTGCTCCATGCCTGTCAAATTCCCTAGGGTATGACTTGCTTTACTCATTCATAATTGCATGAAATATCAACCAAATTCAGTAATTTTGACATGTATGGATAGCTTAGATCTGGCGCTACATGTTGCAATTATCGGCGGCTTCTTAGAGTTAAAACTTGTGGAGAAAATTCAAACCTCGCAATGTTTATTTTCTTTCCGGCCAACATCTGTGTGCATATTACCTTCTATTTATTGCTCCATGCCTGTCAAATTCCCTAGGGTATGACTTGCTTTACTCATTCATAATTGCATGAAATATCAACCAAATTCAGTAATTTTGACATGTATGGATAGCTTAGATCTGGCGCTACATGTTGCAATTATCGGCGGCTTCTTAGAGTTAACACTTGTGGAGAAAATTCAAACCTCGCAATGTTTATTTTCTTCCCGGCCACCATCTGTGTGCAGATTACCTTTTATTTATTGCTCCATGCCTGTCAAATTCCCTGGGGTATGGACTTGCTTTACTCATTCATAATTGCATGAAATATCAACCAAATTCAGTAATTTTGACATGTATGGATAGCTTAGATCTGGCGCTACATGTTGCAATTATCGGCGGCTTCTTAGAGTTAACACTTGTGGAGAAAATTCAAACCTCGCAATGTTTATTTTCTTCCCGGCCACCATCTGTGTGCAGATTACCTTTTATTTATTGCTCCATGTCTGTCAAATTCCCTGGGGTATGGACTTGCTTTACTCATTCATAATTGCATGAAATATCAACCAAATTCAGTAATTTTGACATGTATGGATAGCTTAGATCTGGCGCTACATGTTGCAATTATCGGCGGCTTCTTAGAGTTAAAACTTGTGGAGAAAATTCAAACCTCGCAATGTTTATTTTCTTTCCGGCCAACATCTGTGTGCATATTACCTTCTATTTATTGCTCCATGCCTGTCAAATTCCCTAGGGTATGACTTGCTTTACTCATTCATAATTGCATGAAATATCAACCAAATTCAGTAATTTTGACATGTATGGATAGCTTAGATCTGGCGCTACATGTTGCAATTATCGGCGGCTTCTTAGAGTTAAAACTTGTGGAGAAAATTCAAACCTCGCAATGTTTATTTTCTTTCCGGCCAACATCTGTGTGCATATTACCTTCTATTTATTGCTCCATGCCTGTCAAATTCCCTAGGGTATGACTTGCTTTACTCATTCATAATTGCATGAAATATCAACCAAATTCAGTAATTTTGACATGTATGGATAGCTTAGATCTGGCGCTACATGTTGCAATTATCGGCGGCTTCTTAGAGTTAACACTTGTGGAGAAAATTCAAACCTCGCAATGTTTATTTTCTTCCCGGCCACCATCTGTGTGCAGATTACCTTTTATTTATTGCTCCATGCCTGTCAAATTCCCTGGGGTATGGACTTGCTTTACTCATTCATAATTGCATGAAATATCAACCAAATTCAGTAATTTTGACATGTATGGATAGCTTAGATCTGGCGCTACATGTTGCAATTATCGGCGGCTTCTTAGAGTTAACACTTGTGGAGAAAATTCAAACCTCGCAATGTTTATTTTCTTTCCGGCCAACATCTGTGTACATGTTACCGTCTATTTATTGCTCCATGCATGTCAAATTCCCTGGGGTATGGACGTGCTTTACTCATTCATAATTGCATGAAATATCAACCAAATTCAGTAATTTTGACATGTATGGATAGCTTAGATCTGGCGCTACATGTTGCAATTATCGGCGGCTTCTTAGAGTTAAAACTTGTGGAGAAAATTCAAACCTCGCAATGTTTATTTTCTTTCCGGCCAACATCTGTGTGCATATTACCTTCTATTTATTGCTCCATGCCTGTCAAATTCCCTAGGGTATGACTTGCTTTACTCATTCATAATTGCATGAAATATCAACCAAATTCAGTAATTTTGACATGTATGGATAGCTTATATCTGGCGCTACATGTTGCAATTATCGGCGGCTTCTTAGAGTTAACACTTGTGGAGAAAATTCAAACCTCGCAATGTTTATTTTCTTCCCGGCCACCATCTGTGTGCAGATTACCTTTTATTTATTGCTCCACGCCTGTCAAATTCCCTGGGGTATGGACTTGCTTTACTCATTCATAATTGCATGAAATATCAACCAAATTCAGTAATTTTGACATGTATGGATAGCTTAGATCTGGCGCTACATGTTGCAATTATCGGCGGCTTCTTAGAGTTAACACTTGTGGAGAAAATTCAAACCTCGCAATGTTTATTTTCTTCCCGGCCACCATCTGTGTGCAGATTACCTTCTATTTATTGCTCCATGTCTGTCAAATTCCCTGGGGTATGGACTTGCTTTACTCATTCATAATTGCATGAAATATCAACCAAATTCAGTAATTTTGACATGTATGGATAGCTTAGATCTGGCGCTACATGTTGCAATTATCGGTGGCTTCTTAGAGTTAAAACTTGTGGAGAAAATTCAAACCTCGCAATGTTTATTTTCTTTCCGGCCAACATCTGTGTGCATATTACCTTCTTTTTATTGCTCCATGCCTGTCAAATTCCCTAGGGTATGACTTGCTTTACTCATTCATAATTGCATGAAATATCAACCAAATTCAGTAATTTTGACATGTATGGATAGCTTAGATCTGGCGCTACATGTTGCAATTATCGGCGGCTTCTTAGAGTTAAAACTTGTGGAGAAAATTCAAACCTCGCAATGTTTATTTTCTTTCCGGCCAACATCTGTGTGCATATTACCTTCTATTTATTGCTCCATGCCTGTCAAATTCCCTAGGGTATGACTTGCTTTACTCATTCATAATTGCATGAAATATCAACCAAATTCAGTAATTTTGACATGTATGGATAGCTTAGATCTGGCGCTACATGTTGCAATTATCGGCGGCTTCTTAGAGTTAAAACTTGTGGAGAAAATTCAAACCTCGCAATGTTTATTTTCTTTCCGGCCAACATCTGTGTGCATATTACCTTCTATTTATTGCTCCATGCCTGTCAAATTCCCCAGGGTATGACTTGCTTTACTCATTCATAATTGCATGAAATATCAACCAAATTCAGTAATTTTGACATGTATGGATAGCTTAGATCTGGCGCTACATGTTGCAATTATCGGCGGCTTCTTAGAGTTAAAACTTGTGGAGAAAATTCAAACCTCGCAATGTTTATTTTCTTTCCGGCCAACATCTGTGTGCATATTACCTTCTATTTATTGCTCCATGCCTGTCAAATTCCCTAGGGTATGACTTGCTTTACTCATTCATAATTGCATGAAATATCAACCAAATTCAGTAATTTTGACATGTATGGATAGCTTAGATCTGGCGCTACATGTTGCAATTATCGGCGGCTTCTTAGAGTTAACACTTGTGGAGAAAATTCAAACCTCGCAATGTTTATTTTCTTCCCGGCCACCATCTGTGTGCAGATTACCTTTTATTTATTGCTCCATGCCTGTCAAATTCCCTGGGGTATGGACTTGCTTTACTCATTCATAATTGCATGAAATATCAACCAAATTCAGTAATTTTGACATGTATGGATAGCTTAGATCTGGCGCTACATGTTGCAATTATCGGCGGCTTCTTAGAGTTAACACTTGTGGAGAAAATTCAAACATCGCAATGTTTATTTTCTTTCCGGCCAACATCTGTGTACATGTTACCGTCTATTTATTGCTCCCTGCATGTCAAATTCCCTGGGGTATGGACTTGCTTTACTCATTCATAATTGCATGAAATATCAACCAAATTCAGTAATTTTGACATGTATGGATAGCTTAGATCTGGCGCTACATGTTGCAATTATCGGCGGCTTCTTAGAGTTAACACTTGTGGAGAAAATTCAAACCTCGCAATGTTTATTTTCTTCCCGGCCACCATCTGTGTGCAGATTACCTTCTATTTATTGCTCCATGTCTGTCAAATTCCCTGGGGTATGGACTTGCTTTACTCATTCATAATTGCATGAAATATCAACCAAATTCAGTAATTTTGACATGTATGGATAGCTTAGATCTGGCGCTACATGTTGCAATTATCGGTGGCTTCTTAGAGTTAAAACTTGTGGAGAAAATTCAAACCTCGCAATGTTTATTTTCTTTCCGGCCAACATCTGTGTGCATATTACCTTCTTTTTATTGCTCCATGCCTGTCAAATTCCCTAGGGTATGACTTGCTTTACTCATTCATAATTGCATGAAATATCAACCAAATTCAGTAATTTTGACATGTATGGATAGCTTAGATCTGGCGCTACATGTTGCAATTATCGGCGGCTTCTTAGAGTTAAAACTTGTGGAGAAAATTCAAACCTCGCAATGTTTATTTTCTTTCCGGCCAACATCTGTGTGCATATTACCTTCTATTTATTGCTCCATGCCTGTCAAATTCCCTAGGGTATGACTTGCTTTACTCATTCATAATTGCATGAAATATCAACCAAATTCAGTAATTTTGACATGTATGGATAGCTTAGATCTGGCGCTACATGTTGCAATTATCGGCGGCTTCTTAGAGTTAAAACTTGTGGAGAAAATTCAAACCTCGCAATGTTTATTTTCTTTCCGGCCAACATCTGTGTGCATATTACCTTCTATTTATTGCTCCATGCCTGTCAAATTCCCCAGGGTATGACTTGCTTTACTCATTCATAATTGCATGAAATATCAACCAAATTCAGTAATTTTGACATGTATGGATAGCTTAGATCTGGCGCTACATGTTGCAATTATCGGCGGCTTCTTAGAGTTAAAACTTGTGGAGAAAATTCAAACCTCGCAATGTTTATTTTCTTTCCGGCCAACATCTGTGTGCATATTACCTTCTATTTATTGCTCCATGCCTGTCAAATTCCCTAGGGTATGACTTGCTTTACTCATTCATAATTGCATGAAATATCAACCAAATTCAGTAATTTTGACATGTATGGATAGCTTAGATCTGGCGCTACATGTTGCAATTATCGGCGGCTTCTTAGAGTTAACACTTGTGGAGAAAATTCAAACCTCGCAATGTTTATTTTCTTCCCGGCCACCATCTGTGTGCAGATTACCTTTTATTTATTGCTCCATGCCTGTCAAATTCCCTGGGGTATGGACTTGCTTTACTCATTCATAATTGCATGAAATATCAACCAAATTCAGTAATTTTGACATGTATGGATAGCTTAGATCTGGCGCTACATGTTGCAATTATCGGCGGCTTCTTAGAGTTAACACTTGTGGAGAAAATTCAAACCTCGCAATGTTTATTTTCTTTCCGGCCAACATCTGTGTACATGTTACCGTCTATTTATTGCTCCCTGCATGTCAAATTCCCTGGGGTATGGACTTGCTTTACTCATTCATAATTGCATGAAATATCAACCAAATTCAGTAATTTTGACATGTATGGATAGCTTAGATCTGGCGCTACATGTTGCAATTATCGGCGGCTTCTTAGAGTTAACACTTGTGGAGAAAATTCAAACCTCGCAATGTTTATTTTCTTCCCGGCCACCATCTGTGTGCAGATTACCTTCTATTTATTGCTCCATGTCTGTCAAATTCCCTGGGGTATGGACTTGCTTTACTCATTCATAATTGCATGAAATATCAACCAAATTCAGTAATTTTGACATGTATGGATAGCTTAGATCTGGCGCTACATGTTGCAATTATCGGTGGCTTCTTAGAGTTAAAACTTGTGGAGAAAATTCAAACCTCGCAATGTTTATTTTCTTTCCGGCCAACATCTGTGTGCATATTACCTTCTTTTTATTGCTCCATGCCTGTCAAATTCCCTAGGGTATGACTTGCTTTACTCATTCATAATTGCATGAAATATCAACCAAATTCAGTAATTTTGACATGTATGGATAGCTTAGATCTGGCGCTACATGTTGCAATTATCGGCGGCTTCTTAGAGTTAAAACTTGTGGAGAAAATTCAAACCTCGCAATGTTTATTTTCTTTCCGGCCAACATCTGTGTGCATATTACCTTCTATTTATTGCTCCATGCCTGTCAAATTCCCTAGGGTATGACTTGCTTTACTCATTCATAATTGCATGAAATATCAACCAAATTCAGTAATTTTGACATGTATGGATAGCTTAGATCTGGCGCTACATGTTGCAATTATCGGCGGCTTCTTAGAGTTAAAACTTGTGGAGAAAATTCAAACCTCGCAATGTTTATTTTCTTTCCGGCCAACATCTGTGTGCATATTACCTTCTATTTATTGCTCCATGCCTGTCAAATTCCCCAGGGTATGACTTGCTTTACTCATTCATAATTGCATGAAATATCAACCAAATTCAGTAATTTTGACATGTATGGATAGCTTAGATCTGGCGCTACATGTTGCAATTATCGGCGGCTTCTTAGAGTTAAAACTTGTGGAGAAAATTCAAACCTCGCAATGTTTATTTTCTTTCCGGCCAACATCTGTGTGCATATTACCTTCTATTTATTGCTCCATGCCTGTCAAATTCCCTAGGGTATGACTTGCTTTACTCATTCATAATTGCATGAAATATCAACCAAATTCAGTAATTTTGACATGTATGGATAGCTTAGATCTGGCGCTACATGTTGCAATTATCGGCGGCTTCTTAGAGTTAACACTTGTGGAGAAAATTCAAACCTCGCAATGTTTATTTTCTTCCCGGCCACCATCTGTGTGCAGATTACCTTTTATTTATTGCTCCATGCCTGTCAAATTCCCTGGGGTATGGACTTGCTTTACTCATTCATAATTGCATGAAATATCAACCAAATTCAGTAATTTTGACATGTATGGATAGCTTAGATCTGGCGCTACATGTTGCAATTATCGGCGGCTTCTTAGAGTTAACACTTGTGGAGAAAATTCAAACCTCGCAATGTTTATTTTCTTTCCGGCCAACATCTGTGTACATGTTACCGTCTATTTATTGCTCCCTGCATGTCAAATTCCCTGGGGTATGGACTTGCTTTACTCATTCATAATTGCATGAAATATCAACCAAATTCAGTAATTTTGACATGTATGGATAGCTTAGATCTGGCGCTACATGTTGCAATTATCGGCGGCTTCTTAGAGTTAACACTTGTGGAGAAAATTCAAACCTCGCAATGTTTATTTTCTTCCCGGCCACCATCTGTGTGCAGATTACCTTCTATTTATTGCTCCATGTCTGTCAAATTCCCTGGGGTATGGACTTGCTTTACTCATTCATAATTGCATGAAATATCAACCAAATTCAGTAATTTTGACATGTATGGATAGCTTAGATCTGGCGCTACATGTTGCAATTATCGGTGGCTTCTTAGAGTTAAAACTTGTGGAGAAAATTCAAACCTCGCAATGTTTATTTTCTTTCCGGCCAACATCTGTGTGCATATTACCTTCTTTTTATTGCTCCATGCCTGTCAAATTCCCTAGGGTATGACTTGCTTTACTCATTCATAATTGCATGAAATATCAACCAAATTCAGTAATTTTGACATGTATGGATAGCTTAGATCTGGCGCTACATGTTGCAATTATCGGCGGCTTCTTAGAGTTAAAACTTGTGGAGAAAATTCAAACCTCGCAATGTTTATTTTCTTTCCGGCCAACATCTGTGTGCATATTACCTTCTATTTATTGCTCCATGCCTGTCAAATTCCCTAGGGTATGACTTGCTTTACTCATTCATAATTGCATGAAATATCAACCAAATTCAGTAATTTTGACATGTATGGATAGCTTAGATCTGGCGCTACATGTTGCAATTATCGGCGGCTTCTTAGAGTTAAAACTTGTGGAGAAAATTCAAACCTCGCAATGTTTATTTTCTTTCCGGCCAACATCTGTGTGCATATTACCTTCTATTTATTGCTCCATGCCTGTCAAATTCCCCAGGGTATGACTTGCTTTACTCATTCATAATTGCATGAAATATCAACCAAATTCAGTAATTTTGACATGTATGGATAGCTTAGATCTGGCGCTACATGTTGCAATTATCGGCGGCTTCTTAGAGTTAAAACTTGTGGAGAAAATTCAAACCTCGCAATGTTTATTTTCTTTCCGGCCAACATCTGTGTGCATATTACCTTCTATTTATTGCTCCATGCCTGTCAAATTCCCTAGGGTATGACTTGCTTTACTCATTCATAATTGCATGAAATATCAACCAAATTCAGTAATTTTGACATGTATGGATAGCTTAGATCTGGCGCTACATGTTGCAATTATCGGCGGCTTCTTAGAGTTAACACTTGTGGAGAAAATTCAAACCTCGCAATGTTTATTTTCTTCCCGGCCACCATCTGTGTGCAGATTACCTTTTATTTATTGCTCCATGCCTGTCAAATTCCCTGGGGTATGGACTTGCTTTACTCATTCATAATTGCATGAAATATCAACCAAATTCAGTAATTTTGACATGTATGGATAGCTTAGATCTGGCGCTACATGTTGCAATTATCGGCGGCTTCTTAGAGTTAACACTTGTGGAGAAAATTCAAACCTCGCAATGTTTATTTTCTTTCCGGCCAACATCTGTGTACATGTTACCGTCTATTTATTGCTCCCTGCATGTCAAATTCCCTGGGGTATGGACTTGCTTTACTCATTCATAATTGCATGAAATATCAACCAAATTCAGTAATTTTGACATGTATGGATAGCTTAGATCTGGCGCTACATGTTGCAATTATCGGCGGCTTCTTAGAGTTAACACTTGTGGAGAAAATTCAAACCTCGCAATGTTTATTTTCTTCCCGGCCACCATCTGTGTGCAGATTACCTTTTATTTATTGCTCCATGTCTGTCAAATTCCCTGGGGTATGGACTTGCTTTACTCATTCATAATTGCATGAAATATCAACCAAATTCAGTAATTTTGACATGTATGGATAGCTTAGATCTGGCGCTACATGTTGCAATTATCGGTGGCTTCTTAGAGTTAAAACTTGTGGAGAAAATTCAAACCTCGCAATGTTTATTTTCTTTCCGGCCAACATCTGTGTGCATATTACCTTCTATTTATTGCTCCATGCCTGTCAAATTTCCTAGGGTATGACTTGCTTTACTCATTCATAATTGCATGAAATATCAACCAAATTCAGTAATTTTGACATGTATGGATAGCTTAGATCTGGCGCTACATGTTGCAATTATCGGCGGCTTCTTAGAGTTAAAACTTGTGGAGACAATTCAAACCTCGCAATGTTTATTTTCTTTCCGGCCAACATCTGTGTGCATATTACCTTCTATTTATTGCTCCATGCCTGTCAAATTCCCCAGGGTATGACTTGCTTTACTCATTCATAATTGCATGAAATATCAACCAAATTCAGTAATTTTGACATGTATGGATAGCTTAGATCTGGCGCTACATGTTGCAATTATCGGCGGCTTCTTAGAGTTAAAACTTGTGGAGAAAATTCAAACCTCGCAATGTTTATTTTCTTTCCGGCCAACATCTGTGTGCATATTACCTTCTATTTATTGCTCCATGCCTGTCAAATTCCCTGGGGTATGACTTGCTTTACTCATTCATAATTGCATGAAATATCAACCAAATTCAGTAATTTTGACATGTATGGATAGCTTAGATCTGGCGCTACATGTTGCAATTATCGGCGGCTTCTTAGAGTTAAAACTTGTGTAGAAAATTCAAACCTCGCAATGTTTATTTTCTTTCCGGCCAACATCTGTGTGCATATTACCTTCTATTTATTGCTCCATGCCTGTCAAATTCCCCAGGGTATGACTTGCTTTACTCATTCATAATTGCATGAAATATCAACCAAATTCAGTAATTTTGACATGTATGGATAGCTTAGATCTGGCGCTACATGTTGCAATTATCGGCGGCTTCTTAGAGTTAAAACTTGTGGAGAAAATTCAAACCTCGCAATGTTTATTTTCTTTCCGGCCAACATCTGTGTGCATATTACCTTCTATTTATTGCTCCATGCCTGTCAAATTCCCTAGGGTATGACTTGCTTTACTCATTCATAATTGCATGAAATATCAACCAAATTCAGTAATTTTGACATGTATGGATAGCTTAGATCTGGCGCTACATGTTGCAATTATCGGCGGCTTCTTAGAGTTAACACTTGTGGAGAAAATTCAAACCTCGCAATGTTTATTTTCTTCCCGGCCACCATCTGTGTGCAGATTACCTTTTATTTATTGCTCCATGCCTGTCAAATTCCCTGGGGTATGGACTTGCTTTACTCATTCATAATTGCATGAAATATCAACCAAATTCAGTAATTTTGACATGTATGGATAGCTTAGATCTGGCGCTACATGTTGCAATTATCGGCGGCTTCTTAGAGTTAACACTTGTGGAGAAAATTCAAACCTCGCAATGTTTATTTTCTTTCCGGCCAACATCTGTGTACATGTTACCGTCTATTTATTGCTCCCTGCATGTCAAATTCCCTAGGGTATGACTTGCTTTACTCATTCATAATTGCATGAAATATCAACCAAATTCAGTAATTTTGACATGTATGGATAGCTTAGATCTGGCGCTACATGTTGCAATTATCGGCGGCTTCTTAGAGTTAACACTTGTGGAGAAAATTCAAACCTCGCAATGTTTATTTTCTTCCCGGCCACCATCTGTGTGCAGATTACCTTTTATTTATTGCTCCATGTCTGTCAAATTCCCTGGGGTATGGACTTGCTTTACTCATTCATAATTGCATGAAATATCAACCAAATTCAGTAATTTTGACATGTATGGATAGCTTAGATCTGGCGCTACATGTTGCAATTATCGGCGGCTTCTTAGAGTTAAAACTTGTGGAGAAAATTCAAACCTCGCAATGTTTATTTTCTTTCCGGCCAACATCTGTGTGCATATTACCTTCTATTTATTGCTCCATGCCTGTCAAATTCCCTAGGGTATGACTTGCTTTACTCATTCATAATTGCATGAAATATCAACCAAATTCAGTAATTTTGACATGTATGGATAGCTTAGATCTGGCGCTACATGTTGCAATTATCGGCGGCTTCTTAGAGTTAAAACTTGTGGAGAAAATTCAAACCTCGCAATGTTTATTTTCTTTCCGGCCAACATCTGTGTGCATATTACCTTCTATTTATTGCTCCATGCCTGTCAAATTCCCCAGGGTATGACTTGCTTTACTCATTCATAATTGCATGAAATATCAACAAAATTCAGTAATTTTGACATGTATGGATAGCTTAGATCTGGCGCTACATGTTGCAATTATCGGCGGCTTCTTAGAGTTAAAACTTGTGGAGAAAATTCAAACCTCGCAATGTTTATTTTCTTTCCGGCCAACATCTGTGTGCATATTACCTTCTATTTATTGCTCCATGCCTGTCAAATTCCCTGGGGTATGACTTGCTTTACTCATTCATAATTGCATGAAATATCAACCAAATTCAGTAATTTTGACATGTATGGATAGCTTAGATCTGGCGCTACATGTTGCAATTATCGGCGGCTTCTTAGAGTTAAAACTTGTGTAGAAAATTCAAACCTCGCAATGTTTATTTTCTTTCCGGCCAACATCTGTGTGCATATTACCTTCTATTTATTGCTCCATGCCTGTCAAATTCCCCAGGGTATGACTTGCTTTACTCATTCATAATTGCATGAAATATCAACCAAATTCAGTAATTTTGACATGTATGGATAGCTTAGATCTGGCGCTACATGTTGCAATTATCGGCGGCTTCTTAGAGTTAAAACTTGTGGAGAAAATTCAAACCTCGCAATGTTTATTTTCTTTCCGGCCAACATCTGTGTGCATATTACCTTCTATTTATTGCTCCATGCCTGTCAAATTCCCTAGGGTATGACTTGCTTTACTCATTCATAATTGCATGAAATATCAACCAAATTCAGTAATTTTGACATGTATGGATAGCTTAGATCTGGCGCTACATGTTGCAATTATCGGCGGCTTCTTAGAGTTAACACTTGTGGAGAAAATTCAAACCTCGCAATGTTTATTTTCTTCCCGGCCACCATCTGTGTGCAGATTACCTTTTATTTATTGCTCCATGCCTGTCAAATTCCCTGGGGTATGGACTTGCTTTACTCATTCATAATTGCATGAAATATCAACCAAATTCAGTAATTTTGACATGTATGGATAGCTTAGATCTGGCGCTACATGTTGCAATTATCGGCGGCTTCTTAGAGTTAACACTTGTGGAGAAAATTCAAACCTCGCAATGTTTATTTTCTTTCCGGCCAACATCTGTGTACATGTTACCGTCTATTTATTGCTCCCTGCATGTCAAATTCCCTAGGGTATGACTTGCTTTACTCATTCATAATTGCATGAAATATCAACCAAATTCAGTAATTTTGACATGTATGGATAGCTTAGATCTGGCGCTACATGTTGCAATTATCGGCGGCTTCTTAGAGTTAACACTTGTGGAGAAAATTCAAACCTCGCAATGTTTATTTTCTTCCCGGCCACCATCTGTGTGCAGATTACCTTTTATTTATTGCTCCATGTCTGTCAAATTCCCTGGGGTATGGACTTGATTTACTCATTCATAATTGCATGAAATATCAACCAAATTCAGTAATTTTGACATGTATGGATAGCTTAGATCTGGCGCTACATGTTGCAATTATCGGCGGCTTCTTAGAGTTAAAACTTGTGGAGAAAATTCAAACCTCGCAATGTTTATTTTCTTTCCGGCCAACATCTGTGTGCATATTACCTTCTATTTATTGCTCCATGCCTGTCAAATTCCCTAGGGTATGACTTGCTTTACTCATTCATAATTGCATGAAATATCAACCAAATTCAGTAATTTTGACATGTATGGATAGCTTAGATCTGGCGCTACATGTTGCAATTATCGGCGGCTTCTTAGAGTTAAAACTTGTGGAGAAAATTCAAACCTCGCAATGTTTATTTTCTTTCCGGCCAACATCTGTGTGCATATTACCTTCTATTTATTGCTCCATGCCTGTCAAATTCCCCAGGGTATGACTTGCTTTACTCATTCATAATTGCATGAAATATCAACCAAATTCAGTAATTTTGACATGTATGGATAGCTTAGATCTGGCGCTACGTGTTGCAATTATCGGCGGCTTCTTAGAGTTAAAACTTGTGGAGAAAATTCAAACCTCGCAATGTTTATTTTCTTTCCGGCCAACATCTGTGTGCATATTACCTTCTATTTATTGCTCCATGCCTGTCAAATTCCCTGGGGTATGACTTGCTTTACTCATTCATAATTGCATGAAATATCAACCAAATTCAGTAATTTTGACATGTATGGATAGCTTAGATCTGGCGCTACATGTTGCAATTATCGGCGGCTTCTTAGAGTTAAAACTTGTGGAGAAAATTCAAACCTCGCAATGTTTATTTTCTTTCCGGCCAACATCTGTGTGCATATTACCTTCTATTTATTGCTCCATGCCTGTCAAATTCCCTAGGGTATGACTTGCTTTACTCATTCATAATTGCATGAAATATCAACCAAATTCAGTAATTTTGACATGTATGGATAGCTTAGATCTGGCGCTACATGTTGCAATTATCGGCGGCTTCTTAGAGTTAAAACTTGTGGAGAAAATTCAAACCTCGCAATGTTTATTTTCTTTCCGGCCAACATCTGTGTGCATATTACCTTCTATTTATTGCTCCATGCCTGTCAAATTCCCCAGGGTATGACTTGCTTTACTCATTCATAATTGCATGAAATATCAACCAAATTCAGTAATTTTGACATGTATGGATAGCTTAGATCTGGCGCTACATGTTGCAATTATCGGCGGCTTCTTAGAGTTAAAACTTGTGGAGAAAATTCAAACCTCGCAATGTTTATTTTCTTTCCGGCCAACATCTGTGTGCATATTACCTTCTATTTATTGCTCCATGCCTGTCAAATTCCCTGGGGTATGACTTGCTTTACTCATTCATAATTGCATGAAATATCAACCAAATTCAGTAATTTTGACATGTATGGATAGCTTAGATCTGGCGCTACATGTTGCAATTATCGGCGGCTTCTTAGAGTTAAAACTTGTGTAGAAAATTCAAACCTCGCAATGTTTATTTTCTTTCCGGCCAACATCTGTGTGCATATTACCTTCTATTTATTGCTCCATGCCTGTCAAATTCCCCAGGGTATGACTTGCTTTACTCATTCATAATTGCATGAAATATCAACCAAATTCAGTAATTTTGACATGTATGGATAGCTTAGATCTGGCGCTACATGTTGCAATTATCGGCGGCTTCTTAGAGTTAAAACTTGTGGAGAAAATTCAAACCTCGCAATGTTTATTTTCTTTCCGGCCAACATCTGTGTGCATATTACCTTCTATTTATTGCTCCATGCCTGTCAAATTCCCTAGGGTATGACTTGCTTTACTCATTCATAATTGCATGAAATATCAACCAAATTCAGTAATTTTGACATGTATGGATAGCTTAGATCTGGCGCTACATGTTGCAATTATCGGCGGCTTCTTAGAGTTAACACTTGTGGAGAAAATTCAAACCTCGCAATGTTTATTTTCTTCCCGGCCACCATCTGTGTGCAGATTACCTTTTATTTATTGCTCCATGCCTGTCAAATTCCCTGGGGTATGGACTTGCTTTACTCATTCATAATTGCATGAAATATCAACCAAATTCAGTAATTTTGACATGTATGGATAGCTTAGATCTGGCGCTACATGTTGCACTTATCGGCGGCTTCTTAGAGTTAACACTTGTGGAGAAAATTCAAACCTCGCAATGTTTATTTTCTTTCCGGCCAACATCTGTGTACATGTTACCGTCTATTTATTGCTCCCTGCATGTCAAATTCCCTAGGGTATGACTTGCTTTACTCATTCATAATTGCATGAAATATCAACCAAATTCAGTAATTTTGACATGTATGGATAGCTTAGATCTGGCGCTACATGTTGCAATTATCGGCGGCTTCTTAGAGTTAACACTTGTGGAGAAAATTCAAACCTCGCAATGTTTATTTTCTTCCCGGCCACCATCTGTGTGCAGATTACCTTTTATTTATTGCTCCATGTCTGTCAAATTCCCTGGGGTATGGACTTGCTTTACTCATTCATAATTGCATGAAATATCAACCAAATTCAGTAATTTTGACATGTATGGATAGCTTAGATCTGGCGCTACATGTTGCAATTATCGGCGGCTTCTTAGAGTTAAAACTTGTGGAGAAAATTCAAACCTCGCAATGTTTATTTTCTTTCCGGCCAACATCTGTGTGCATATTACCTTCTATTTATTGCTCCATGCCTGTCAAATTCCCTAGGGTATGACTTGCTTTACTCATTCATAATTGCATGAAATATCAACCAAATTCAGTAATTTTGACATGTATGGATAGCTTAGATCTGGCGCTACATGTTGCAATTATCGGCGGCTTCTTAGAGTTAAAACTTGTGGAGAAAATTCAAACCTCGCAATGTTTATTTTCTTTCCGGCCAACATCTGTGTGCATATTACCTTCTATTTATTGCTCCATGCCTGTCAAATTCCCCAGGGTATGACTTGCTTTACTCATTCATAATTGCATGAAATATCAACCAAATTCAGTAATTTTGACATGTATGGATAGCTTAGATCTGGCGCTACATGTTGCAATTATCGGCGGCTTCTTAGAGTTAAAACTTGTGGAGAAAATTCAAACCTCGCAATGTTTATTTTCTTTCCGGCCAACATCTGTGTGCATATTACCTTCTATTTATTGCTCCATGCCTGTCAAATTCCCTGGGGTATGACTTGCTTTACTCATTCATAATTGCATGAAATATCAACCAAATTCAGTAATTTTGACATGTATGGATAGCTTAGATCTGGCGCTACATGTTGCAATTATCGGCGGCTTCTTAGAGTTAAAACTTGTGTAGAAAATTCAAACCTCGCAATGTTTATTTTCTTTCCGGCCAACATCTGTGTGCATATTACCTTCTATTTATTGCTCCATGCCTGTCAAATTCCCCAGGGTATGACTTGCTTTACTCATTCATAATTGCATGAAATATCAACCAAATTCAGTAATTTTGACATGTATGGATAGCTTAGATCTGGCGCTACATGTTGCAATTATCGGCGGCTTCTTAGAGTTAAAACTTGTGGAGAAAATTCAAACCTCGCAATGTTTATTTTCTTTCCGGCCAACATCTGTGTGCATATTACCTTCTATTTATTGCTCCATGCCTGTCAAATTCCCTAGGGTATGACTTGCTTTACTCATTCATAATTGCATGAAATATCAACCAAATTCAGTAATTTTGACATGTATGGATAGCTTAGATCTGGCGCTACATGTTGCAATTATCGGCGGCTTCTTAGAGTTAACACTTGTGGAGAAAATTCAAACCTCGCAATGTTTATTTTCTTCCCGGCCACCATCTGTGTGCAGATTACCTTTTATTTATTGCTCCATGCCTGTCAAATTCCCTGGGGTATGGACTTGCTTTACTCATTCATAATTGCATGAAATATCAACCAAATTCAGTAATTTTGACATGTATGGATAGCTTAGATCTGGCGCTACATGTTGCAATTATCGGCGGCTTCTTAGAGTTAACACTTGTGGAGAAAATTCAAACCTCGCAATGTTTATTTTCTTTCCGGCCAACATCTGTGTACATGTTACCGTCTATTTATTGCTCCCTGCATGTCAAATTCCCTAGGGTATGACTTGCTTTACTCATTCATAATTGCATGAAATATCAACCAAATTCAGTAATTTTGACATGTATGGATAGCTTAGATCTGGCGCTACATGTTGCAATTATCGGCGGCTTCTTAGAGTTAACACTTGTGGAGAAAATTCAAACCTCGCAATGTTTATTTTCTTCCCGGCCACCATCTGTGTGCAGATTACCTTTTATTTATTGCTCCATGCCTGTCAAATTCCCTGGGGTATGGACTTGCTTTACTCATTCATAATTGCATGAAATATCAACCAAATTCAGTAATTTTGACATGTATGGATAGCTTAGATCTGGCGCTACATGTTGCAATTATCGGCGGCTTCTTAGAGTTAACACTTGTGGAGAAAATTCAAACCTCGCAATGTTTATTTTCTTCCCGGCCACCATCTGTGTGCAGATTACCTTTTATTTATTGCTCCATGTCTGTCAAATTCCCTGGGGTATGGACTTGCTTTACTCATTCATAATTGCATGAAATATCAACCAAATTCAGTAATTTTGACATGTATGGATAGCTTAGATCTGGCGCTACATGTTGCAATTATCGGTGGCTTCTTTGAGTTAAAACTTGTGGAGAAAATTCAAACCTCGCAATGTTTATTTTCTTTCCGGCCAACATCTGTGTGCATATTACCTTCTATTTATTGCTCCATGCCTGTCAAATTCCCTAGGGTATGACTTGCTTTACTCATTCATAATTGCATGAAATATCAACCAAATTCAGTAATTTTGACATGTATGGATAGCTTAGATCTGGCGCTACATGTTGCAATTATCGGCGGCTTCTTAGAGTTAAAACTTGTGGAGAAAATTCAAACCTCGCAATGTTTATTTTCTTTCCGGCCAACATCTGTGTGCATATTACCTTCTATTTATTGCTCCATGCCTGTCAAATTCCCCAGGGTATGACTTGCTTTACTCATTCATAATTGCATGAAATATCAACCAAATTCAGTAATTTTGACATGTATGGATAGCTTAGATCTGGCGCTACATGTTGCAATTATCGGCGGCTTCTTAGAGTTAACACTTGTGCAGAAAATTCAAACCTCGCAATGTTTATTTTCTTTCCGGCCAACATCTGTGTACATGTTACCGTCTATTTATTGCTCCATGCATGTCAAATTCCCTGGGGTATGGACTTGCTTTACTCATTCATAATTGCATGAAATATCAACCAAATTCAGTAATTTTGACATGTATGGATAGCTTAGATCTGGCGCTACATGTTGCAATTATCGGCGGCTTCTTAGAGTTAACACTTGTGGAGAAAATTCAAACCTCGCAATGTTTATTTTCTTCCCGGCCACCATCTGTGTGCAGATTACCTTTTATTTATTGCTCCATGTCTGTCAAATTCCCTGGGGTATGGACTTGCTTTACTCATTCATAATTGCATGAAATATCAACCAAATTCAGTAATTTTGACATGTATGGATAGCTTAGATCTGGCGCTACATGTTGCAATTATCGGCGGCTTCTTAGAGTTAAAACTTGTGGAGAAAATTCAAACCTCGCAATGTTTATTTTCTTTCCGGCCAACATCTGTGTGCATATTACCTTCTATTTATTGCTCCATGCCTGTCAAATTCCCTAGGGTATGACTTGCTTTACTCATTCATAATTGCATGAAATATCAACCAAATTCAATAATTTTGACATGTATGGATAGCTTAGATCTGGCGCTACATGTTGCAATTATCGGCGGCTTCTTAGAGTTAAAACTTGTGGAGAAAATTCAAACCTCGCAATGTTTATTTTCTTTCCGGCCAACATCTGTGTGCATATTACCTTCTATTTATTGCTCCATGCCTGTCAAATTCCCCAGGGTATGACTTGCTTTACTCATTCATAATTGCATGAAATATCAACCAAATTCAGTAATTTTGACATGTATGGATAGCTTAGATCTGGCGCTACATGTTGCAATTATCGGCGGCTTCTTAGAGTTAAAACTTGTGGAGAAAATTCAAACCTCGCAATGTTTATTTTCTTTCCGGCCAACATCTGTGTGCATATTACCTTCTATTTATTGCTCCATGCCTGTCAAATTCCCTGGGGTATGACTTGCTTTACTCATTCATAATTGCATGAAATATCAACCAAATTCAGTAATTTTGACATGTATGGATAGCTTAGATCTGGCGCTACATGTTGCAATTATCGGCGGCTTCTTAGAGTTAAAACTTGTGTAGAAAATTCAAACCTCGCAATGTTTATTTTCTTTCCGGCCAACATCTGTGTGCATATTACCTTCTATTTATTGCTCCATGCCTGTCAAATTCCCCAGGGTATGACTTGCTTTACTCATTCATAATTGCATGAAATATCAACCAAATTCAGTAATTTTGACATGTATGGATAGCTTAGATCTGGCGCTACATGTTGCAATTATCGGCGGCTTCTTAGAGTTAAAACTTGTGGAGAAAATTCAAACCTCGCAATGTTTATTTTCTTTCCGGCCAACATCTGTGTGCATATTACCTTCTATTTATTGCTCCATGCCTGTCAAATTCCCTAGGGTATGACTTGCTTTACTCATTCATAATTGCATGAAATATCAACCAAATTCAGTAATTTTGACATGTATGGATAGCTTAGATCTGGCGCTACATGTTGCAATTATCGGCGGCTTCTTAGAGTTAACACTTGTGGAGAAAATTCAAACCTCGCAATGTTTATTTTCTTCCCGGCCACCATCTGTGTGCAGATTACCTTTTATTTATTGCTCCATGCCTGTCAAATTCCCTGGGGTATGGACTTGCTTTACTCATTCATAATTGCATGAAATATCAACCAAATTCAGTAATTTTGACATGTATGGATAGCTTAGATCTGGCGCTACATGTTGCAATTATCGGCGGCTTCTTAGAGTTAACACTTGTGGAGAAAATTCAAACCTCGCAATGTTTATTTTCTTTCCGGCCAACATCTGTGTACATGTTACCGTCTATTTATTGCTCCCTGCATGTCAAATTCCCTAGGGTATGACTTGCTTTACTCATTCATAATTGCATGAAATATCAACCAAATTCAGTAATTTTGACATGTATGGATAGCTTAGATCTGGCGCTACATGTTGCAATTATCGGCGGCTTCTTAGAGTTAACACTTGTGGAGAAAATTCAAACCTCGCAATGTTTATTTTCTTCCCGGCCACCATCTGTGTGCAGATTACCTTTTATTTATTGCTCCATGTCTGTCAAATTCCCTGGGGTATGGACTTGCTTTACTCATTCATAATTGCATGAAATATCAACCAAATTCAGTAATTTTGACATGTATGGATAGCTTAGATCTGGCGCTACATGTTGCAATTATCGGCGGCTTCTTAGAGTTAAAACTTGTGGAGAAAATTCAAACCTCGCAATGTTTATTTTCTTTCCGGCCAACATCTGTGTGCATATTACCTTCTATTTATTGCTCCATGCCTGTCAAATTCCCTAGGGTATGACTTGCTTTACTCATTCATAATTGCATGAAATATCAACCAAATTCAGTAATTTTGACATGTATGGATAGCTTAGATCTGGCGCTACATGTTGCAATTATCGGCGGCTTCTTAGAGTTAAAACTTGTGGAGAAAATTCAAACCTCGCAATGTTTATTTTCTTTCCGGCCAACATCTGTGTGCATATTACCTTCTATTTATTGCTCCATGCCTGTCAAATTCCCCAGGGTATGACTTGCTTTACTCATTCATAATTGCATGAAATATCAACCAAATTCA
The DNA here is from genome assembly GCA_037893225.1 of Hippasteria phrygiana. Taxonomy (NCBI): domain Eukaryota; kingdom Metazoa; phylum Echinodermata; class Asteroidea; order Valvatida; family Goniasteridae; genus Hippasteria; species Hippasteria phrygiana. The sequence continues at coordinate 219,019 of JAZGUH010000767.1, read as the reverse complement.
GTAATTTTGACATGTATGGATAGCTTAGATCTGGCGCTACATGTTGCAATTATCGGCGGCTTCTTAGAGTTAAAACTTGTGGAGAAAATTCAAACCTCGCAATGTTTATTTTCTTTCCGGCCAACATCTGTGTGCATATTACCTTCTATTTATTGCTCCATGCCTGTCAAATTCCCTGGGGTATGACTTGCTTTACTCATTCATAATTGCATGAAATATCAACCAAATTCAGTAATTTTGACATGTATGGATAGCTTAGATCTGGCGCTACATGTTGCAATTATCGGCGGCTTCTTAGAGTTAAAACTTGTGTAGAAAATTCAAACCTCGCAATGTTTATTTTCTTTCCGGCCAACATCTGTGTGCATATTACCTTCTATTTATTGCTCCATGCCTGTCAAATTCCCCAGGGTATGACTTGCTTTACTCATTCATAATTGCATGAAATATCAACCAAATTCAGTAATTTTGACATGTATGGATAGCTTAGATCTGGCGCTACATGTTGCAATTATCGGCGGCTTCTTAGAGTTAAAACTTGTGGAGAAAATTCAAACCTCGCAATGTTTATTTTCTTTCCGGCCAACATCTGTGTGCATATTACCTTCTATTTATTGCTCCATGCCTGTCAAATTCCCTAGGGTATGACTTGCTTTACTCATTCATAATTGCATGAAATATCAACCAAATTCAGTAATTTTGACATGTATGGATAGCTTAGATCTGGCGCTACATGTTGCAATTATCGGCGGCTTCTTAGAGTTAACACTTGTGGAGAAAATTCAAACCTCGCAATGTTTATTTTCTTCCCGGCCACCATCTGTGTGCAGATTACCTTTTATTTATTGCTCCATGCCTGTCAAATTCCCTGGGGTATGGACTTGCTTTACTCATTCATAATTGCATGAAATATCAACCAAATTCAGTAATTTTGACATGTATGGATAGCTTAGATCTGGCGCTACATGTTGCAATTATCGGCGGCTTCTTAGAGTTAACACTTGTGGAGAAAATTCAAACCTCGCAATGTTTATTTTCTTTCCGGCCAACATCTGTGTACATGTTACCGTCTATTTATTGCTCCCTGCATGTCAAATTCCCTAGGGTATGACTTGCTTTACTCATTCATAATTGCATGAAATATCAACCAAATTCAGTAATTTTGACATGTATGGATAGCTTAGATCTGGCGCTACATGTTGCAATTATCGGCGGCTTCTTAGAGTTAACACTTGTGGAGAAAATTCAAACCTCGCAATGTTTATTTTCTTCCCGGCCACCATCTGTGTGCAGATTACCTTTTATTTATTGCTCCATGTCTGTCAAATTCCCTGGGGTATGGACTTGCTTTACTCATTCATAATTGCATGAAATATCAACCAAATTCAGTAATTTTGACATGTATGGATAGCTTAGATCTGGCGCTACATGTTGCAATTATCGGTGGCTTCTTTGAGTTAAAACTTGTGGAGAAAATTCAAACCTCGCAATGTTTATTTTCTTTCCGGCCAACATCTGTGTGCATATTACCTTCTATTTATTGCTCCATGCCTGTCAAATTCCCTAGGGTATGACTTGCTTTACTCATTCATAATTGCATGAAATATCAACCAAATTCAGTAATTTTGACATGTATGGATAGCTTAGATCTGGCGCTACATGTTGCAATTATCGGCGGCTTCTTAGAGTTAAAACTTGTGGAGAAAATTCAAACCTCGCAATGTTTATTTTCTTTCCGGCCAACATCTGTGTGCATATTACCTTCTATTTATTGCTCCATGCCTGTCAAATTCCCCAGGGTATGACTTGCTTTACTCATTCATAATTGCATGAAATATCAACCAAATTCAGTAATTTTGACATGTATGGATAGCTTAGATCTGGCGCTACATGTTGCAATTATCGGCGGCTTCTTAGAGTTAACACTTGTGCAGAAAATTCAAACCTCGCAATGTTTATTTTCTTTCCGGCCAACATCTGTGTACATGTTACCGTCTATTTATTGCTCCATGCATGTCAAATTCCCTGGGGTATGGACTTGCTTTACTCATTCATAATTGCATGAAATATCAACCAAATTCAGTAATTTTGACATGTATGGATAGCTTAGATCTGGCGCTACATGTTGCAATTATCGGCGGCTTCTTAGAGTTAACACTTGTGGAGAAAATTCAAACCTCGCAATGTTTATTTTCTTCCCGGCCACCATCTGTGTGCAGATTACCTTTTATTTATTGCTCCATGTCTGTCAAATTCCCTGGGGTATGGACTTGCTTTACTCATTCATAATTGCATGAAATATCAACCAAATTCAGTAATTTTGACATGTATGGATAGCTTAGATCTGGCGCTACATGTTGCAATTATCGGCGGCTTCTTAGAGTTAAAACTTGTGGAGAAAATTCAAACCTCGCAATGTTTATTTTCTTTCCGGCCAACATCTGTGTGCATATTACCTTCTATTTATTGCTCCATGCCTGTCAAATTCCCTAGGGTATGACTTGCTTTACTCATTCATAATTGCATGAAATATCAACCAAATTCAGTAATTTTGACATGTATGGATAGCTTAGATCTGGCGCTACATGTTGCAATTATCGGCGGCTTCTTAGAGTTAAAACTTGTGGAGAAAATTCAAACCTCGCAATGTTTATTTTCTTTCCGGCCAACATCTGTGTGCATATTACCTTCTATTTATTGCTCCATGCCTGTCAAATTCCCTAGGGTATGACTTGCTTTACTCATTCATAATTGCATGAAATATCAACCAAATTCAGTAATTTTGACATGTATGGATAGCTTAGATCTGGCGCTACATGTTGCAATTATCGGCGGCTTCTTAGAGTTAACACTTGTGGAGAAAATTCAAACCTCGCAATGTTTATTTTCTTCCCGGCCACCATCTGTGTGCAGATTACCTTTTATTTATTGCTCCATGCCTGTCAAATTCCCTGGGGTATGGACTTGCTTTACTCATTCATAATTGCATGAAATATCAACCAAATTCAGTAATTTTGACATGTATGGATAGCTTAGATCTGGCGCTACATGTTGCAATTATCGGCGGCTTCTTAGAGTTAACACTTGTGGAGAAAATTCAAACCTCGCAATGTTTATTTTCTTTCCGGCCAACATCTGTGTACATGTTACCGTCTATTTATTGCTCCCTGCATGTCAAATTCCCTAGGGTATGACTTGCTTTACTCATTCATAATTGCATGAAATATCAACCAAATTCAGTAATTTTGACATGTATGGATAGCTTAGATCTGGCGCTACATGTTGCAATTATCGGCGGCTTCTTAGAGTTAACACTTGTGGAGAAAATTCAAACCTCGCAATGTTTATTTTCTTCCCGGCCACCATCTGTGTGCAGATTACCTTTTATTTATTGCTCCATGTCTGTCAAATTCCCTGGGGTATGGACTTGCTTTACTCATTCATAATTGCATGAAATATCAACCAAATTCAGTAATTTTGACATGTATGGATAGCTTAGATCTGGCGCTACATGTTGCAATTATCGGCGGCTTCTTAGAGTTAAAACTTGTGGAGAAAATTCAAACCTCGCAATGTTTATTTTCTTTCCGGCCAACATCTGTGTGCATATTACCTTCTATTTATTGCTCCATGCCTGTCAAATTCCCTAGGGTATGACTTGCTTTACTCATTCATAATTGCATGAAATATCAACCAAATTCAGTAATTTTGACATGTATGGATAGCTTAGATCTGGCGCTACATGTTGCAATTATCGGCGGCTTCTTAGAGTTAAAACTTGTGGAGAAAATTCAAACCTCGCAATGTTTATTTTCTTTCCGGCCAACATCTGTGTGCATATTACCTTCTATTTATTGCTCCATGCCTGTCAAATTCCCCAGGGTATGACTTGCTTTACTCATTCATAATTGCATGAAATATCAACCAAATTCAGTAATTTTGACATGTATGGATAGCTTAGATCTGGCGCTACATGTTGCAATTATCGGCGGCTTCTTAGAGTTAAAACTTGTGGAGAAAATTCAAACCTCGCAATGTTTATTTTCTTTCCGGCCAACATCTGTGTGCATATTACCTTCTATTTATTGCTCCATGCCTGTCAAATTCCCTGGGGTATGACTTGCTTTACTCATTCATAATTGCATGAAATATCAACCAAATTCAGTAATTTTGACATGTATGGATAGCTTAGATCTGGCGCTACATGTTGCAATTATCGGCGGCTTCTTAGAGTTAAAACTTGTGGAGAAAATTCAAACCTCGCAATGTTTATTTTCTTTCCGGCCAACATCTGTGTGCATATTACCTTCTATTTATTGCTCCATGCCTGTCAAATTCCCTAGGGTATGACTTGCTTTACTCATTCATAATTGCATGAAATATCAACCAAATTCAGTAATTTTGACATGTATGGATAGCTTAGATCTGGCGCTACATGTTGCAATTATCGGCGGCTTCTTAGAGTTAAAACTTGTGGAGAAAATTCAAACCTCGCAATGTTTATTTTCTTTCCGGCCAACATCTGTGTGCATATTACCTTCTATTTATTGCTCCATGCCTGTCAAATTCCCTAGGGTATGACTTGCTTTACTCATTCATAATTGCATGAAATATCAACCAAATTCAGTAATTTTGACATGTATGGATAGCTTAGATCTGGCGCTACATGTTGCAATTATCGGCGGCTTCTTAGAGTTAACACTTGTGGAGAAAATTCAAACCTCGCAATGTTTATTTTCTTCCCGGCCACCATCTGTGTGCAGATTACCTTTTATTTATTGCTCCATGCCTGTCAAATTCCCTGGGGTATGGACTTGCTTTACTCATTCATAATTGCATGAAATATCAACCAAATTCAGTAATTTTGACATGTATGGATAGCTTAGATCTGGCGCTACATGTTGCAATTATCGGCGGCTTCTTAGAGTTAACACTTGTGGAGAAAATTCAAACCTCGCAATGTTTATTTTCTTTCCGGCCAACATCTGTGTACATGTTACCGTCTATTTATTGCTCCCTGCATGTCAAATTCCCTAGGGTATGACTTGCTTTACTCATTCATAATTGCATGAAATATCAACCAAATTCAGTAATTTTGACATGTATGGATAGCTTAGATCTGGCGCTACATGTTGCAATTATCGGCGGCTTCTTAGAGTTAACACTTGTGGAGAAAATTCAAACCTCGCAATGTTTATTTTCTTCCCGGCCACCATCTGTGTGCAGATTACCTTTTATTTATTGCTCCATGTCTGTCAAATTCCCTGGGGTATGGACTTGCTTTACTCATTCATAATTGCATGAAATATCAACCAAATTCAGTAATTTTGACATGTATGGATAGCTTAGATCTGGCGCTACATGTTGCAATTATCGGCGGCTTCTTAGAGTTAAAACTTGTGGAGAAAATTCAAACCTCGCAATGTTTATTTTCTTTCCGGCCAACATCTGTGTGCATATTACCTTCTATTTATTGCTCCATGCCTGTCAAATTCCCTAGGGTATGACTTGCTTTACTCATTCATAATTGCATGAAATATCAACCAAATTCAGTAATTTTGACATGTATGGATAGCTTAGATCTGGCGCTACATGTTGCAATTATCGGCGGCTTCTTAGAGTTAAAACTTGTGGAGAAAATTCAAACCTCGCAATGTTTATTTTCTTTCCGGCCAACATCTGTGTGCATATTACCTTCTATTTATTGCTCCATGCCTGTCAAATTCCCCAGGGTATGACTTGCTTTACTCATTCATAATTGCATGAAATATCAACCAAATTCAGTAATTTTGACATGTATGGATAGCTTAGATCTGGCGCTACATGTTGCAATTATCGGCGGCTTCTTAGAGTTAAAACTTGTGGAGAAAATTCAAACCTCGCAATGTTTATTTTCTTTCCGGCCAACATCTGTGTGCATATTACCTTCTATTTATTGCTCCATGCCTGTCAAATTCCCTGGGGTATGACTTGCTTTACTCATTCATAATTGCATGAAATATCAACCAAATTCAGTAATTTTGACATGTATGGATAGCTTAGATCTGGCGCTACATGTTGCAATTATCGGCGGCTTCTTAGAGTTAAAACTTGTGTAGAAAATTCAAACCTCGCAATGTTTATTTTCTTTCCGGCCAACATCTGTGTGCATATTACCTTCTATTTATTGCTCCATGCCTGTCAAATTCCCCAGGGTATGACTTGCTTTACTCATTCATAATTGCATGAAATATCAACCAAATTCAGTAATTTTGACATGTATGGATAGCTTAGATCTGGCGCTACATGTTGCAATTATCGGCGGCTTCTTAGAGTTAAAACTTGTGGAGAAAATTCAAACCTCGCAATGTTTATTTTCTTTCCGGCCAACATCTGTGTGCATATTACCTTCTATTTATTGCTCCATGCCTGTCAAATTCCCTAGGGTATGACTTGCTTTACTCATTCATAATTGCATGAAATATCAACCAAATTCAGTAATTTTGACATGTATGGATAGCTTAGATCTGGCGCTACATGTTGCAATTATCGGCGGCTTCTTAGAGTTAACACTTGTGGAGAAAATTCAAACCTCGCAATGTTTATTTTCTTCCCGGCCACCATCTGTGTGCAGATTACCTTTTATTTATTGCTCCATGCCTGTCAAATTCCCTGGGGTATGGACTTGCTTTACTCATTCATAATTGCATGAAATATCAACCAAATTCAGTAATTTTGACATGTATGGATAGCTTAGATCTGGCGCTACATGTTGCAATTATCGGCGGCTTCTTAGAGTTAACACTTGTGGAGAAAATTCAAACCTCGCAATGTTTATTTTCTTTCCGGCCAACATCTGTGTACATGTTACCGTCTATTTATTGCTCCCTGCATGTCAAATTCCCTAGGGTATGACTTGCTTTACTCATTCATAATTGCATGAAATATCAACCAAATTCAGTAATTTTGACATGTATGGATAGCTTAGATCTGGCGCTACATGTTGCAATTATCGGCGGCTTCTTAGAGTTAACACTTGTGGAGAAAATTCAAACCTCGCAATGTTTATTTTCTTCCCGGCCACCATCTGTGTGCAGATTACCTTTTATTTATTGCTCCATGTCTGTCAAATTCCCTGGGGTATGGACTTGCTTTACTCATTCATAATTGCATGAAATATCAACCAAATTCAGTAATTTTGACATGTATGGATAGCTTAGATCTGGCGCTACATGTTGCAATTATCGGTGGCTTCTTTGAGTTAAAACTTGTGGAGAAAATTCAAACCTCGCAATGTTTATTTTCTTTCCGGCCAACATCTGTGTGCATATTACCTTCTATTTATTGCTCCATGCCTGTCAAATTCCCTAGGGTATGACTTGCTTTACTCATTCATAATTGCATGAAATATCAACCAAATTCAGTAATTTTGACATGTATGGATAGCTTAGATCTGGCGCTACATGTTGCAATTATCGGCGGCTTCTTAGAGTTAAAACTTGTGGAGAAAATTCAAACCTCGCAATGTTTATTTTCTTTCCGGCCAACATCTGTGTGCATATTACCTTCTATTTATTGCTCCATGCCTGTCAAATTCCCCAGGGTATGACTTGCTTTACTCATTCATAATTGCATGAAATATCAACCAAATTCAGTAATTTTGACATGTATGGATAGCTTAGATCTGGCGCTACATGTTGCAATTATCGGCGGCTTCTTAGAGTTAACACTTGTGCAGAAAATTCAAACCTCGCAATGTTTATTTTCTTTCCGGCCAACATCTGTGTACATGTTACCGTCTATTTATTGCTCCATGCATGTCAAATTCCCTGGGGTATGGACTTGCTTTACTCATTCATAATTGCATGAAATATCAACCAAATTCAGTAATTTTGACATGTATGGATAGCTTAGATCTGGCGCTACATGTTGCAATTATCGGCGGCTTCTTAGAGTTAACACTTGTGGAGAAAATTCAAACCTCGCAATGTTTATTTTCTTCCCGGCCACCATCTGTGTGCAGATTACCTTTTATTTATTGCTCCATGTCTGTCAAATTCCCTGGGGTATGGACTTGCTTTACTCATTCATAATTGCATGAAATATCAACCAAATTCAGTAATTTTGACATGTATGGATAGCTTAGATCTGGCGCTACATGTTGCAATTATCGGCGGCTTCTTAGAGTTAAAACTTGTGGAGAAAATTCAAACCTCGCAATGTTTATTTTCTTTCCGGCCAACATCTGTGTGCATATTACCTTCTATTTATTGCTCCATGCCTGTCAAATTCCCTAGGGTATGACTTGCTTTACTCATTCATAATTGCATGAAATATCAACCAAATTCAGTAATTTTGACATGTATGGATAGCTTAGATCTGGCGCTACATGTTGCAATTATCGGCGGCTTCTTAGAGTTAAAACTTGTGGAGAAAATTCAAACCTCGCAATGTTTATTTTCTTTCCGGCCAACATCTGTGTGCATATTACCTTCTATTTATTGCTCCATGCCTGTCAAATTCCCTAGGGTATGACTTGCTTTACTCATTCATAATTGCATGAAATATCAACCAAATTCAGTAATTTTGACATGTATGGATAGCTTAGATCTGGCGCTACATGTTGCAATTATCGGCGGCTTCTTAGAGTTAACACTTGTGGAGAAAATTCAAACCTCGCAATGTTTATTTTCTTCCCGGCCACCATCTGTGTGCAGATTACCTTTTATTTATTGCTCCATGCCTGTCAAATTCCCTGGGGTATGGACTTGCTTTACTCATTCATAATTGCATGAAATATCAACCAAATTCAGTAATTTTGACATGTATGGATAGCTTAGATCTGGCGCTACATGTTGCAATTATCGGCGGCTTCTTAGAGTTAACACTTGTGGAGAAAATTCAAACCTCGCAATGTTTATTTTCTTTCCGGCCAACATCTGTGTACATGTTACCGTCTATTTATTGCTCCCTGCATGTCAAATTCCCTAGGGTATGACTTGCTTTACTCATTCATAATTGCATGAAATATCAACCAAATTCAGTAATTTTGACATGTATGGATAGCTTAGATCTGGCGCTACATGTTGCAATTATCGGCGGCTTCTTAGAGTTAACACTTGTGGAGAAAATTCAAACCTCGCAATGTTTATTTTCTTCCCGGCCACCATCTGTGTGCAGATTACCTTTTATTTATTGCTCCATGTCTGTCAAATTCCCTGGGGTATGGACTTGCTTTACTCATTCATAATTGCATGAAATATCAACCAAATTCAGTAATTTTGACATGTATGGATAGCTTAGATCTGGCGCTACATGTTGCAATTATCGGTGGCTTCTTTGAGTTAAAACTTGTGGAGAAAATTCAAACCTCGCAATGTTTATTTTCTTTCCGGCCAACATCTGTGTGCATATTACCTTCTATTTATTGCTCCATGCCTGTCAAATTCCCTAGGGTATGACTTGCTTTACTCATTCATAATTGCATGAAATATCAACCAAATTCAGTAATTTTGACATGTATGGATAGCTTAGATCTGGCGCTACATGTTGCAATTATCGGCGGCTTCTTAGAGTTAAAACTTGTGGAGAAAATTCAAACCTCGCAATGTTTATTTTCTTTCCGGCCAACATCTGTGTGCATATTACCTTCTATTTATTGCTCCATGCCTGTCAAATTCCCCAGGGTATGACTTGCTTTACTCATTCATAATTGCATGAAATATCAACCAAATTCAGTAATTTTGACATGTATGGATAGCTTAGATCTGGCGCTACATGTTGCAATTATCGGCGGCTTCTTAGAGTTAACACTTGTGCAGAAAATTCAAACCTCGCAATGTTTATTTTCTTTCCGGCCAACATCTGTGTACATGTTACCGTCTATTTATTGCTCCATGCATGTCAAATTCCCTGGGGTATGGACTTGCTTTACTCATTCATAATTGCATGAAATATCAACCAAATTCAGTAATTTTGACATGTATGGATAGCTTAGATCTGGCGCTACATGTTGCAATTATCGGCGGCTTCTTAGAGTTAACACTTGTGGAGAAAATTCAAACCTCGCAATGTTTATTTTCTTCCCGGCCACCATCTGTGTGCAGATTACCTTTTATTTATTGCTCCATGTCTGTCAAATTCCCTGGGGTATGGACTTGCTTTACTCATTCATAATTGCATGAAATATCAACCAAATTCAGTAATTTTGACATGTATGGATAGCTTAGATCTGGCGCTACATGTTGCAATTATCGGCGGCTTCTTAGAGTTAAAACTTGTGGAGAAAATTCAAACCTCGCAATGTTTATTTTCTTTCCGGCCAACATCTGTGTGCATATTACCTTCTATTTATTGCTCCATGCCTGTCAAATTCCCTAGGGTATGACTTGCTTTACTCATTCATAATTGCATGAAATATCAACCAAATTCAGTAATTTTGACATGTATGGATAGCTTAGATCTGGCGCTACATGTTGCAATTATCGGCGGCTTCTTAGAGTTAAAACTTGTGGAGAAAATTCAAACCTCGCAATGTTTATTTTCTTTCCGGCCAACATCTGTGTGCATATTACCTTCTATTTATTGCTCCATGCCTGTCAAATTCCCCAGGGTATGACTTGCTTTACTCATTCATAATTGCATGAAATATCAACCAAATTCAGTAATTTTGACATGTATGGATAGCTTAGATCTGGCGCTACATGTTGCAATTATCGGCGGCTTCTTAGAGTTAAAACTTGTGGAGAAAATTCAAACCTCGCAATGTTTATTTTCTTTCCGGCCAACATCTGTGTGCATATTACCTTCTATTTATTGCTCCATGCCTGTCAAATTCCCTGGGGTATGACTTGCTTTACTCATTCATAATTGCATGAAATATCAACCAAATTCAGTAATTTTGACATGTATGGATAGCTTAGATCTGGCGCTACATGTTGCAATTATCGGCGGCTTCTTAGAGTTAAAACTTGTGTAGAAAATTCAAACCTCGCAATGTTTATTTTCTTTCCGGCCAACATCTGTGTGCATATTACCTTCTATTTATTGCTCCATGCCTGTCAAATTCCCCAGGGTATGACTTGCTTTACTCATTCATAATTGCATGAAATATCAACCAAATTCAGTAATTTTGACATGTATGGATAGCTTAGATCTGGCGCTACATGTTGCAATTATCGGCGGCTTCTTAGAGTTAAAACTTGTGGAGAAAATTCAAACCTCGCAATGTTTATTTTCTTTCCGGCCAACATCTGTGTGCATATTACCTTCTATTTATTGCTCCATGCCTGTCAAATTCCCTAGGGTATGACTTGCTTTACTCATTCATAATTGCATGAAATATCAACCAAATTCAGTAATTTTGACATGTATGGATAGCTTAGATCTGGCGCTACATGTTGCAATTATCGGCGGCTTCTTAGAGTTAACACTTGTGGAGAAAATTCAAACCTCGCAATGTTTATTTTCTTCCCGGCCACCATCTGTGTGCAGATTACCTTTTATTTATTGCTCCATGCCTGTCAAATTCCCTGGGGTATGGACTTGCTTTACTCATTCATAATTGCATGAAATATCAACCAAATTCAGTAATTTTGACATGTATGGATAGCTTAGATCTGGCGCTACATGTTGCAATTATCGGCGGCTTCTTAGAGTTAACACTTGTGGAGAAAATTCAAACCTCGCAATGTTTATTTTCTTTCCGGCCAACATCTGTGTACATGTTACCGTCTATTTATTGCTCCCTGCATGTCAAATTCCCTAGGGTATGACTTGCTTTACTCATTCATAATTGCATGAAATATCAACCAAATTCAGTAATTTTGACATGTATGGATAGCTTAGATCTGGCGCTACATGTTGCAATTATCGGCGGCTTCTTAGAGTTAACACTTGTGGAGAAAATTCAAACCTCGCAATGTTTATTTTCTTCCCGGCCACCATCTGTGTGCAGATTACCTTTTATTTATTGCTCCATGTCTGTCAAATTCCCTGGGGTATGGACTTGCTTTACTCATTCATAATTGCATGAAATATCAACCAAATTCAGTAATTTTGACATGTATGGATAGCTTAGATCTGGCGCTACATGTTGCAATTATCGGTGGCTTCTTTGAGTTAAAACTTGTGGAGAAAATTCAAACCTCGCAATGTTTATTTTCTTTCCGGCCAACATCTGTGTGCATATTACCTTCTATTTATTGCTCCATGCCTGTCAAATTCCCTAGGGTATGACTTGCTTTACTCATTCATAATTGCATGAAATATCAACCAAATTCAGTAATTTTGACATGTATGGATAGCTTAGATCTGGCGCTACATGTTGCAATTATCGGCGGCTTCTTAGAGTTAAAACTTGTGGAGAAAATTCAAACCTCGCAATGTTTATTTTCTTTCCGGCCAACATCTGTGTGCATATTACCTTCTATTTATTGCTCCATGCCTGTCAAATTCCCCAGGGTATGACTTGCTTTACTCATTCATAATTGCATGAAATATCAACCAAATTCAGTAATTTTGACATGTATGGATAGCTTAGATCTGGCGCTACATGTTGCAATTATCGGCGGCTTCTTAGAGTTAAAACTTGTGGAGAAAATTCAAACCTCGCAATGTTTATTTTCTTTCCGGCCAACATCTGTGTGCATATTACCTTCTATTTATTGCTCCATGCCTGTCAAATTCCCTAGGGTATGACTTGCTTTACTCATTCATAATTGCATGAAATATCAACCAAATTCAGTAATTTTGACATGTATGGATAGCTTAGATCTGGCGCTACATGTTGCAATTATCGGCGGCTTCTTAGAGTTAAAACTTGTGGAGAAAATTCAAACCTCGCAATGTTTATTTTCTTTCCGGCCAACATCTGTGTGCATATTACCTTCTATTTATTGCTCCATGCCTGTCAAATTCCCTAGGGTATGACTTGCTTTACTCATTCATAATTGCATGAAATATCAACCAAATTCAGTAATTTTGACATGTATGGATAGCTTAGATCTGGCGCTACATGTTGCAATTATCGGCGGCTTCTTAGAGTTAAAACTTGTGTAGAAAATTCAAACCTCGCAATGTTTATTTTCTTTCCGGCCAACATCTGTGTGCATATTACCTTCTATTTATTGCTCCATGCCTGTCAAATTCCCCAGGGTATGACTTGCTTTACTCATTCATAATTGCATGAAATATCAACCAAATTCAGTAATTTTGACATGTATGGATAGCTTAGATCTGGCGCTACATGTTGCAATTATCGGCGGCTTCTTAGAGTTAAAACTTGTGGAGAAAATTCAAACCTCGCAATGTTTATTTTCTTTCCGGCCAACATCTGTGTGCATATTACCTTCTATTTATTGCTCCATGCCTGTCAAATTCCCTAGGGTATGACTTGCTTTACTCATTCATAATTGCATGAAATATCAACCAAATTCAGTAATTTTGACATGTATGGATAGCTTAGATCTGGCGCTACATGTTGCAATTATCGGCGGCTTCTTAGAGTTAACACTTGTGGAGAAAATTCAAACCTCGCAATGTTTATTTTCTTCCCGGCCACCATCTGTGTGCAGATTACCTTTTATTTATTGCTCCATGCCTGTCAAATTCCCTGGGGTATGGACTTGCTTTACTCATTCATAATTGCATGAAATATCAACCAAATTCAGTAATTTTGACATGTATGGATAGCTTAGATCTGGCGCTACATGTTGCAATTATCGGCGGCTTCTTAGAGTTAAAACTTGTGGAGAAAATTCAAACCTCGCAATGTTTATTTTCTTTCCGGCCAACATCTGTGTGCATATTACCTTCTATTTATTGCTCCATGCCTGTCAAATTCCCTAGGGTATGACTTGCTTTACTCATTCATAATTGCATGAAATATCAACCAAATTCAGTAATTTTGACATGTATGGATAGCTTAGATCTGGCGCTACATGTTGCAATTATCGGCGGCTTCTTAGAGTTAAAACTTGTGGAGAAAATTCAAACCTCGCAATGTTTATTTTCTTTCCGGCCAACATCTGTGTGCATATTACCTTCTATTTATTGCTCCATGCCTGTCAAATTCCCCAGGGTATGACTTGCTTTACTCATTCATAATTGCATGAAATATCAACCAAATTCAGTAATTTTGACATGTATGGATAGCTTAGATCTGGCGCTACATGTTGCAATTATCGGCGGCTTCTTAGAGTTAAAACTTGTGGAGAAAATTCAAACCTCGCAATGTTTATTTTCTTTCCGGCCAACATCTGTGTGCATATTACCTTCTATTTATTGCTCCATGCCTGTCAAATTCCCTAGGGTATGACTTGCTTTACTCATTCATAATTGCATGAAATATCAACCAAATTCAGTAATTTTGACATGTATGGATAGCTTAGATCTGGCGCTACATGTTGCAATTATCGGCGGCTTCTTAGAGTTAAAACTTGTGTAGAAAATTCAAACCTCGCAATGTTTATTTTCTTTCCGGCCAACATCTGTGTGCATATTACCTTCTATTTATTGCTCCATGCCTGTCAAATTCCCCAGGGTATGACTTGCTTTACTCATTCATAATTGCATGAAATATCAACCAAATTCAGTAATTTTGACATGTATGGATAGCTTAGATCTGGCGCTACATGTTGCAATTATCGGCGGCTTCTTAGAGTTAAAACTTGTGGAGAAAATTCAAACCTCGCAATGTTTATTTTCTTTCCGGCCAACATCTGTGTGCATATTACCTTCTATTTATTGCTCCATGCCTGTCAAATTCCCTAGGGTATGACTTGCTTTACTCATTCATAATTGCATGAAATATCAACCAAATTCAGTAATTTTGACATGTATGGATAGCTTAGATCTGGCGCTACATGTTGCAATTATCGGCGGCTTCTTAGAGTTAACACTTGTGGAGAAAATTCAAACCTCGCAATGTTTATTTTCTTCCCGGCCACCATCTGTGTGCAGATTACCTTTTATTTATTGCTCCATGCCTGTCAAATTCCCTGGGGTATGGACTTGCTTTACTCATTCATAATTGCATGAAATATCAACCAAATTCAGTAATTTTGACATGTATGGATAGCTTAGATCTGGCGCTACATGTTGCAATTATCGGCGGCTTCTTAGAGTTAAAACTTGTGGAGAAAATTCAAACCTCGCAATGTTTATTTTCTTTCCGGCCAACATCTGTGTGCATATTACCTTCTATTTATTGCTCCATGCCTGTCAAATTCCCTAGGGTATGACTTGCTTTACTCATTCATAATTGCATGAAATATCAACCAAATTCAGTAATTTTGACATGTATGGATAGCTTAGATCTGGCGCTACATGTTGCAATTATCGGCGGCTTCTTAGAGTTAAAACTTGTGGAGAAAATTCAAACCTCGCAATGTTTATTTTCTTTCCGGCCAACATCTGTGTGCATATTACCTTCTATTTATTGCTCCATGCCTGTCAAATTCCCTAGGGTATGACTTGCTTTACTCATTCATAATTGCATGAAATATCAACCAAATTCAGTAATTTTGACATGTATGGATAGCTTAGATCTGGCGCTACATGTTGCAATTATCGGCGGCTTCTTAGAGTTAACACTTGTGGAGAAAATTCAAACCTCGCAATGTTTATTTTCTTCCCGGCCACCATCTGTGTGCAGATTACCTTTTATTTATTGCTCCATGCCTGTCAAATTCCCTGGGGTATGGACTTGCTTTACTCATTCATAATTGCATGAAATATCAACCAAATTCAGTAATTTTGACATGTATGGATAGCTTAGATCTGGCGCTACATGTTGCAATTATCGGCGGCTTCTTAGAGTTAACACTTGTGGAGAAAATTCAAACCTCGCAATGTTTATTTTCTTTCCGGCCAACATCTGTGTGCATATTACCTTCTATTTATTGCTCCATGCCTGTCAAATTCCCTAGGGTATGACTTGCTTTACTCATTCATAATTGCATGAAATATCAACCAAATTCAGTAATTTTGACATGTATGGATAGCTTAGATCTGGCGCTACATGTTGCAATTATCGGCGGCTTCTTAGAGTTAAAACTTGTGGAGAAAATTCAAACCTCGCAATGTTTATTTTCTTTCCGGCCAACATCTGTGTGCATATTACCTTCTATTTATTGCTCCATGCCTGTCAAATTCCCTAGGGTATGACTTGCTTTACTCATTCATAATTGCATGAAATATCAACCAAATTCAGTAATTTTGACATGTATGGATAGCTTAGATCTGGCGCTACATGTTGCAATTATCGGCGGCTTCTTAGAGTTAACACTTGTGGAGAAAATTCAAACCTCGCAATGTTTATTTTCTTCCCGGCCACCATCTGTGTGCAGATTACCTTTTATTTATTGCTCCATGCCTGTCAAATTCCCTGGGGTATGGACTTGCTTGACTCATTCATAATTGCATGAAATATCAACCAAATTCAGTAATTTTGACATGTATGGATAGCTTAGATCTGGCGCTACATGTTGCAATTATCGGCGGCTTCTTAGAGTTAACACTTGTGGAGAAAATTCAAACCTCGCAATGTTTATTTTCTTTCCGGCCAACATCTGTGTGCATATTACCTTCTATTTATTGCTCCATGCCTGTCAAATTCCCTAGGGTATGACTTGCTTTACTCATTCATAATTGCATGAAATATCAACCAAATTCAGTAATTTTGACATGTATGGATAGCTTAGATCTGGCGCTACATGTTGCAATTATCGGCGGCTTCTTAGAGTTAAAACTTGTGGAGAAAATTCAAACCTCGCAATGTTTATTTTCTTTCCGGCCAACATCTGTGTGCATATTACCTTCTATTTATTGCTCCATGCCTGTCAAATTCCCTAGGGTATGACTTGCTTTACTCATTCATAATTGCATGAAATATCAACCAAATTCAGTAATTTTGACATGTATGGATAGCTTAGATCTGGCGCTACATGTTGCAATTATCGGCGGCTTCTTAGAGTTAACACTTGTGGAGAAAATTCAAACCTCGCAATGTTTATTTTCTTCCCGGCCACCATCTGTGTGCAGATTACCTTTTATTTATTGCTCCATGCCTGTCAAATTCCCTGGGGTATGGACTTGCTTTACTCATTCATAATTGCATGAAATATCAACCAAATTCAGTAATTTTGACATGTATGGATAGCTTAGATCTGGCGCTACATGTTGCAATTATCGGCGGCTTCTTAGAGTTAACACTTGTGGAGAAAATTCAAACCTCGCAATGTTTATTTTCTTCCCGGCCACCATCTGTGTGCAGATTACCTTTTATTTATTGCTCCATGTCTGTCAAATTCCCTGGGGTATGGACTTGCTTTACTCATTCATAATTGCATGAAATATCAACCAAATTCAGTAATTTTGACATGTATGGATAGCTTAGATCTGGCGCTACATGTTGCAATTATCGGCGGCTTCTTAGAGTTAAAACTTGTGGAGAAAATTCAAACCTCGCAATGTTTATTTTCTTTCCGGCCAACATCTGTGTGCATATTACCTTCTATTTATTGCTCCATGCCTGTCAAATTCCCTAGGGTATGACTTGCTTTACTCATTCATAATTGCATGAAATATCAACCAAATTCAGTAATTTTGACATGTATGGATAGCTTAGATCTGGCGCTACATGTTGCAATTATCGGCGGCTTCTTAGAGTTAAAACTTGTGGAGAAAATTCAAACCTCGCAATGTTTATTTTCTTTCCGGCCAACATCTGTGTGCATATTACCTTCTATTTATTGCTCCATGCCTGTCAAATTCCCTAGGGTATGACTTGCTTTACTCATTCATAATTGCATGAAATATCAACCAAATTCAGTAATTTTGACATGTATGGATAGCTTAGATCTGGCGCTACATGTTGCAATTATCGGCGGCTTCTTAGAGTTAACACTTGTGGAGAAAATTCAAACCTCGCAATGTTTATTTTCTTCCCGGCCACCATCTGTGTGCAGATTACCTTTTATTTATTGCTCCATGCCTGTCAAATTCCCTGGGGTATGGACTTGCTTTACTCATTCATAATTGCATGAAATATCAACCAAATTCAGTAATTTTGACATGTATGGATAGCTTAGATCTGGCGCTACATGTTGCAATTATCGGCGGCTTCTTAGAGTTAACACTTGTGGAGAAAATTCAAACCTCGCAATGTTTATTTTCTTTCCGGCCAACATCTGTGTACATGTTACCGTCTATTTATTGCTCCATGCATGTCAAATTCCCTGGGGTATGGACGTGCTTTACTCATTCATAATTGCATGAAATATCAACCAAATTCAGTAATTTTGACATGTATGGATAGCTTAGATCTGGCGCTACATGTTGCAATTATCGGCGGCTTCTTAGAGTTAAAACTTGTGGAGAAAATTCAAACCTCGCAATGTTTATTTTCTTCCCGGCCACCATCTGTGTGCAGATTACCTTCTATTTATTGCTCCATGTCTGTCAAATTCCCTGGGGTATGGACTTGCTTTACTCATTCATAATTGCATGAAATATCAACCAAATTCAGTAATTTTGACATGTATGGATAGCTTAGATCTGGCGCTACATGTTGCAATTATCGGTGGCTTCTTAGAGTTAAAACTTGTGGAGAAAATTCAAACCTCGCAATGTTTATTTTCTTTCCGGCCAACATCTGTGTGCATATTACCTTCTTTTTATTGCTCCATGCCTGTCAAATTCCCTAGGGTATGACTTGCTTTACTCATTCATAATTGCATGAAATATCAACCAAATTCAGTAATTTTGACATGTATGGATAGCTTAGATCTGGCGCTACATGTTGCAATTATCGGCGGCTTCTTAGAGTTAACACTTGTGGAGAAAATTCAAACCTCGCAATGTTTATTTTCTTCCCGGCCACCATCTGTGTGCAGATTACCTTCTATTTATTGCTCCATGTCTGTCAAATTCCCTGGGGTATGGACTTGCTTTACTCATTCATAATTGCATGAAATATCAACCAAATTCAGTAATTTTGACATGTATGGATAGCTTAGATCTGGCGCTACATGTTGCAATTATCGGTGGCTTCTTAGAGTTAAAACTTGTGGAGAAAATTCAAACCTCGCAATGTTTATTTTCTTTCCGGCCAACATCTGTGTGCATATTACCTTCTTTTTATTGCTCCATGCCTGTCAAATTCCCTAGGGTATGACTTGCTTTACTCATTCATAATTGCATGAAATATCAACCAAATTCAGTAATTTTGACATGTATGGATAGCTTAGATCTGGCGCTACATGTTGCAATTATCGGCGGCTTCTTAGAGTTAAAACTTGTGGAGAAAATTCAAACCTCGCAATGTTTATTTTCTTTCCGGCCAACATCTGTGTGCATATTACCTTCTATTTATTGCTCCATGCCTGTCAAATTCCCTAGGGTATGACTTGCTTTACTCATTCATAATTGCATGAAATATCAACCAAATTCAGTAATTTTGACATGTATGGATAGCTTAGATCTGGCGCTACATGTTGCAATTATCGGCGGCTTCTTAGAGTTAAAACTTGTGGAGAAAATTCAAACCTCGCAATGTTTATTTTCTTTCCGGCCAACATCTGTGTGCATATTACCTTCTATTTATTGCTCCATGCCTGTCAAATTCCCCAGGGTATGACTTGCTTTACTCATTCATAATTGCATGAAATATCAACCAAATTCAGTAATTTTGACATGTATGGATAGCTTAGATCTGGCGCTACATGTTGCAATTATCGGCGGCTTCTTAGAGTTAAAACTTGTGGAGAAAATTCAAACCTCGCAATGTTTATTTTCTTTCCGGCCAACATCTGTGTGCATATTACCTTCTATTTATTGCTCCATGCCTGTCAAATTCCCTAGGGTATGACTTGCTTTACTCATTCATAATTGCATGAAATATCAACCAAATTCAGTAATTTTGACATGTATGGATAGCTTAGATCTGGCGCTACATGTTGCAATTATCGGCGGCTTCTTAGAGTTAACACTTGTGGAGAAAATTCAAACCTCGCAATGTTTATTTTCTTCCCGGCCACCATCTGTGTGCAGATTACCTTTTATTTATTGCTCCATGCCTGTCAAATTCCCTGGGGTATGGACTTGCTTTACTCATTCATAATTGCATGAAATATCAACCAAATTCAGTAATTTTGACATGTATGGATAGCTTAGATCTGGCGCTACATGTTGCAATTATCGGCGGCTTCTTAGAGTTAACACTTGTGGAGAAAATTCAAACCTCGCAATGTTTATTTTCTTTCCGGCCAACATCTGTGTACATGTTACCGTCTATTTATTGCTCCCTGCATGTCAAATTCCCTGGGGTATGGACTTGCTTTACTCATTCATAATTGCATGAAATATCAACCAAATTCAGTAATTTTGACATGTATGGATAGCTTAGATCTGGCGCTACATGTTGCAATTATCGGCGGCTTCTTAGAGTTAACACTTGTGGAGAAAATTCAAACCTCGCAATGTTTATTTTCTTCCCGGCCACCATCTGTGTGCAGATTACCTTCTATTTATTGCTCCATGTCTGTCAAATTCCCTGGGGTATGGACTTGCTTTACTCATTCATAATTGCATGAAATATCAACCAAATTCAGTAATTTTGACATGTATGGATAGCTTAGATCTGGCGCTACATGTTGCAATTATCGGTGGCTTCTTAGAGTTAAAACTTGTGGAGAAAATTCAAACCTCGCAATGTTTATTTTCTTTCCGGCCAACATCTGTGTGCATATTACCTTCTTTTTATTGCTCCATGCCTGTCAAATTCCCTAGGGTATGACTTGCTTTACTCATTCATAATTGCATGAAATATCAACCAAATTCAGTAATTTTGACATGTATGGATAGCTTAGATCTGGCGCTACATGTTGCAATTATCGGCGGCTTCTTAGAGTTAAAACTTGTGGAGAAAATTCAAACCTCGCAATGTTTATTTTCTTTCCGGCCAACATCTGTGTGCATATTACCTTCTATTTATTGCTCCATGCCTGTCAAATTCCCTAGGGTATGACTTGCTTTACTCATTCATAATTGCATGAAATATCAACCAAATTCAGTAATTTTGACATGTATGGATAGCTTAGATCTGGCGCTACATGTTGCAATTATCGGCGGCTTCTTAGAGTTAAAACTTGTGGAGAAAATTCAAACCTCGCAATGTTTATTTTCTTTCCGGCCAACATCTGTGTGCATATTACCTTCTATTTATTGCTCCATGCCTGTCAAATTCCCCAGGGTATGACTTGCTTTACTCATTCATAATTGCATGAAATATCAACCAAATTCAGTAATTTTGACATGTATGGATAGCTTAGATCTGGCGCTACATGTTGCAATTATCGGCGGCTTCTTAGAGTTAAAACTTGTGGAGAAAATTCAAACCTCGCAATGTTTATTTTCTTTCCGGCCAACATCTGTGTGCATATTACCTTCTATTTATTGCTCCATGCCTGTCAAATTCCCTAGGGTATGACTTGCTTTACTCATTCATAATTGCATGAAATATCAACCAAATTCAGTAATTTTGACATGTATGGATAGCTTAGATCTGGCGCTACATGTTGCAATTATCGGCGGCTTCTTAGAGTTAACACTTGTGGAGAAAATTCAAACCTCGCAATGTTTATTTTCTTCCCGGCCACCATCTGTGTGCAGATTACCTTTTATTTATTGCTCCATGCCTGTCAAATTCCCTGGGGTATGGACTTGCTTTACTCATTCATAATTGCATGAAATATCAACCAAATTCAGTAATTTTGACATGTATGGATAGCTTAGATCTGGCGCTACATGTTGCAATTATCGGCGGCTTCTTAGAGTTAACACTTGTGGAGAAAATTCAAACCTCGCAATGTTTATTTTCTTTCCGGCCAACATCTGTGTACATGTTACCGTCTATTTATTGCTCCCTGCATGTCAAATTCCCTGGGGTATGGACTTGCTTTACTCATTCATAATTGCATGAAATATCAACCAAATTCAGTAATTTTGACATGTATGGATAGCTTAGATCTGGCGCTACATGTTGCAATTATCGGCGGCTTCTTAGAGTTAACACTTGTGGAGAAAATTCAAACCTCGCAATGTTTATTTTCTTCCCGGCCACCATCTGTGTGCAGATTACCTTTTATTTATTGCTCCATGTCTGTCAAATTCCCTGGGGTATGGACTTGCTTTACTCATTCATAATTGCATGAAATATCAACCAAATTCAGTAATTTTGACATGTATGGATAGCTTAGATCTGGCGCTACATGTTGCAATTATCGGTGGCTTCTTAGAGTTAAAACTTGTGGAGAAAATTCAAACCTCGCAATGTTTATTTTCTTTCCGGCCAACATCTGTGTGCATATTACCTTCTATTTATTGCTCCATGCCTGTCAAATTTCCTAGGGTATGACTTGCTTTACTCATTCATAATTGCATGAAATATCAACCAAATTCAGTAATTTTGACATGTATGGATAGCTTAGATCTGGCGCTACATGTTGCAATTATCGGCGGCTTCTTAGAGTTAAAACTTGTGGAGAAAATTCAAACCTCGCAATGTTTATTTTCTTTCCGGCCAACATCTGTGTGCATATTACCTTCTATTTATTGCTCCATGCCTGTCAAATTCCCCAGGGTATGACTTGCTTTACTCATTCATAATTGCATGAAATATCAACCAAATTCAGTAATTTTGACATGTATGGATAGCTTAGATCTGGCGCTACATGTTGCAATTATCGGCGGCTTCTTAGAGTTAACACTTGTGGAGAAAATTCAAACCTCGCAATGTTTATTTTCTTCCCGGCCACCATCTGTGTGCAGATTACCTTTTATTTATTGCTCCATGCCTGTCAAATTCCCTGGGGTATGGACTTGCTTTACTCATTCATAATTGCATGAAATATCAACCAAATTCAGTAATTTTGACATGTATGGATAGCTTAGATCTGGCGCTACATGTTGCAATTATCGGCGGCTTCTTAGAGTTAACACTTGTGGAGAAAATTCAAACCTCGCAATGTTTATTTTCTTTCCGGCCAACATCTGTGTACATGTTACCGTCTATTTATTGCTCCCTGCATGTCAAATTCCCTGGGGTATGGACTTGCTTTACTCATTCATAATTGCATGAAATATCAACCAAATTCAGTAATTTTGACATGTATGGATAGCTTAGATCTGGCGCTACATGTTGCAATTATCGGCGGCTTCTTAGAGTTAACACTTGTGGAGAAAATTCAAACCTCGCAATGTTTATTTTCTTCCCGGCCACCATCTGTGTGCAGATTACCTTTTATTTATTGCTCCATGTCTGTCAAATTCCCTGGGGTATGGACTTGCTTTACTCATTCATAATTGCATGAAATATCAACCAAATTCAGTAATTTTGACATGTATGGATAGCTTAGATCTGGCGCTACATGTTGCAATTATCGGCGGCTTCTTAGAGTTAACACTTGTGGAGAAAATTCAAACCTCGCAATGTTTATTTTCTTTCCGGCCAACATCTGTGTACATGTTACCGTCTATTTATTGCTCCCTGCATGTCAAATTCCCTGGGGTATGGACTTGCTTTACTCATTCATAATTGCATGAAATATCAACCAAATTCAGTAATTTTGACATGTATGGATAGCTTAGATCTGGCGCTACATGTTGCAATTATCGGCGGCTTCTTAGAGTTAACACTTGTGGAGAAAATTCAAACCTCGCAATGTTTATTTTCTTCCCGGCCACCATCTGTGTGCAGATTACCTTTTATTTATTGCTCCATGTCTGTCAAATTCCCTGGGGTATGGACTTGCTTTACTCATTCATAATTGCATGAAATATCAACCAAATTCAGTAATTTTGACATGTATGGATAGCTTAGATCTGGCGCTACATGTTGCAATTATCGGTGGCTTCTTAGAGTTAAAACTTGTGGAGAAAATTCAAACCTCGCAATGTTTATTTTCTTTCCGGCCAACATCTGTGTGCATATTACCTTCTATTTATTGCTCCATGCCTGTCAAATTTCCTAGGGTATGACTTGCTTTACTCATTCATAATTGCATGAAATATCAACCAAATTCAGTAATTTTGACATGTATGGATAGCTTAGATCTGGCGCTACATGTTGCAATTATCGGCGGCTTCTTAGAGTTAAAACTTGTGGAGAAAATTCAAACCTCGCAATGTTTATTTTCTTTCCGGCCAACATCTGTGTGCATATTACCTTCTATTTATTGCTCCATGCCTGTCAAATTCCCCAGGGTATGACTTGCTTTACTCATTCATAATTGCATGAAATATCAACCAAATTCAGTAATTTTGACATGTATGGATAGCTTAGATCTGGCGCTACATGTTGCAATTATCGGCGGCTTCTTAGAGTTAACACTTGTGGAGAAAATTCAAACCTCGCAATGTTTATTTTCTTCCCGGCCACCATCTGTGTGCAGATTACCTTTTATTTATTGCTCCATGCCTGTCAAATTCCCTGGGGTATGGACTTGCTTTACTCATTCATAATTGCATGAAATATCAACCAAATTCAGTAATTTTGACATGTATGGATAGCTTAGATCTGGCGCTACATGTTGCAATTATCGGCGGCTTCTTAGAGTTAACACTTGTGGAGAAAATTCAAACCTCGCAATGTTTATTTTCTTTCCGGCCAACATCTGTGTACATGTTACCGTCTATTTATTGCTCCCTGCATGTCAAATTCCCTGGGGTATGGACTTGCTTTACTCATTCATAATTGCATGAAATATCAACCAAATTCAGTAATTTTGACATGTATGGATAGCTTAGATCTGGCGCTACATGTTGCAATTATCGGCGGCTTCTTAGAGTTAACACTTGTGGAGAAAATTCAAACCTCGCAATGTTTATTTTCTTCCCGGCCACCATCTGTGTGCAGATTACCTTTTATTTATTGCTCCATGTCTGTCAAATTCCCTGGGGTATGGACTTGCTTTACTCATTCATAATTGCATGAAATATCAACCAAATTCAGTAATTTTGACATGTATGGATAGCTTAGATCTGGCGCTACATGTTGCAATTATCGGTGGCTTCTTAGAGTTAAAACTTGTGGAGAAAATTCAAACCTCGCAATGTTTATTTTCTTTCCGGCCAACATCTGTGTGCATATTACCTTCTATTTATTGCTCCATGCCTGTCAAATTTCCTAGGGTATGACTTGCTTTACTCATTCATAATTGCATGAAATATCAACCAAATTCAGTAATTTTGACATGTATGGATAGCTTAGATCTGGCGCTACATGTTGCAATTATCGGCGGCTTCTTAGAGTTAAAACTTGTGGAGAAAATTCAAACCTCGCAATGTTTATTTTCTTTCCGGCCAACATCTGTGTGCATATTACCTTCTATTTATTGCTCCATGCCTGTCAAATTCCCCAGGGTATGACTTGCTTTACTCATTCATAATTGCATGAAATATCAACCAAATTCAGTAATTTTGACATGTATGGATAGCTTAGATCTGGCGCTACATGTTGCAATTATCGGCGGCTTCTTAGAGTTAAAACTTGTGGAGAAAATTCAAACCTCGCAATATTTATTTTCTTTCCGGCCAACATCTGTGTGCATATTACCTTCTATTTATTGCTCCATGCCTGTCAAATTCCCTGGGGTATGACTTGCTTTACTCATTCATAATTGCATGAAATATCAACCAAATTCAGTAATTTTGACATGTATGGATAGCTTAGATCTGGCGCTACATGTTGCAATTATCGGCGGCTTCTTAGAGTTAAAACTTGTGTAGAAAATTCAAACCTCGCAATGTTTATTTTCTTTCCGGCCAACATCTGTGTGCATATTACCTTCTATTTATTGCTCCATGCCTGTCAAATTCCCCAGGGTATGACTTGCTTTACTCATTCATAATTGCATGAAATATCAACCAAATTCAGTAATTTTGACATGTATGGATAGCTTAGATCTGGCGCTACATGTTGCAATTATCGGCGGCTTCTTAGAGTTAAAACTTGTGGAGAAAATTCAAACCTCGCAATGTTTATTTTCTTTCCGGCCAACATCTGTGTGCATATTACCTTCTATTTATTGCTCCATGCCTGTCAAATTCCCTAGGGTATGACTTGCTTTACTCATTCATAATTGCATGAAATATCAACCAAATTCAGTAATTTTGACATGTATGGATAGCTTAGATCTGGCGCTACATGTTGCAATTATCGGCGGCTTCTTAGAGTTAACACTTGTGGAGAAAATTCAAACCTCGCAATGTTTATTTTCTTCCCGGCCACCATCTGTGTGCAGATTACCTTTTATTTATTGCTCCATGCCTGTCAAATTCCCTGGGGTATGGACTTGCTTTACTCATTCATAATTGCATGAAATATCAACCAAATTCAGTAATTTTGACATGTATGGATAGCTTAGATCTGGCGCTACATGTTGCAATTATCGGCGGCTTCTTAGAGTTAACACTTGTGGAGAAAATTCAAACCTCGCAATGTTTATTTTCTTTCCGGCCAACATCTGTGTACATGTTACCGTCTATTTATTGCTCCCTGCATGTCAAATTCCCTAGGGTATGACTTGCTTTACTCATTCATAATTGCATGAAATATCAACCAAATTCAGTAATTTTGACATGTATGGATAGCTTAGATCTGGCGCTACATGTTGCAATTATCGGCGGCTTCTTAGAGTTAACACTTGTGGAGAAAATTCAAACCTCGCAATGTTTATTTTCTTCCCGGCCACCATCTGTGTGCAGATTACCTTTTATTTATTGCTCCATGTCTGTCAAATTCCCTGGGGTATGGACTTGCTTTACTCATTCATAATTGCATGAAATATCAACCAAATTCAGTAATTTTGACATGTATGGATAGCTTAGATCTGGCGCTACATGTTGCAATTATCGGTGGCTTCTTTGAGTTAAAACTTGTGGAGAAAATTCAAACCTCGCAATGTTTATTTTCTTTCCGGCCAACATCTGTGTGCATATTACCTTCTATTTATTGCTCCATGCCTGTCAAATTCCCTAGGGTATGACTTGCTTTACTCATTCATAATTGCATGAAATATCAACCAAATTCAGTAATTTTGACATGTATGGATAGCTTAGATCTGGCGCTACATGTTGCAATTATCGGCGGCTTCTTAGAGTTAAAACTTGTGGAGAAAATTCAAACCTCGCAATGTTTATTTTCTTTCCGGCCAACATCTGTGTGCATATTACCTTCTATTTATTGCTCCATGCCTGTCAAATTCCCCAGGGTATGACTTGCTTTACTCATTCATAATTGCATGAAATATCAACCAAATTCAGTAATTTTGACATGTATGGATAGCTTAGATCTGGCGCTACATGTTGCAATTATCGGCGGCTTCTTAGAGTTAAAACTTGTTGAGAAAATTCAAACCTCGCAATGTTTATTTTCTTTCCGGCCAACATCTGTGTGCATATTACCTTCTATTTATTGCTCCATGCCTGTCAAATTCCCTAGGGTATGACTTGCTTTACTCATTCATAATTGCATGAAATATCAACCAAATTCAGTAATTTTGACATGTATGGATAGCTTAGATCTGGCGCTACATGTTGCAATTATCGGCGGCTTCTTAGAGTTAAAACTTGTGTAGAAAATTCAAACCTCGCAATGTTTATTTTCTTTCCGGCCAACATCTGTGTGCATATTACCTTCTATTTATTGCTCCATGCCTGTCAAATTCCCCAGGGTATGACTTGCTTTACTCATTCATAATTGCATGAAATATCAACCAAATTCAGTAATTTTGACATGTATGGATAGCTTAGATCTGGCGCTACATGTTGCAATTATCGGCGGCTTCTTAGAGTTAAAACTTGTGGAGAAAATTCAAACCTCGCAATGTTTATTTTCTTTCCGGCCAACATCTGTGTGCATATTACCTTCTATTTATTGCTCCATGCCTGTCAAATTCCCTAGGGTATGACTTGCTTTACTCATTCATAATTGCATGAAATATCAACCAAATTCAGTAATTTTGACATGTATGGATAGCTTAGATCTGGCGCTACATGTTGCAATTATCGGCGGCTTCTTAGAGTTAACACTTGTGGAGAAAATTCAAACCTCGCAATGTTTATTTTCTTTCCGGCCAACATCTGTGTGCATATTACCTTCTATTTATTGCTCCATGCCTGTCAAATTCCCTGGGGTATGACTTGCTTTACTCATTCATAATTGCATGAAATATCAACCAAATTCAGTAATTTTGACATGTATGGATAGCTTAGATCTGGCGCTACATGTTGCAATTATCGGCGGCTTCTTAGAGTTAAAACTTGTGTAGAAAATTCAAACCTCGCAATGTTTATTTTCTTTCCGGCCAACATCTGTGTGCATATTACCTTCTATTTATTGCTCCATGCCTGTCAAATTCCCCAGGGTATGACTTGCTTTACTCATTCATAATTGCATGAAATATCAACCAAATTCAGTAATTTTGACATGTATGGATAGCTTAGATCTGGCGCTACATGTTGCAATTATCGGCGGCTTCTTAGAGTTAAAACTTGTGGAGAAAATTCAAACCTCGCAATGTTTATTTTCTTTCCGGCCAACATCTGTGTGCATATTACCTTCTATTTATTGCTCCATGCCTGTCAAATTCCCTAGGGTATGACTTGCTTTACTCATTCATAATTGCATGAAATATCAACCAAATTCAGTAATTTTGACATGTATGGATAGCTTAGATCTGGCGCTACATGTTGCAATTATCGGCGGCTTCTTAGAGTTAACACTTGTGGAGAAAATTCAAACCTCGC
Source organism: Hippasteria phrygiana (assembly GCA_037893225.1). NCBI lineage: Eukaryota > Metazoa > Echinodermata > Asteroidea > Valvatida > Goniasteridae > Hippasteria > Hippasteria phrygiana. The sequence continues at coordinate 190,231 of JAZGUH010000767.1, read as the reverse complement.
AATGTTTATTTTCTTCCCGGCCACCATCTGTGTGCAGATTACCTTTTATTTATTGCTCCATGCCTGTCAAATTCCCTGGGGTATGGACTTGCTTTACTCATTCATAATTGCATGAAATATCAACCAAATTCAGTAATTTTGACATGTATGGATAGCTTAGATCTGGCGCTACATGTTGCAATTATCGGCGGCTTCTTAGAGTTAACACTTGTGGAGAAAATTCAAACCTCGCAATGTTTATTTTCTTTCCGGCCAACATCTGTGTACATGTTACCGTCTATTTATTGCTCCCTGCATGTCAAATTCCCTAGGGTATGACTTGCTTTACTCATTCATAATTGCATGAAATATCAACCAAATTCAGTAATTTTGACATGTATGGATAGCTTAGATCTGGCGCTACATGTTGCAATTATCGGCGGCTTCTTAGAGTTAACACTTGTGGAGAAAATTCAAACCTCGCAATGTTTATTTTCTTCCCGGCCACCATCTGTGTGCAGATTACCTTTTATTTATTGCTCCATGTCTGTCAAATTCCCTGGGGTATGGACTTGCTTTACTCATTCATAATTGCATGAAATATCAACCAAATTCAGTAATTTTGACATGTATGGATAGCTTAGATCTGGCGCTACATGTTGCAATTATCGGTGGCTTCTTTGAGTTAAAACTTGTGGAGAAAATTCAAACCTCGCAATGTTTATTTTCTTTCCGGCCAACATCTGTGTGCATATTACCTTCTATTTATTGCTCCATGCCTGTCAAATTCCCTAGGGTATGACTTGCTTTACTCATTCATAATTGCATGAAATATCAACCAAATTCAGTAATTTTGACATGTATGGATAGCTTAGATCTGGCGCTACATGTTGCAATTATCGGCGGCTTCTTAGAGTTAAAACTTGTGGAGAAAATTCAAACCTCGCAATGTTTATTTTCTTTCCGGCCAACATCTGTGTGCATATTACCTTCTATTTATTGCTCCATGCCTGTCAAATTCCCCAGGGTATGACTTGCTTTACTCATTCATAATTGCATGAAATATCAACCAAATTCAGTAATTTTGACATGTATGGATAGCTTAGATCTGGCGCTACATGTTGCAATTATCGGCGGCTTCTTAGAGTTAAAAACTTGTTGAGAAAATTCAAACCTCGCAATGTTTATTTTCTTTCCGGCCAACATCTGTGTGCATATTACCTTCTATTTATTGCTCCATGCCTGTCAAATTCCCTAGGGTATGACTTGCTTTACTCATTCATAATTGCATGAAATATCAACCAAATTCAGTAATTTTGACATGTATGGATAGCTTAGATCTGGCGCTACATGTTGCAATTATCGGCGGCTTCTTAGAGTTAAAACTTGTGTAGAAAATTCAAACCTCGCAATGTTTATTTTCTTTCCGGCCAACATCTGTGTGCATATTACCTTCTATTTATTGCTCCATGCCTGTCAAATTCCCCAGGGTATGACTTGCTTTACTCATTCATAATTGCATGAAATATCAACCAAATTCAGTAATTTTGACATGTATGGATAGCTTAGATCTGGCGCTACATGTTGCAATTATCGGCGGCTTCTTAGAGTTAAAACTTGTGGAGAAAATTCAAACCTCGCAATGTTTATTTTCTTTCCGGCCAACATCTGTGTGCATATTACCTTCTATTTATTGCTCCATGCCTGTCAAATTCCCTAGGGTATGACTTGCTTTACTCATTCATAATTGCATGAAATATCAACCAAATTCAGTAATTTTGACATGTATGGATAGCTTAGATCTGGCGCTACATGTTGCAATTATCGGCGGCTTCTTAGAGTTAACACTTGTGGAGAAAATTCAAACCTCGCAATGTTTATTTTCTTCCCGGCCACCATCTGTGTGCAGATTACCTTTTATTTATTGCTCCATGCCTGTCAAATTCCCTGGGGTATGGACTTGCTTTACTCATTCATAATTGCATGAAATATCAACCAAATTCAGTAATTTTGACATGTATGGATAGCTTAGATCTGGCGCTACATGTTGCAATTATCGGCGGCTTCTTAGAGTTAACACTTGTGGAGAAAATTCAAACCTCGCAATGTTTATTTTCTTTCCGGCCAACATCTGTGTACATGTTACCGTCTATTTATTGCTCCCTGCATGTCAAATTCCCTGGGGTATGGACTTGCTTTACTCATTCATAATTGCATGAAATATCAACCAAATTCAGTAATTTTGACATGTATGAATAGCTTAGATCTGGCGCTACATGTTGCAATTATCGGCGGCTTCTTAGAGTTAACACTTGTGGAGAAAATTCAAACCTCGCAATGTTTATTTTCTTCCCGGCCACCATCTGTGTGCAGATTACCTTTTATTTATTGCTCCATGTCTGTCAAATTCCCTGGGGTATGGACTTGCTTTACTCATTCATAATTGCATGAAATATCAACCAAATTCAGTAATTTTGACATGTATGGATAGCTTAGATCTGGCGCTACATGTTGCAATTATCGGTGGCTTCTTAGAGTTAAAACTTGTGGAGAAAATTCAAACCTCGCAATGTTTATTTTCTTTCCGGCCAACATCTGTGTGCATATTACCTTCTTTTTATTGCTCCATGCCTGTCAAATTCCCTAGGGTATGACTTGCTTTACTCATTCATAATTGCATGAAATATCAACCAAATTCAGTAATTTTGACATGTATGGATAGCTTAGATCTGGCGCTACATGTTGCAATTATCGGTGGCTTCTTAGAGTTAAAACTTGTGGAGAAAATTCAAACCTCGCAATGTTTATTTTCTTTCCGGCCAACATCTGTGTGCATATTACCTTCTTTTTATTGCTCCATGCCTGTCAAATTCCCTAGGGTATGACTTGCTTTACTCATTCATAATTGCATGAAATATCAACCAAATTCAGTAATTTTGACATGTATGGATAGCTTAGATCTGGCGCTACATGTTGCAATTATCGGCGGCTTCTTAGAGTTAAAACTTGTGGAGAAAATTCAAACCTCGCAATGTTTATTTTCTTTCCGGCCAACATCTGTGTGCATATTACCTTCTATTTATTGCTCCATGCCTGTCAAATTCCCTAGGGTATGACTTGCTTTACTCATTCATAATTGCATGAAATATCAACCAAATTCAGTAATTTTGACATGTATGGATAGCTTAGATCTGGCGCTACATGTTGCAATTATCGGCGGCTTCTTAGAGTTAAAACTTGTGGAGAAAATTCAAACCTCGCAATGTTTATTTTCTTTCCGGCCAACATCTGTGTGCATATTACCTTCTATTTATTGCTCCATGCCTGTCAAATTCCCCAGGGTATGACTTGCTTTACTCATTCATAATTGCATGAAATATCAACCAAATTCAGTAATTTTGACATGTATGGATAGCTTAGATCTGGCGCTACATGTTGCAATTATCGGCGGCGTCTTAGAGTTAAAACTTGTGGAGAAAATTCAAACCTCGCAATGTTTATTTTCTTTCCGGCCAACATCTGTGTGCATATTACCTTCTATTTATTGCTCCATGCCTGTCAAATTCCCCAGGGTATGACTTGCTTTACTCATTCATAATTGCATGAAATATCAACCAAATTCAGTAATTTTGACATGTATGGATAGCTTAGATCTGGCGCTACATGTTGCAATTATCGGCGGCTTCTTAGAGTTAAAACTTGTGGAGAAAATTCAAACCTCGCAATGTTTATTTTCTTTCCGGCCAACATCTGTGTGCATATTACCTTCTATTTATTGCTCCATGCCTGTCAAATTCCCTAGGGTATGACTTGCTTTACTCATTCATAATTGCATGAAATATCAACCAAATTCAGTAATTTTGACATGTATGGATAGCTTAGATCTGGCGCTACATGTTGCAATTATCGGCGGCTTCTTAGAGTTAAAACTTGTGGAGAAAATTCAAACCTCGCAATGTTTATTTTCTTCCCGGCCACCATCTGTGTGCAGATTACCTTTTATTTATTGCTCCATGCCTGTCAAATTCCCTGGGGTATGGACTTGCTTTACTCATTCATAATTGCATGAAATATCAACCAAATTCAGTAATTTTGACATGTATGGATAGCTTAGATCTGGCGCTACATGTTGCAATTATCGGCGGCTTCTTAGAGTTAACACTTGTGGAGAAAATTCAAACCTCGCAATGTTTATTTTCTTTCCGGCCAACATCTGTGTACATGTTACCGTCTATTTATTGCTCCCTGCATGTCAAATTCCCTAGGGTATGACTTGCTTTACTCATTCATAATTGCATGAAATATCAACCAAATTCAGTAATTTTGACATGTATGGATAGCTTAGATCTGGCGCTACATGTTGCAATTATCGGCGGCTTCTTAGAGTTAACACTTGTGGAGAAAATTCAAACCTCGCAATGTTTATTTTCTTCCCGGCCACCATCTGTGTGCAGATTACCTTTTATTTATTGCTCCATGTCTGTCAAATTCCCTGGGGTATGGACTTGCTTTACTCATTCATAATTGCATGAAATATCAACCAAATTCAGTAATTTTGACATGTATGGATAGCTTAGATCTGGCGCTACATGTTGCAATTATCGGTGGCTTCTTTGAGTTAAAACTTGTGGAGAAAATTCAAACCTCGCAATGTTTATTTTCTTTCCGGCCAACATCTGTGTGCATATTACCTTCTATTTATTGCTCCATGCCTGTCAAATTCCCTAGGGTATGACTTGCTTTACTCATTCATAATTGCATGAAATATCAACCAAATTCAGTAATTTTGACATGTATGGATAGCTTAGATCTGGCGCTACATGTTGCAATTATCGGCGGCTTCTTAGAGTTAAAACTTGTGGAGAAAATTCAAACCTCGCAATGTTTATTTTCTTTCCGGCCAACATCTGTGTGCATATTACCTTCTATTTATTGCTCCATGCCTGTCAAATTCCCCAGGGTATGACTTGCTTTACTCATTCATAATTGCATGAAATATCAACCAAATTCAGTAATTTTGACATGTATGGATAGCTTAGATCTGGCGCTACATGTTGCAATTATCGGCGGCTTCTTAGAGTTAAAACTTGTTGAGAAAATTCAAACCTCGCAATGTTTATTTTCTTTCCGGCCAACATCTGTGTGCATATTACCTTCTATTTATTGCTCCATGCCTGTCAAATTCCCTAGGGTATGACTTGCTTTACTCATTCATAATTGCATGAAATATCAACCAAATTCAGTAATTTTGACATGTATGGATAGCTTAGATCTGGCGCTACATGTTGCAATTATCGGCGGCTTCTTAGAGTTAAAACTTGTGTAGAAAATTCAAACCTCGCAATGTTTATTTTCTTTCCGGCCAACATCTGTGTGCATATTACCTTCTATTTATTGCTCCATGCCTGTCAAATTCCCCTGGGTATGACTTGCTTTACTCATTCATAATTGCATGAAATATCAACCAAATTCAGTAATTTTGACATGTATGGATAGCTTAGATCTGGCGCTACATGTTGCAATTATCGGCGGCTTCTTAGAGTTAAAACTTGTGGAGAAAATTCAAACCTCGCAATGTTTATTTTCTTTCCGGCCAACATCTGTGTGCATATTACCTTCTATTTATTGCTCCATGCCTGTCAAATTCCCTAGGGTATGACTTGCTTTACTCATTCATAATTGCATGAAATATCAACCAAATTCAGTAATTTTGACATGTATGGATAGCTTAGATCTGGCGCTACATGTTGCAATTATCGGCGGCTTCTTAGAGTTAACACTTGTGGAGAAAATTCAAACCTCGCAATGTTTATTTTCTTCCCGGCCACCATCTGTGTGCAGATTACCTTTTATTTATTGCTCCATGCCTGTCAAATTCCCTGGGGTATGGACTTGCTTTACTCATTCATAATTGCATGAAATATCAACCAAATTCAGTAATTTTGACATGTATGGATAGCTTAGATCTGGCGCTACATGTTGCAATTATCGGCGGCTTCTTAGAGTTAACACTTGTGGAGAAAATTCAAACCTCGCAATGTTTATTTTCTTTCCGGCCAACATCTGTGTACATGTTACCGTCTATTTATTGCTCCCTGCATGTCAAATTCCCTGGGGTATGGACTTGCTTTACTCATTCATAATTGCATGAAATATCAACCAAATTCAGTAATTTTGACATGTATGAATAGCTTAGATCTGGCGCTACATGTTGCAATTATCGGCGGCTTCTTAGAGTTAACACTTGTGGAGAAAATTCAAACCTCGCAATGTTTATTTTCTTCCCGGCCACCATCTGTGTGCAGATTACCTTTTATTTATTGCTCCATGTCTGTCAAATTCCCTGGGGTATGGACTTGCTTTACTCATTCATAATTGCATGAAATATCAACCAAATTCAGTAATTTTGACATGTATGGATAGCTTAGATCTGGCGCTACATGTTGCAATTATCGGTGGCTTCTTAGAGTTAAAACTTGTGGAGAAAATTCAAACCTCGCAATGTTTATTTTCTTTCCGGCCAACATCTGTGTGCATATTACCTTCTTTTTATTGCTCCATGCCTGTCAAATTCCCTAGGGTATGACTTGCTTTACTCATTCATAATTGCATGAAATATCAACCAAATTCAGTAATTTTGACATGTATGGATAGCTTAGATCTGGCGCTACATGTTGCAATTATCGGCGGCTTCTTAGAGTTAAAACTTGTGGAGAAAATTCAAACCTCGCAATGTTTATTTTCTTTCCGGCCAACATCTGTGTGCATATTACCTTCTATTTATTGCTCCATGCCTGTCAAATTCCCTAGGGTATGACTTGCTTTACTCATTCATAATTGCATGAAATATCAACCAAATTCAGTAATTTTGACATGTATGGATAGCTTAGATCTGGCGCTACATGTTGCAATTATCGGCGGCTTCTTAGAGTTAAAACTTGTGGAGAAAATTCAAACCTCGCAATGTTTATTTTCTTTCCGGCCAACATCTGTGTGCATATTACCTTCTATTTATTGCTCCATGCCTGTCAAATTCCCCAGGGTATGACTTGCTTTACTCATTCATAATTGCATGAAATATCAACCAAATTCAGTAATTTTGACATGTATGGATAGCTTAGATCTGGCGCTACATGTTGCAATTATCGGCGGCTTCTTAGAGTTAAAACTTGTGGAGAAAATTCAAACCTCGCAATGTTTATTTTCTTTCCGGCCAACATCTGTGTGCATATTACCTTCTATTTATTGCTCCATGCCTGTCAAATTCCCTAGGGTATGACTTGCTTTACTCATTCATAATTGCATGAAATATCAACCAAATTCAGTAATTTTGACATGTATGGATAGCTTAGATCTGGCGCTACATGTTGCAATTATCGGCGGCTTCTTAGAGTTAAAACTTGTGGAGAAAATTCAAACCTCGCAATGTTTATTTTCTTTCCGGCCAACATCTGTGTGCATATTACCTTCTATTTATTGCTCCATGCCTGTCAAATTCCCCAGGGTATGACTTGCTTTACTCATTCATAATTGCATGAAATATCAACCAAATTCAGTAATTTTGACATGTATGGATAGCTTAGATCTGGCGCTACATGTTGCAATTATCGGCGGCTTCTTAGAGTTAAAACTTGTGGAGAAAATTCAAACCTCGCAATGTTTATTTTCTTTCCGGCCAACATCTGTGTGCATATTACCTTCTATTTATTGCTCCATGCCTGTCAAATTCCCTAGGGTATGACTTTCTTTACTCATTCATAATTGCATGAAATATCAACCAAATTCAGTAATTTTGACATGTATGGATAGCTTAGATCTGGCGCTACATGTTGCAATTATCGGCGGCTTCTTAGAGTTAACACTTGTGGAGAAAATTCAAACCTCGCAATGTTTATTTTCTTTCCGGCCAACATCTGTGTGCATATTACCTTCTATTTATTGCTCCATGCCTGTCAAATTCCCTAGGGTATGACTTGCTTTACTCATTCATAATTGCATGAAATATCAACCAAATTCAGTAATTTTGACATGTATGGATAGCTTAGATCTGGCGCTACATGTTGCAATTATCGGTGGCTTCTTAGAGTTAAAACTTGTGGAGAAAATTCAAACCTCGCAATGTTTATTTTCTTTCCGGCCAACATCTGTGTGCATATTACCTTCTTTTTATTGCTCCATGCCTGTCAAATTCCCTAGGGTATGACTTGCTTTACTCATTCATAATTGCATGAAATATCAACCAAATTCAGTAATTTTGACATGTATGGATAGCTTAGATCTGGCGCTACATGTTGCAATTATCGGCGGCTTCTTAGAGTTAAAACTTGTGGAGAAAATTCAAACCTCGCAATGTTTATTTTCTTTCCGGCCAACATCTGTGTGCATATTACCTTCTATTTATTGCTCCATGCCTGTCAAATTCCCTAGGGTATGACTTGCTTTACTCATTCATAATTGCATGAAATATCAACCAAATTCAGTAATTTTGACATGTATGGATAGCTTAGATCTGGCGCTACATGTTGCAATTATCGGCGGCTTCTTAGAGTTAAAACTTGTGGAGAAAATTCAAACCTCGCAATGTTTATTTTCTTTCCGGCCAACATCTGTGTGCATATTACCTTCTATTTATTGCTCCATGCCTGTCAAATTCCCCAGGGTATGACTTGCTTTACTCATTCATAATTGCATGAAATATCAACCAAATTCAGTAATTTTGACATGTATGGATAGCTTAGATCTGGCGCTACATGTTGCAATTATCGGCGGCTTCTTAGAGTTAAAACTTGTGGAGAAAATTCAAACCTCGCAATGTTTATTTTCTTTCCGGCCAACATCTGTGTGCATATTACCTTCTATTTATTGCTCCATGCCTGTCAAATTCCCTAGGGTATGACTTGCTTTACTCATTCATAATTGCATGAAATATCAACCAAATTCAGTAATTTTGACATGTATGGATAGCTTAGATCTGGCGCTACATGTTGCAATTATCGGCGGCTTCTTAGAGTTAAAACTTGTGGAGAAAATTCAAACCTCGCAATGTTTATTTTCTTTCCGGCCAACATCTGTGTGCATATTACCTTCTATTTATTGCTCCATGCCTGTCAAATTCCCCAGGGTATGACTTGCTTTACTCATTCATAATTGCATGAAATATCAACCAAATTCAGTAATTTTGACATGTATGGATAGCTTAGATCTGGCGCTACATGTTGCAATTATCGGCGGCTTCTTAGAGTTAAAACTTGTGGAGAAAATTCAAACCTCGCAATGTTTATTTTCTTTCCGGCCAACATCTGTGTGCATATTACCTTCTATTTATTGCTCCATGCCTGTCAAATTCCCTAGGGTATGACTTTCTTTACTCATTCATAATTGCATGAAATATCAACCAAATTCAGTAATTTTGACATGTATGGATAGCTTAGATCTGGCGCTACATGTTGCAATTATCGGCGGCTTCTTAGAGTTAACACTTGTGGAGAAAATTCAAACCTCGCAATGTTTATTTTCTTTCCGGCCAACATCTGTGTGCATATTACCTTCTATTTATTGCTCCATGCCTGTCAAATTCCCTAGGGTATGACTTGCTTTACTCATTCATAATTGCATGAAATATCAACCAAATTCAGTAATGTTGACATGTATGGATAGCTTAGATCTGGCGCTACATGTTGCAATTATCGGCGGCTTCTTAGAGTTAAAACTTGTGGAGAAAATTCAAACCTCGCAATGTTTATTTTCTTTCCGGCCAACATCTGTGTGCATATTACCTTCTATTTATTGCTCCATGCCTGTCAAATTCCCTAGGGTATGACTTGCTTTACTCATTCATAATTGCATGAAATATCAACCAAATTCAGTAATTTTGACATGTATGGATAGCTTAGATCTGGCGCTACATGTTGCAATTATCGGCGGCTTCTTAGAGTTAACACTTGTGGAGAAAATTCAAACCTCGCAATGTTTATTTTCTTCCCGGCCACCATCTGTGTGCAGATTACCTTTTATTTATTGCTCCATGCCTGTCAAATTCCCTGGGGTATAGACTTGCTTTACTCATTCATAATTGCATGAAATATCAACCACATTCAGTAATTTTGACATGTATGGATAGCTTAGATCTGGCGCTACATGTTGCAATTATCGGCGGCTTCTTAGAGTTAACACTTGTGCAGAAAATTCAAACCTCGCAATGTTTATTTTCTTCCCGGCCACCATCTGTGTGCATATTACCTTCTATTTATTGCTCCATGCCTGTCAAATTCCCTGGGGTATAGACTTGCTTTACTCATTCATAATTGCATGAAATATCAACCACATTCAGTAATTTTGACATGTATGGATAGCTTAGATCTGGCGCTACATGTTGCAATTATCGGCGGCTTCTTAGAGTTAACACTTGTGCAGAAAATTCAAACCTCGCAATGTTTATTTTCTTTCCGGCCAACATCTGTGTACATGTTACCGTCTATTTATTGCTCCATGCATGTCAAATTCCCTGGGGTATGGACTTGCTTTACTCATTCATAATTGCATGAAATATCAACCAAATTCAGTAATTTTGACATGTATGGATAGCTTAGATCTGGCGCTACATGTTGCAATTATCGGCGGCTTCTTAGAGTTAACACTTGTGGAGAAAATTCAAACCTCGCAATGTTTATTTTCTTCCCGGCCACCATCTGTGTGCAGATTACCTTTTATTTATTGCTCCATGTCTGTCAAATTCCCTGGGGTATGGACTTGCTTTACTCATTCATAATTGCATGAAATATCAACCAAATTCAGTAATGTTGACATGTATGGATAGCTTAGATCTGGCGCTACATGTTGCAATTATCGGCGGCTTCTTAGAGTTAAAACTTGTGGAGAAAATTCAAACCTCGCAATGTTTATTTTCTTTCCGGCCAACATCTGTGTGCATATTACCTTCTATTTATTGCTCCATGCCTGTCAAATTCCCTAGGGTATGACTTGCTTTACTCATTCATAATTGCATGAAATATCAACCAAATTCAGTAATTTTGACATGTATGGATAGCTTAGATCTGGCGCTACATGTTGCAATTATCGGCGGCTTCTTAGAGTTAACACTTGTGGAGAAAATTCAAACCTCGCAATGTTTATTTTCTTCCCGGCCACCATCTGTGTGCAGATTACCTTTTATTTATTGCTCCATGCCTGTCAAATTCCCTGGGGTATAGACTTGCTTTACTCATTCATAATTGCATGAAATATCAACCACATTCAGTAATTTTGACATGTATGGATAGCTTAGATCTGGCGCTACATGTTGCAATTATCGGCGGCTTCTTAGAGTTAACACTTGTGCAGAAAATTCAAACCTCGCAATGTTTATTTTCTTCCCGGCCACCATCTGTGTGCATATTACCTTCTATTTATTGCTCCATGCCTGTCAAATTCCCTGGGGTATAGACTTGCTTTACTCATTCATAATTGCATGAAATATCAACCACATTCAGTAATTTTGACATGTATGGATAGCTTAGATCTGGCGCTACATGTTGCAATTATCGGCGGCTTCTTAGAGTTAACACTTGTGCAGAAAATTCAAACCTCGCAATGTTTATTTTCTTTCCGGCCAACATCTGTGTACATGTTACCGTCTATTTATTGCTCCATGCATGTCAAATTCCCTGGGGTATGGACTTGCTTTACTCATTCATAATTGCATGAAATATCAACCAAATTCAGTAATTTTGACATGTATGGATAGCTTAGATCTGGCGCTACATGTTGCAATTATCGGCGGCTTCTTAGAGTTAACACTTGTGGAGAAAATTCAAACCTCGCAATGTTTATTTTCTTCCCGGCCACCATCTGTGTGCAGATTACCTTTTATTTATTGCTCCATGTCTGTCAAATTCCCTGGGGTATGGACTTGCTTTACTCATTCATAATTGCATGAAATATCAACCAAATTCAGTAATTTTGACATGTATGGATAGCTTAGATCTGGCGCTACATGTTGCAATTATCGGCGGCTTCTTAGAGTTAAAACTTGTGGAGAAAATTCAAACCTCGCAATGTTTATTTTCTTTCCGGCCAACATCTGTGTGCATATTACCTTCTATTTATTGCTCCATGCCTGTCAAATTCCCTAGGGTATGACTTGCTTTACTCATTCATAATTGCATGAAATATCAACCAAATTCAGTAATTTTGACATGTATGGATAGCTTAGATCTGGCGCTACATGTTGCAATTATCGGCGGCTTCTTAGAGTTAACACTTGTGGAGAAAATTCAAACCTCGCAATGTTTATTTTCTTTCCGGCCAACATCTGTGTGCATATTACCTTCTATTTATTGCTCCATGCCTGTCAAATTCCCTAGGGTATGACTTGCTTTACTCATTCATAATTGCATGAAATATCAACCAAATTCAGTAATTTTGACATGTATGGATAGCTTAGATCTGGCGCTACATGTTGCAATTATCGGCGGCTTCTTAGAGTTAAAACTTGTGGAGAAAATTCAAACCTCGCAATGTTTATTTTCTTCCCGGCCACCATCTGTGTGCAGATTACCTTTTATGTATTGCTCCATGTCTGTCAAATTCCCTGGGGTATGGACTTGCTTTACTCATTCATAATTGCATGAAATATCAACCAAATTCAGTAATTTTGACATGTATGGATAGCTTAGATCTGGCGCTACATGTTGCAATTATCGGCGGCTTCTTAGAGTTAACACTTGTGCAGAAAATTCAAACCTCGCAATGTTTATTTTCTTTCCGGCCAACATCTGTGTACATGTTACCGTCTATTTATTGCTCCATGCATGTCAAATTCCCTGGGGTATGGACTTGCTTTACTCATTCATAATTGCATGAAATATCAACCAAATTCAGTAATTTTGACATGTATGGATAGCTTAGATCTGGCGCTACATGTTGCAATTATCGGCGGCTTCTTAGAGTTAACACTTGTGGAGAAAATTCAAACCTCGCAATGTTTATTTTCTTCCCGGCCACCATCTGTGTGCAGATTACCTTTTATTTATTGCTCCATGTCTGTCAAATTCCCTGGGGTATGGACTTGCTTTACTCATTCATAATTGCATGAAATATCAACCAAATTCAGTAATTTTGACATGTATGGATAGCTTAGATCTGGCGCTACATGTTGCAATTATCGGTGGCTTCTTAGAGTTAAAACTTGTGGAGAAAATTCAAACCTCGCAATGTTTATTTTCTTTCCGGCCAACATCTGTGTGCATATTACCTTCTTTTTATTGCTCCATGCCTGTCAAATTCCCTAGGGTATGACTTGCTTTACTCATTCATAATTGCATGAAATATCATCCAAATTCAGTAATTTTGACATGTATGGATAGCTTAGATCTGGCGCTACATGTTGCAATTATCGGCGGCTTCTTAGAGTTAAAACTTGTGGAGAAAATTCAAACCTCGCAATGTTTATTTTCTTTCCGGCCAACATCTGTGTGCATATTACCTTCTATTTATTGCTCCATGCCTGTCAAATTCCCTAGGGTATGACTTGCTTTACTCATTCATAATTGCATGAAATATCAACCAAATTCAGTAATTTTGACATGTATGGATAGCTTAGATCTGGCGCTACATGTTGCAATTATCGGCGGCTTCTTAGAGTTAACACTTGTGGAGAAAATTCAAACCTCGCAATGTTTATTTTCTTTCCGGCCAACATCTGTGTGCATATTACCTTCTATTTATTGCTCCATGCCTGTCAAATTCCCTAGGGTATGACTTGCTTTACTCATTCATAATTGCATGAAATATCAACCAAATTCAGTAATTTTGACATGTATGGATAGCTTAGATCTGGCGCTACATGTTGCAATTATCGGCGGCTTCTTAGAGTTAAAACTTGTGGAGAAAATTCAAACCTCGCAATGTTTATTTTCTTCCCGGCCACCATCTGTGTGCAGATTACCTTTTATGTATTGCTCCATGTCTGTCAAATTCCCTGGGGTATGGACTTGCTTTACTCATTCATAATTGCATGAAATATCAACCAAATTCAGTAATTTTGACATGTATGGATAGCTTAGATCTGGCGCTACATGTTGCAATTATCGGCGGCTTCTTAGAGTTAACACTTGTGCAGAAAATTCAAACCTCGCAATGTTTATTTTCTTTCCGGCCAACATCTGTGTACATGTTACCGTCTATTTATTGCTCCATGCATGTCAAATTCCCTGGGGTATGGACTTGCTTTACTCATTCATAATTGCATGAAATATCAACCAAATTCAGTAATTTTGACATGTATGGATAGCTTAGATCTGGCGCTACATGTTGCAATTATCGGCGGCTTCTTAGAGTTAACACTTGTGGAGAAAATTCAAACCTCGCAATGTTTATTTTCTTCCCGGCCACCATCTGTGTGCAGATTACCTTTTATTTATTGCTCCATGTCTGTCAAATTCCCTGGGGTATGGACTTGCTTTACTCATTCATAATTGCATGAAATATCAACCAAATTCAGTAATTTTGACATGTATGGATAGCTTAGATCTGGCGCTACATGTTGCAATTATCGGTGGCTTCTTAGAGTTAAAACTTGTGGAGAAAATTCAAACCTCGCAATGTTTATTTTCTTTCCGGCCAACATCTGTGTGCATATTACCTTCTTTTTATTGCTCCATGCCTGTCAAATTCCCTAGGGTATGACTTGCTTTACTCATTCATAATTGCATGAAATATCATCCAAATTCAGTAATTTTGACATGTATGGATAGCTTAGATCTGGCGCTACATGTTGCAATTATCGGCGGCTTCTTAGAGTTAAAACTTGTGGAGAAAATTCAAACCTCGCAATGTTTATTTTCTTTCCGGCCAACATCTGTGTGCATATTACCTTCTATTTATTGCTCCATGCCTGTCAAATTCCCTAGGGTATGACTTGCTTTACTCATTCATAATTGCATGAAATATCAACCAAATTCAGTAATTTTGACATGTATGGATAGCTTAGATCTGGCGCTACATGTTGCAATTATCGGCGGCTTCTTAGAGTTAAAACTTGTGGAGAAAATTCAAACCTCGCAATGTTTATTTTCTTTCCGGCCAACATCTGTGTGCATATTACCTTCTATTTATTGCTCCATGCCTGTCAAATTCCCCAGGGTATGACTTGCTTTACTCATTCATAATTGCATGAAATATCAACCAAATTCAGTAATTTTGACATGTATGGATAGCTTAGATCTGGCGCTACATGTTGCAATTATCGGTGGCTTCTTAGAGTTAAAACTTGTGGAGAAAATTCAAACCTCGCAATGTTTATTTTCTTTCCGGCCAACATCTGTGTGCATATTACCTTCTTTTTATTGCTCCATGCCTGTCAAATTCCCTAGGGTATGACTTGCTTTACTCATTCATAATTGCATGAAATATCATCCAAATTCAGTAATTTTGACATGTATGGATAGCTTAGATCTGGCGCTACATGTTGCAATTATCGGCGGCTTCTTAGAGTTAAAACTTGTGGAGAAAATTCAAACCTCGCAATGTTTATTTTCTTTCCGGCCAACATCTGTGTGCATATTACCTTCTATTTATTGCTCCATGCCTGTCAAATTCCCTAGGGTATGACTTGCTTTACTCATTCATAATTGCATGAAATATCAACCAAATTCAGTAATTTTGACATGTATGGATAGCTTAGATCTGGCGCTACATGTTGCAATTATCGGCGGCTTCTTAGAGTTAACACTTGTGGAGAAAATTCAAACCTCGCAATGTTTATTTTCTTTCCGGCCAACATCTGTGTGCATATTACCTTCTATTTATTGCTCCATGCCTGTCAAATTCCCTAGGGTATGACTTGCTTTACTCATTCATAATTGCATGAAATATCAACCAAATTCAGTAATTTTGACATGTATGGATAGCTTAGATCTGGCGCTACATGTTGCAATTATCGGCGGCTTCTTAGAGTTAAAACTTGTGGAGAAAATTCAAACCTCGCAATGTTTATTTTCTTCCCGGCCACCATCTGTGTGCAGATTACCTTTTATGTATTGCTCCATGTCTGTCAAATTCCCTGGGGTATGGACTTGCTTTACTCATTCATAATTGCATGAAATATCAACCAAATTCAGTAATTTTGACATGTATGGATAGCTTAGATCTGGCGCTACATGTTGCAATTATCGGCGGCTTCTTAGAGTTAACACTTGTGCAGAAAATTCAAACCTCGCAATGTTTATTTTCTTTCCGGCCAACATCTGTGTACATGTTACCGTCTATTTATTGCTCCATGCATGTCAAATTCCCTGGGGTATGGACTTGCTTTACTCATTCATAATTGCATGAAATATCAACCAAATTCAGTAATTTTGACATGTATGGATAGCTTAGATCTGGCGCTACATGTTGCAATTATCGGCGGCTTCTTAGAGTTAACACTTGTGGAGAAAATTCAAACCTCGCAATGTTTATTTTCTTCCCGGCCACCATCTGTGTGCAGATTACCTTTTATTTATTGCTCCATGTCTGTCAAATTCCCTGGGGTATGGACTTGCTTTACTCATTCATAATTGCATGAAATATCAACCAAATTCAGTAATTTTGACATGTATGGATAGCTTAGATCTGGCGCTACATGTTGCAATTATCGGTGGCTTCTTAGAGTTAAAACTTGTGGAGAAAATTCAAACCTCGCAATGTTTATTTTCTTTCCGGCCAACATCTGTGTGCATATTACCTTCTTTTTATTGCTCCATGCCTGTCAAATTCCCTAGGGTATGACTTGCTTTACTCATTCATAATTGCATGAAATATCATCCAAATTCAGTAATTTTGACATGTATGGATAGCTTAGATCTGGCGCTACATGTTGCAATTATCGGCGGCTTCTTAGAGTTAAAACTTGTGGAGAAAATTCAAACCTCGCAATGTTTATTTTCTTTCCGGCCAACATCTGTGTGCATATTACCTTCTATTTATTGCTCCATGCCTGTCAAATTCCCTAGGGTATGACTTGCTTTACTCATTCATAATTGCATGAAATATCAACCAAATTCAGTAATTTTGACATGTATGGATAGCTTAGATCTGGCGCTACATGTTGCAATTATCGGCGGCTTCTTAGAGTTAAAACTTGTGGAGAAAATTCAAACCTCGCAATGTTTATTTTCTTTCCGGCCAACATCTGTGTGCATATTACCTTCTATTTATTGCTCCATGCCTGTCAAATTCCCCAGGGTATGACTTGCTTTACTCATTCATAATTGCATGAAATATCAACCAAATTCAGTAATTTTGACATGTATGGATAGCTTAGATCTGGCGCTACATGTTGCAATTATCGGCGGCTTCTTAGAGTTAAAACTTGTGGAGAAAATTCAAACCTCGCAATGTTTATTTTCTTTCCGGCCAACATCTGTGTGCATATTACCTTCTATTTATTGCTCCATGCCTGTCAAATTCCCTAGGGTATGACTTGCTTTACTCATTCATAATTGCATGAAATATCAACCAAATTCAGTAATTTTGACATGTATGGATAGCTTAGATCTGGCGCTACATGTTGCAATTATCGGCGGCTTCTTAGAGTTAACACTTGTGGAGAAAATTCAAACCTCGCAATGTTTATTTTCTTTCCGGCCAACATCTGTGTGCATATTACCTTCTATTTATTGCTCCATGCCTGTCAAATTCCCTAGGGTATGACTTGCTTTACTCATTCATAATTGCATGAAATATCAACCAAATTCAGTAATTTTGACATGTATGGATAGCTTAGATCTGGCGCTACATGTTGCAATTATCGGCGGCTTCTTAGAGTTAAAACTTGTGGAGAAAATTCAAACCTCGCAATGTTTATTTTCTTCCCGGCCACCATCTGTGTGCAGATTACCTTTTATGTATTGCTCCATGTCTGTCAAATTCCCTGGGGTATGGACTTGCTTTACTCATTCATAATTGCATGAAATATCAACCAAATTCAGTAATTTTGACATGTATGGATAGCTTAGATCTGGCGCTACATGTTGCAATTATCGGCGGCTTCTTAGAGTTAACACTTGTGCAGAAAATTCAAACCTCGCAATGTTTATTTTCTTTCCGGCCAACATCTGTGTACATGTTACCGTCTATTTATTGCTCCATGCATGTCAAATTCCCTGGGGTATGGACTTGCTTTACTCATTCATAATTGCATGAAATATCAACCAAATTCAGTAATTTTGACATGTATGGATAGCTTAGATCTGGCGCTACATGTTGCAATTATCGGCGGCTTCTTAGAGTTAACACTTGTGGAGAAAATTCAAACCTCGCAATGTTTATTTTCTTCCCGGCCACCATCTGTGTGCAGATTACCTTTTATTTATTTCTCCATGTCTGTCAAATTCCCTGGGGTATGGACTTGCTTTACTCATTCATAATTGCATGAAATATCAACCAAATTCAGTAATTTTGACATGTATGGATAGCTTAGATCTGGCGCTACATGTTGCAATTATCGGTGGCTTCTTAGAGTTAAAACTTGTGGAGAAAATTCAAACCTCGCAATGTTTATTTTCTTTCCGGCCAACATCTGTGTGCATATTACCTTCTTTTTATTGCTCCATGCCTGTCAAATTCCCTAGGGTATGACTTGCTTTACTCATTCATAATTGCATGAAATATCATCCAAATTCAGTAATTTTGACATGTATGGATAGCTTAGATCTGGCGCTACATGTTGCAATTATCGGCGGCTTCTTAGAGTTAAAACTTGTGGAGAAAATTCAAACCTCGCAATGTTTATTTTCTTTCCGGCCAACATCTGTGTGCATATTACCTTCTATTTATTGCTCCATGCCTGTCAAATTCCCTAGGGTATGACTTGCTTTACTCATTCATAATTGCATGAAATATCAACCAAATTCAGTAATTTTGACATGTATGGATAGCTTAGATCTGGCGCTACATGTTGCAATTATCGGCGGCTTCTTAGAGTTAAAACTTGTGGAGAAAATTCAAACCTCGCAATGTTTATTTTCTTTCCGGCCAACATCTGTGTGCATATTACCTTCTATTTATTGCTCCATGCCTGTCAAATTCCCCAGGGTATGACTTGCTTTACTCATTCATAATTGCATGAAATATCAACCAAATTCAGTAATTTTGACATGTATGGATAGCTTAGATCTGGCGCTACATGTTGCAATTATCGGCGGCTTCTTAGAGTTAAAACTTGTGGAGAAAATTCAAACCTCGCAATGTTTATTTTCTTTCCGGCCAACATCTGTGTGCATATTACCTTCTATTTATTGCTCCATGCCTGTCAAATTCCCTAGGGTATGACTTGCTTTACTCATTCATAATTGCATGAAATATCAACCAAATTCAGTAATTTTGACATGTATGGATAGCTTAGATCTGGCGCTACATGTTGCAATTATCGGCGGCTTCTTAGAGTTAACACTTGTGGAGAAAATTCAAACCTCGCAATGTTTATTTTCTTTCCGGCCAACATCTGTGTGCATATTACCTTCTATTTATTGCTCCATGCCTGTCAAATTCCCTAGGGTATGACTTGCTTTACTCATTCATAATTGCATGAAATATCAACCAAATTCAGTAATTTTGACATGTATGGATAGCTTAGATCTGGCGCTACATGTTGCAATTATCGGCGGCTTCTTAGAGTTAAAACTTGTGGAGAAAATTCAAACCTCGCAATGTTTATTTTCTTCCCGGCCACCATCTGTGTGCAGATTACCTTTTATGTATTGCTCCATGTCTGTCAAATTCCCTGGGGTATGGACTTGCTTTACTCATTCATAATTGCATGAAATATCAACCAAATTCAGTAATTTTGACATGTATGGATAGCTTAGATCTGGCGCTACATGTTGCAATTATCGGCGGCTTCTTAGAGTTAACACTTGTGCAGAAAATTCAAACCTCGCAATGTTTATTTTCTTTCCGGCCAACATCTGTGTACATGTTACCGTCTATTTATTGCTCCATGCATGTCAAATTCCCTGGGGTATGGACTTGCTTTACTCATTCATAATTGCATGAAATATCAACCAAATTCAGTAATTTTGACATGTATGGATAGCTTAGATCTGGCGCTACATGTTGCAATTATCGGCGGCTTCTTAGAGTTAACACTTGTGGAGAAAATTCAAACCTCGCAATGTTTATTTTCTTCCCGGCCACCATCTGTGTGCAGATTACCTTTTATTTATTGCTCCATGTCTGTCAAATTCCCTGGGGTATGGACTTGCTTTACTCATTCATAATTGCATGAAATATCAACCAAATTCAGTAATTTTGACATGTATGGATAGCTTAGATCTGGCGCTACATGTTGCAATTATCGGCGGCTTCTTAGAGTTAAAACTTGTGGAGAAAATTCAAACCTCGCAATGTTTATTTTCTTTCCGGCCAACATCTGTGTGCATATTACCTTCTTTTTATTGCTCCATGCCTGTCAAATTCCCTAGGGTATGACTTGCTTTACTCATTCATAATTGCATGAAATATCAACCAAATTCAGTAATTTTGACATGTATGGATAGCTTAGATCTGGCGCTACATGTTGCAATTATCGGCGGCTTCTTAGAGTTAACACTTGTGGAGAAAATTCAAACCTCGCAATGTTTATTTTCTTCCCGGCCACCATCTGTGTGCAGATTACCTTTTATTTATTGCTCCATGTCTGTCAAATTCCCTGGGGTATGGACCTGCTTTACTCATTCATAATTGCATGAAATATCAACCAAATTCAGTAATTTTGACATGTATGGATAGCTTAGATCTGGCGCTACATGTTGCAATTATCGGTGGCTTCTTAGAGTTAAAACTTGTGGAGAAAATTCAAACCTCGCAATGTTTATTTTCTTTCCGGCCAACATCTGTGTGCATATTACCTTCTTTTTATTGCTCCATGCCTGTCAAATTCCCTAGGGTATGACTTGCTTTACTCATTCATAATTGCATGAAATATCATCCAAATTCAGTAATTTTGACATGTATGGATAGCTTAGATCTGGCGCTACATGTTGCAATTATCGGCGGCTTCTTAGAGTTAAAACTTGTGGAGAAAATTCAAACCTCGCAATGTTTATTTTCTTTCCGGCCAACATCTGTGTGCATATTACCTTCTATTTATTGCTCCATGCCTGTCAAATTCCCTAGGGTATGACTTGCTTTACTCATTCATAATTGCATGAAATATCAACCAAATTCAGTAATTTTGACATGTATGGATAGCTTAGATCTGGCGCTACATGTTGCAATTATCGGCGGCTTCTTAGAGTTAAAACTTGTGGAGAAAATTCAAACCTCGCAATGTTTATTTTCTTTCCGGCCAACATCTGTGTGCATATTACCTTCTATTTATTGCTCCATGCCTGTCAAATTCCCCAGGGTATGACTTGCTTTACTCATTCATAATTGCATGAAATATCAACCAAATTCAGTAATTTTGACATGTATGGATAGCTTAGATCTGGCGCTACATGTTGCAATTATCGGCGGCTTCTTAGAGTTAAAACTTGTGGAGAAAATTCAAACCTCGCAATGTTTATTTTCTTTCCGGCCAACATCTGTGTGCATATTACCTTCTATTTATTGCTCCATGCCTGTCAAATTCCCTAGGGTATGACTTTCTTTACTCATTCATAATTGCATGAAATATCAACCAAATTCAGTAATTTTGACATGTATGGATAGCTTAGATCTGGCGCTACATGTTGCAATTATCGGCGGCTTCTTAGAGTTAACACTTGTGGAGAAAATTCAAACCTCGCAATGTTTATTTTCTTTCCGGCCAACATCTGTGTGCATATTACCTTCTATTTATTGCTCCATGCCTGTCAAATTCCCTAGGGTATGACTTGCTTTACTCATTCATAATTGCATGAAATATCAACCAAATTCAGTAATGTTGACATGTATGGATAGCTTAGATCTGGCGCTACATGTTGCAATTATCGGCGGCTTCTTAGAGTTAAAACTTGTGGAGAAAATTCAAACCTCGCAATGTTTATTTTCTTTCCGGCCAACATCTGTGTGCATATTACCTTCTATTTATTGCTCCATGCCTGTCAAATTCCCTAGGGTATGACTTGCTTTACTCATTCATAATTGCATGAAATATCAACCAAATTCAGTAATTTTGACATGTATGGATAGCTTAGATCTGGCGCTACATGTTGCAATTATCGGCGGCTTCTTAGAGTTAACACTTGTGGAGAAAATTCAAACCTCGCAATGTTTATTTTCTTCCCGGCCACCATCTGTGTGCAGATTACCTTTTATTTATTGCTCCATGCCTGTCAAATTCCCTGGGGTATAGACTTGCTTTACTCATTCATAATTGCATGAAATATCAACCACATTCAGTAATTTTGACATGTATGGATAGCTTAGATCTGGCGCTACATGTTGCAATTATCGGCGGCTTCTTAGAGTTAACACTTGTGCAGAAAATTCAAACCTCGCAATGTTTATTTTCTTCCCGGCCACCATCTGTGTGCATATTACCTTCTATTTATTGCTCCATGCCTGTCAAATTCCCTGGGGTATAGACTTGCTTTACTCATTCATAATTGCATGAAATATCAACCACATTCAGTAATTTTGACATGTATGGATAGCTTAGATCTGGCGCTACATGTTGCAATTATCGGCGGCTTCTTAGAGTTAACACTTGTGCAGAAAATTGAAACCTCGCAATGTTTATTTTCTTTCCGGCCAACATCTGTGTACATGTTACCGTCTATTTATTGCTCCATGCATGTCAAATTCCCTGGGGTATGGACTTGCTTTACTCATTCATAATTGCATGAAATATCAACCAAATTCAGTAATTTTGACATGTATGGATAGCTTAGATCTGGCGCTACATGTTGCAATTATCGGCGGCTTCTTAGAGTTAACACTTGTGGAGAAAATTCAAACCTCGCAATGTTTATTTTCTTCCCGGCCACCATCTGTGTGCAGATTACCTTTTATTTATTGCTCCATGTCTGTCAAATTCCCTGGGGTATGGACTTGCTTTACTCATTCATAATTGCATGAAATATCAACCAAATTCAGTAATTTTGACATGTATGGATAGCTTAGATCTGGCGCTACATGTTGCAATTATCGGCGGCTTCTTAGAGTTAAAACTTGTGGAGAAAATTCAAACCTCGCAATGTTTATTTTCTTTCCGGCCAACATCTGTGTGCATATTACCTTCTATTTATTGCTCCATGCCTGTCAAATTCCCTAGGGTATGACTTGCTTTACTCATTCATAATTGCATGAAATATCAACCAAATTCAGTAATTTTGACATGTATGGATAGCTTAGATCTGGCGCTACATGTTGCAATTATCGGCGGCTTCTTAGAGTTAAAACTTGTGGAGAAAATTCAAACCTCGCAATGTTTATTTTCTTCCCGGCCACCATCTGTGTGCAGATTACCTTTTATGTATTGCTCCATGTCTGTCAAATTCCCTGGGGTATGGACTTGCTTTACTCATTCATAATTGCATGAAATATCAACCAAATTCAGTAATTTTGACATGTATGGATAGCTTAGATCTGGCGCTACATGTTGCAATTATCGGCGGCTTCTTAGAGTTAACACTTGTGCAGAAAATTCAAACCTCGCAATGTTTATTTTCTTTCCGGCCAACATCTGTGTACATGTTACCGTCTATTTATTGCTCCATGCCTGTCAAATTCCCTGGGGTATGGACTTGCTTTACTCATTCATAATTGCATGAAATATCAACCAAATTCAGTAATTTTGACATGTATGGATAGCTTAGATCTGGCGCTACATGTTGCAATTATCGGCGGCTTCTTAGAGTTAACACTTGTGGAGAAAATTCAAACCTCGCAATGTTTATTTTCTTCCCGGCCACCATCTGTGTGCAGATTACCTTTTATTTATTGCTCCATGTCTGTCAAATTCCCTGGGGTATGGACTTGCTTTACTCATTCATAATTGCATGAAATATCAACCAAATTCAGTAATTTTGACATGTATGGATAGCTTAGATCTGGCGCTACATGTTGCAATTATCGGCGGCTTCTTAGAGTTAAAACTTGTGGAGAAAATTCAAACCTCGCAATGTTTATTTTCTTTCCGGCCAACATCTGTGTGCATATTACCTTCTATTTATTGCTCCATGCCTGTCAAATTCCCTAGGGTATGACTTTCTTTACTCATTCATAATTGCATGAAATATCAACCAAATTCAGTAATTTTGACATGTATGGATAGCTTAGATCTGGCGCTACATGTTGCAATTATCGGCGGCTTCTTAGAGTTAACACTTGTGGAGAAAATTCAAACCTCGCAATGTTTATTTTCTTTCCGGCCAACATCTGTGTGCATATTACATTCTATTTATTGCTCCATGCCTGTCAAATTCCCTAGGGTATGACTTGCTTTACTCATTCATAATTGCATGAAATATCAACCAAATTCAGTAATTTTGACATGTATGGATAGCTTAGATCTGGCGCTACATGTTGCAATTATCGGCGGCTTCTTAGAGTTAAAACTTGTGGAGAAAATTCAAACCTCGCAATGTTTATTTTCTTTCCGGCCAACATCTGTGTGCATATTACCTTCTATTTATTGCTCCATGCCTGTCAAATTCCCTAGGGTATGACTTGCTTTACTCATTCATAATTGCATGAAATATCAACCAAATTCAGTAATTTTGACATGTATGGATAGCTTAGATCTGGCGCTACATGTTGCAATTATCGGCGGCTTCTTAGAGTTAACACTTGTGGAGAAAATTCAAACCTCGCAATGTTTATTTTCTTCCCGGCCACCATCTGTGTGCAGATTACCTTTTATTTATTGCTCCATGCCTGTCAAATTCCCTGGGGTATGGACTTGCTTTACTCATTCATAATTGCATGAAATATCAACCAAATTCAGTAATTTTGACATGTATGGATAGCTTAGATCTGGCGCTACATGTTGCAATTATCGGCGGCTTCTTAGAGTTAACACTTGTGGAGAAAATTCAAACCTCGCAATGTTTATTTTCTTCCCGGCCACCATCTGTGTGCAGATTACCTTTTATTTATTGCTCCATGTCTGTCAAATTCCCTGGGGTATGGACTTGCTTTACTCATTCATAATTGCATGAAATATCAACCAAATTCAGTAATTTTGACATGTATGGATAGCTTAGATCTGGCGCTACATGTTGCAATTATCGGCGGCTTCTTAGAGTTAAAACTTGTGGAGAAAATTCAAACCTCGCAATGTTTATTTTCTTTCCGGCCAACATCTGTGTGCATATTACCTTCTATTTATTGCTCCATGCCTGTCAAATTCCCTAGGGTATGACTTGCTTTACTCATTCATAATTGCATGAAATATCAACCAAATTCAGTAATTTTGACATGTATGGATAGCTTAGATCTGGCGCTACATGTTGCAATTATCGGCGGCTTCTTAGAGTTAAAACTTGTGGAGAAAATTCAAACCTCGCAATGTTTATTTTCTTTCCGGCCAACATCTGTGTGCATATTACCTTCTATTTATTGCTCCATGCCTGTCAAATTCCCTAGGGTATGACTTGCTTTACTCATTCATAATTGCATGAAATATCAACCAAATTCAGTAATTTTGACATGTATGGATAGCTTAGATCTGGCGCTACATGTTGCAATTATCGGCGGCTTCTTAGAGTTAACACTTGTGGAGAAAATTCAAACCTCGCAATGTTTATTTTCTTTCCGGCCAACATCTGTGTGCATATTACCTTCTATTTATTGCTCCATGCATGTCAAATTCCCTAGGGTATGACTTGCTTTACTCATTCATAATTGCATGAAATATCAACCAAATTCAGTAATGTTGACATGTATGGATAGCTTAGATCTGGCGCTACATGTTGCAATTATCGGCGGCTTCTTAGAGTTAACACTTGTGGAGAAAATTCAAACCTCGCAATGTTTATTTTCTTTCCGGCCAACATCTGTGTACATGTTACCGTCTATTTATTGCTCCATGCATGTCAAATTCCCTGGGGTATGGACTTGCTTTACTCATTCATAATTGCATGAAATATCAACCAAATTCAGTAATTTTGACATGTATGGATAGCTTAGATCTGGCGCTACATGTTGCAATTATCGGCGGCTTCTTAGAGTTAACACTTGTGGAGAAAATTCAAACCTCGCAATGTTTATTTTCTTCCCGGCCACCATCTGTGTGCAGATTACCTTTTATTTATTGCTCCATGTCTGTCAAATTCCCTGGGGTATGGACTTGCTTTACTCATTCATAATTGCATGAAATATCAACCAAATTCAGTAATTTTGACATGTATGGATAGCTTAGATCTGGCGCTACATGTTGCAATTATCGGCGGCTTCTTAGAGTTAAAACTTGTGGAGAAAATTCAAACCTCGCAATGTTTATTTTCTTTCCGGCCAACATCTGTGTGCATATTACCTTCTATTTATTGCTCCATGCCTGTCAAATTCCCTAGGGTATGACTTGCTTTACTCATTCATAATTGCATGAAATATCAACCAAATTCAGTAATTTTGACATGTATGGATAGCTTAGATCTGGCGCTACATGTTGCAATTATCGGCGGCTTCTTAGAGTTAAAACTTGTGGAGAAAATTCAAACCTCGCAATGTTTATTTTCTTTCCGGCCAACATCTGTGTGCATATTACCTTCTATTTATTGCTCCATGCCTGTCAAATTCCCTGGGGTATAGACTTGCTTTACTCATTCATAATTGCATGAAATATCAACCACATTCAGTAATTTTGACATGTATGGATAGCTTAGATCTGGCGCTACATGTTGCAATTATCGGCGGCTTCTTAGAGTTAACACTTGTGCAGAAAATTCAAACCTCGCAATGTTTATTTTCTTCCCGGCCACCATCTGTGTGCATATTACCTTCTATTTATTGCTCCATGCCTGTCAAATTCCCTGGGGTATAGACTTGCTTTACTCATTCATAATTGCATGAAATATCAACCACATTCAGTAATTTTGACATGTATGGATAGCTTAGATCTGGCGCTACATGTTGCAATTATCGGCGGCTTCTTAGAGTTAACACTTGTGCAGAAAATTCAAACCTCGCAATGTTTATTTTCTTTCCGGCCAACATCTGTGTACATGTTACCGTCTATTTATTGCTCCATGCATGTCAAATTCCCTGGGGTATGGACTTGCTTTACTCATTCATAATTGCATGAAATATCAACCAAATTCAGTAATTTTGACATGTATGGATAGCTTAGATCTGGCGCTACATGTTGCAATTATCGGCGGCTTCTTAGAGTTAACACTTGTGGAGAAAATTCAAACCTCGCAATGTTTATTTTCTTCCCGGCCACCATCTGTGTGCAGATTACCTTTTATTTATTGCTCCATGTCTGTCAAATTCCCTGGGGTATGGACTTGCTTTACTCATTCATAATTGCATGAAATATCAACCAAATTCAGTAATTTTGACATGTATGGATAGCTTAGATCTGGCGCTACATGTTGCAATTATCGGCGGCTTCTTAGAGTTAACACTTGTGGAGAAAATTCAAACCTCGCAATGTTTATTTTCTTTCCGGCCAACATCTGTGTGCATATTACCTTCTATTTATTGCTCCATGCCTGTCAAATTCCCTAGGGTATGACTTGCTTTACTCATTCATAATTGCATGAAATATCAACCAAATTCAGTAATTTTGACATGTATGGATAGCTTAGATCTGGCGCTACATGTTGCAATTATCGGCGGCTTCTTAGAGTTAACACTTGTGGAGAAAATTCAAACCTCGCAATGTTTATTTTCTTTCCGGCCAACATCTGTGTGCATATTACCTTCTATTTATTGCTCCATGCCTGTCAAATTCCCTAGGGTATGACTTGCTTTACTCATTCATAATTGCATGAAATATCAACCAAATTCAGTAATTTTGACATGTATGGATAGCTTAGATCTGGCGCTACATGTTGCAATTATCGGCGGCTTCTTAGAGTTAAAACTTGTGGAGAAAATTCAAACCTCGCAATGTTTATTTTCTTCCCGGCCACCATCTGTGTGCAGATTACCTTTTATGTATTGCTCCATGTCTGTCAAATTCCCTGGGGTATGGACTTGCTTTACTCATTCATAATTGCATGAAATATCAACCAAATTCAGTAATTTTGACATGTATGGATAGCTTAGATCTGGCGCTACATGTTGCAATTATCGGCGGCTTCTTAGAGTTAACACTTGTGCAGAAAATTCAAACCTCGCAATGTTTATTTTCTTTCCGGCCAACATCTGTGTACATGTTACCGTCTATTTATTGCTCCATGCATGTCAAATTCCCTGGGGTATGGACTTGCTTTACTCATTCATAATTGCATGAAATATCAACCAAATTCAGTAATTTTGACATGTATGGATAGCTTAGATCTGGCGCTACATGTTGCAATTATCGGCGGCTTCTTAGAGTTAACACTTGTGGAGAAAATTCAAACCTCGCAATGTTTATTTTCTTCCCGGCCACCATCTGTGTGCAGATTACCTTTTATTTATTGCTCCATGTCTGTCAAATTCCCTGGGGTATGGACTTGCTTTACTCATTCATAATTGCATGAAATATCAACCAAATTCAGTAATTTTGACATGTATGGATAGCTTAGATCTGGCGCTACATGTTGCAATTATCGGCGGCTTCTTAGAGTTAAAACTTGTGGAGAAAATTCAAACCTCGCAATGTTTATTTTCTTTCCGGCCAACATCTGTGTGCATATTACCTTCTATTTATTGCTCCATGCCTGTCAAATTCCCTAGGGTATGACTTTCTTTACTCATTCATAATTGCATGAAATATCAACCAAATTCAGTAATTTTGACATGTATGGATAGCTTAGATCTGGCGCTACATGTTGCAATTATCGGCGGCTTCTTAGAGTTAACACTTGTGGAGAAAATTCAAACCTCGCAATGTTTATTTTCTTTCCGGCCAACATCTGTGTGCATATTACCTTCTATTTATTGCTCCATGCCTGTCAAATTCCCTAGGGTATGACTTGCTTTACTCATTCATAATTGCATGAAATATCAACCAAATTCAGTAATGTTGACATGTATGGATAGCTTAGATCTGGCGCTACATGTTGCAATTATCGGCGGCTTCTTAGAGTTAAAACTTGTGGAGAAAATTCAAACCTCGCAATGTTTATTTTCTTTCCGGCCAACATCTGTGTGCATATTACCTTCTATTTATTGCTCCATGCCTGTCAAATTCCCCAGGGTATGACTTGCTTTACTCATTCATAATTGCATGAAATATCAACCAAATTCAGTAATTTTGACATGTATGGATAGCTTAGATCTGGCGCTACATGTTGCAATTATCGGCGGCTTCTTAGAGTTAACACTTGTGGAGAAAATTCAAACCTCGCAATGTTTATTTTCTTCCCGGCCACCATCTGTGTGCAGATTACCTTTTATTTATTGCTCCATGCCTGTCAAATTCCCTGGGGTATGGACTTGCTTTACTCATTCATAATTGCATGAAATATCAACCAAATTCAGTAATTTTGACATGTATGGATAGCTTAGATCTGGCGCTACATGTTGCAATTATCGGCGGCTTCTTAGAGTTAACACTTGTGGAGAAAATTCAAACCTCGCAATGTTTATTTTCTTCCCGGCCACCATCTGGGTGCAGATTACCTTTTATTTATTGCTCCATGTCTGTCAAATTCCCTGGGGTATGGACTTGCTTTACTCATTCATAATTGCATGAAATATCAACCAAATTCAGTAATTTTGACATGTATGGATAGCTTAGATCTGGCGCTACATGTTGCAATTATCGGCGGCTTCTTAGAGTTAAAACTTGTGGAGAAAATTCAAACCTCGCAATGTTTATTTTCTTTCCGGCCAACATCTGTGTGCATATTACCTTCTATTTATTGCTCCATGCCTGTCAAATTCCCTAGGGTATGACATGCTTTACTCATTCATAATTGCATGAAATATCAACCAAATTCAGTAATTTTGACATGTATGGATAGCTTAGATCTGGCGCTACATGTTGCAATTATCGGCGGCTTCTTAGAGTTAACACTTGTGGAGAAAATTCAAACCTCGCAATGTTTATTTTCTTTCCGGCCAACATCTGTGTGCATATTACCTTCTATTTATTGCTCCATGCATGTCAAATTCCCTAGGGTATGACTTGCTTTACTCATTCATAATTGCATGAAATATCAACCAAATTCAGTAATGTTGACATGTATGGATAGCTTAGATCTGGCGCTACATGTTGCAATTATCGGCGGCTTCTTAGAGTTAACACTTGTGGAGAAAATTCAAACCTCGCAATGTTTATTTTCTTTCCGGCCAACATCTGTGTACATGTTACCGTCTATTTATTGCTCCATGCATGTCAAATTCCCTGGGGTATGGACTTGCTTTACTCATTCATAATTGCATGAAATATCAACCAAATTCAGTAATTTTGACATGTATGGATAGCTTAGATCTGGCGCTACATGTTGCAATTATCGGCGGCTTCTTAGAGTTAACACTTGTGGAGAAAATTCAAACCTCGCAATGTTTATTTTCTTCCCGGCCACCATCTGTGTGCAGATTACCTTTTATTTATTGCTCCATGTCTGTCAAATTCCCTGGGGTATGGACTTGCTTTACTCATTCATAATTGCATGAAATATCAACCAAATTCAGTAATTTTGACATGTATGGATAGCTTAGATCTGGCGCTACATGTTGCAATTATCGGCGGCTTCTTAGAGTTAAAACTTGTGGAGAAAATTCAAACCTCGCAATGTTTATTTTCTTTCCGGCCAACATCTGTGTGCATATTACCTTCTATTTATTGCTCCATGCCTGTCAAATTCCCTAGGGTATGACTTGCTTTACTCATTCATAATTGCATGAAATATCAACCAAATTCAGTAATTTTGACATGTATGGATAGCTTAGATCTGGCGCTACATGTTGCAATTATCGGCGGCTTCTTAGAGTTAAAACTTGTGGAGAAAATTCAAACCTCGCAATGTTTATTTTCTTTCCGGCCAACATCTGTGTGCATATTACCTTCTATTTATTGCTCCATGCCTGTCAAATTCCCTAGGGTATGACTTGCTTTACTCATTCATAATTGCATGAAATATCAACCAAATTCAGTAATTTTGACATGTATGGATAGCTTAGATATGGCGCTACATGTTGCAATTATCGGCGGCTTCTTAGAGTTAACACTTGTGGAGAAAATTCAAACCTCGCAATGTTTATTTTCTTTCCGGCCAACATCTGTGTGCATATTACCTTCTATTTATTGCTCCATGCATGTCAAATTCCCTAGGGTATGACTTGCTTTACTCATTCATAATTGCATGAAATATCAACCAAATTCAGTAATGTTGACATGTATGGATAGCTTAGATCTGGCGCTACATGTTGCAATTATCGGCGGCTTCTTAGAGTTAACACTTGTGGAGAAAATTCAAACCTCGCAATGTTTATTTTCTTTCCGGCCAACATCTGTGTGCATATTACCTTCTATTTATTGCTCCATGCCTGTCAAATTCCCTAGGGTATGACTTGCTTTACTCATTCATAATTGCATGAAATATCAACCACATTCAGTAATTTTGACATGTATGGATAGCTTAGATCTGGCGCTACATGTTGCAATTATCGGCGGCTTCTTAGAGTTAACACTTGTGGAGAAAATTCAAACCTCGCAATGTTTATTTTCTTTCCGGCCAACATCTGTGTACATGTTACCGTCTATTTATTGCTCCATGCATGTCAAATTCCCTGGGGTATGGACTTGCTTTACTCATTCATAATTGCATGAAATATCAACCAAATTCAGTAATTTTGACATGTATGGATAGCTTAGATCTGGCGCTACATGTTGCAATTATCGGCGGCTTCTTAGAGTTAACACTTGTGGAGAAAATTCAAACCTCGCAATGTTTATTTTCTTCCCGGCCACCATCTGTGTGCAGATTACCTTTTATTTATTGCTCCATGTCTGTCAAATTCCCTGGGGTATGGACTTGCTTTACTCATTCATAATTGCATGAAATATCAACCAAATTCAGTAATTTTGACATGTATGGATAGCTTAGATCTGGCGCTACATGTTGCAATTATCGGCGGCTTCTTAGAGTTAAAACTTGTGGAGAAAATTCAAACCTCGCAATGTTTATTTTCTTTCCGGCCAACATCTGTGTGCATATTACCTTCTATTTATTGCTCCATGCCTGTCAAATTCCCTAGGGTATGACTTGCTTTACTCATTCATAATTGCATGAAATATCAACCAAATTCAGTAATTTTGACATGTATGGATAGCTTAGATCTGGCGCTACATGTTGCAATTATCGGCGGCTTCTTAGAGTTAAAACTTGTGGAGAAAATTCAAACCTCGCAATGTTTATTTTCTTTCCGGCCAACATCTGTGTGCATATTACCTTCTATTTATTGCTCCATGCCTGTCAAATTCCCTAGGGTATGACTTGCTTTACTCATTCATAATTGCATGAAATATCAACCAAATTCAGTAATTTTGACATGTATGGATAGCTTAGATCTGGCGCTACATGTTGCAATTATCGGCGGCTTCTTAGAGTTAACACTTGTGGAGAAAATTCAAACCTCGCAATGTTTATTTTCTTTCCGGCCAACATCTGTGTGCATATTACCTTCTATTTATTGCTCCATGCATGTCAAATTCCCTAGGGTATGACTTGCTTTACTCATTCATAATTGCATGAAATATCAACCAAATTCAGTAATGTTGACATGTATGGATAGCTTAGATCTGGCGCTACATGTTGCAATTATCGGCGGCTTCTTAGAGTTAACACTTGTGGAGAAAATTCAAACCTCGCAATGTTTATTTTCTTTCCGGCCAACATCTGTGTACATGTTACCGTCTATTTATTGCTCCATGCATGTCAAATTCCCTGGGGTATGGACTTGCTTTACTCATTCATAATTGCATGAAATATCAACCAAATTCAGTAATTTTGACATGTATGGATAGCTTAGATCTGGCGCTACATGTTGCAATTATCGGCGGCTTCTTAGAGTTAACACTTGTGGAGAAAATTCAAACCTCGCAATGTTTATTTTCTTCCCGGCCACCATCTGTGTGCAGATTACCTTTTATTTATTGCTCCATGTCTGTCAAATTCCCTGGGGTATGGACTTGCTTTACTCATTCATAATTGCATGAAATATCAACCAAATTCAGTAATTTTGACATGTATGGATAGCTTAGATCTGGCGCTACATGTTGCAATTATCGGCGGCTTCTTAGAGTTAAAACTTGTGGAGAAAATTCAAACCTCGCAATGTTTATTTTCTTTCCGGCCAACATCTGTGTGCATATTACCTTCTATTTATTGCTCCATGCCTGTCAAATTCCCTAGGGTATGACTTGCTTTACTCATTCATAATTGCATGAAATATCAACCAAATTCAGTAATTTTGACATGTATGGATAGCTTAGATCTGGC
Organism: Hippasteria phrygiana; assembly: GCA_037893225.1. NCBI lineage: Eukaryota > Metazoa > Echinodermata > Asteroidea > Valvatida > Goniasteridae > Hippasteria > Hippasteria phrygiana. The sequence continues at coordinate 156,740 of JAZGUH010000767.1, read as the reverse complement.
GCTACATGTTGCAATTATCGGCGGCTTCTTAGAGTTAAAACTTGTGGAGAAAATTCAAACCTCGCAATGTTTATTTTCTTTCCGGCCAACATCTGTGTGCATATTACCTTTTATTTATTGCTCCATGCCTGTCAAATTCCCTAGGGTATGACTTGCTTTACTCATTCATAATTGCATGAAATATCAACCAAATTCAGTAATTTTGACATGTATGGATAGCTTAGATCTGGCGCTACATGTTGCAATTATCGGCGGCTTCTTAGAGTTAACACTTGTGGAGAAAATTCAAACCTCGCAATGTTTATTTTCTTTCCGGCCAACATCTGTGTGCATATTACCTTCTATTTATTGCTCCATGCATGTCAAATTCCCTAGGGTATGACTTGCTTTACTCATTCATAATTGCATGAAATATCAACCAAATTCAGTAATGTTGACATGTATGGATAGCTTAGATCTGGCGCTACATGTTGCAATTATCGGCGGCTTCTTAGAGTTAAAACTTGTGGAGAAAATTCAAACCTCGCAATGTTTATTTTCTTTCCGGCCAACATCTGTGTGCATATTACCTTCTATTTATTGCTCCATGCCTGTCAAATTCCCTAGGGTATGACTTGCTTTACTCATTCATAATTGCATGAAATATCAACCAAATTCAGTAATTTTGACATGTATGGATAGCTTAGATCTGGCGCTACATGTTGCAATTATCGGCGGCTTCTTAGAGTTAACACTTGTGGAGAAAATTCAAACCTCGCAATGTTTATTTTCTTCCCGGCCACCATCTGTGTGCAGATTACCTTTTATTTATTGCTCCATGTCTGTCAAATTCCCTGGGGTATGGACTTGCTTTACTCATTCATAATTGCATGAAATATCAACCAAATTCAGTAATTTTGACATGTATGGATAGCTTAGATCTGGCGCTACATGTTGCAATTATCGGCGGCTTCTTAGAGTTAACACTTGTGGAGAAAATTCAAACCTCGCAATGTTTATTTTCTTCCCGGCCACCATCTGTGTGCAGATTACCTTTTATTTATTGCTCCATGTCTGTCAAATTCCCTGGGGTATGGACTTGCTTTACTCATTCATAATTGCATGAAATATCAACCAAAATTCAGTAATTTTGACATGTATGGATAGCTTAGATCTGGCGCTACATGTTGCAATTATCGGCGGCTTCTTAGAGTTAAAACTTGTGGAGAAAATTCAAACCTCGCAATGTTTATTTTCTTTCCGGCCAACATCTGTGTGCATATTACCTTCTATTTATTGCTCCATGCCTGTCAAATTCCCTAGGGTATGACTTGCTTTACTCATTCATAATTGCATGAAATATCAACCAAATTCAGTAATTTTGACATGTATGGATAGCTTAGATCTGGCGCTACATGTTGCAATTATCGGCGGCTTCTTAGAGTTAAAACTTGTGGAGAAAATTCAAACCTCGCAATGTTTATTTTCTTTCCGGCCAACATCTGTGTGCATATTACCTTTTATTTATTGCTCCATGCCTGTCAAATTCCCTAGGGTATGACTTGCTTTACTCATTCATAATTGCATGAAATATCAACCAAATTCAGTAATTTTGACATGTATGGATAGCTTAGATCTGGCGCTACATGTTGCAATTATCGGCGGCTTCTTAGAGTTAAAACTTGTGGAGAAAATTCAAACCTCGCAATGTTTATTTTCTTTCCGGCCAACATCTGTGTGCATATTACCTTCTATTTATTGCTCCATGCCTGTCAAATTCCCTAGGGTATGACTTGCTTTACTCATTCATAATTGCATGAAATATCAACCAAATTCAGTAATTTTGACATGTATGGATAGCTTAGATCTGGCGCTACATGTTGCAATTATCGGCGGCTTCTTAGAGTTAAAACTTGTGGAGAAAATTCAAACCTCGCAATGTTTATTTTCTTTCCGGCCAACATCTGTGTGCATATTACCTTCTATTTATTGCTCCATGCCTGTCAAATTCCCTGGGGTATAGACTTGCTTTACTCATTCATAATTGCATGAAATATCAACCACATTCAGTAATTTTGACATGTATGGATAGCTTAGATCTGGCGCTACATGTTGCAATTATCGGCGGCTTCTTAGAGTTAACACTTGTGCAGAAAATTCAAACCTCGCAATGTTTATTTTCTTCCCGGCCACCATCTGTGTGCATATTACCTTCTATTTATTGCTCCATGCCTGTCAAATTCCCTGGGGTATAGACTTGCTTTACTCATTCATAATTGCATGAAATATCAACCACATTCAGTAATTTTGACATGTATGGATAGCTTAGATCTGGCGCTACATGTTGCAATTATCGGCGGCTTCTTAGAGTTAACACTTGTGCAGAAAATTCAAACCTCGCAATGTTTATTTTCTTTCCGGCCAACATCTGTGTACATGTTACCGTCTATTTATTGCTCCATGCATGTCAAATTCCCTGGGGTATGGACTTGCTTTACTCATTCATAATTGCATGAAATATCAACCAAATTCAGTAATTTTGACATGTATGGATAGCTTAGATCTGGCGCTACATGTTGCAATTATCGGCGGCTTCTTAGAGTTAACACTTGTGGAGAAAATTCAAACCTCGCAATGTTTATTTTCTTCCCGGCCACCATCTGTGTGCAGATTACCTTTTATTTATTGCTCCATGTCTGTCAAATTCCCTGGGGTATGGACTTGCTTTACTCATTCATAATTGCATGAAATATCAACCAAATTCAGTAATTTTGACATGTATGGATAGCTTAGATCTGGCGCTACATGTTGCAATTATCGGCGGCTTCTTAGAGTTAACACTTGTGGAGAAAATTCAAACCTCGCAATGTTTATTTTCTTTCCGGCCAACATCTGTGTGCATATTACCTTCTATTTATTGCTCCATGCCTGTCAAATTCCCTAGGGTATGACTTGCTTTACTCATTCATAATTGCATGAAATATCAACCAAATTCAGTAATTTTGACATGTATGGATAGCTTAGATCTGGCGCTACATGTTGCAATTATCGGCGGCTTCTTAGAGTTAACACTTGTGGAGAAAATTCAAACCTCGCAATGTTTATTTTCTTTCCGGCCAACATCTGTGTGCATATTACCTTCTATTTATTGCTCCATGCCTGTCAAATTCCCTAGGGTATGACTTGCTTTACTCATTCATAATTGCATGAAATATCAACCAAATTCAGTAATTTTGACATGTATGGATAGCTTAGATCTGGCGCTACATGTTGCAATTATCGGCGGCTTCTTAGAGTTAAAACTTGTGGAGAAAATTCAAACCTCGCAATGTTTATTTTCTTTCCGGCCAACATCTGTGTGCATATTACCTTCTATTTATTGCTCCATGCCTGTCAAATTCCCTAGGGTATGACTTGCTTTACTCATTCATAATTGCATGAAATATCAACCAAATTCAGTAATGTTGACATGTATGGATAGCTTAGATCTGGCGCTACATGTTGCAATTATCGGCGGCTTCTTAGAGTTAACACTTGTGGAGAAAATTCAAACCTCGCAATGTTTATTTTCTTCCCGGCCACCATCTGTGTGCAGATTACCTTTTATTTATTGCTCCATGTCTGTCAAATTCCCTGGGGTATGGACTTGCTTTACTCATTCATAATTGCATGAAATATCAACCAAATTCAGTAATTTTGACATGTATGGATAGCTTAGATCTGGCGCTACATGTTGCAATTATCGGCGGCTTCTTAGAGTTAACACTTGTGGAGAAAATTCAAACCTCGCAATGTTTATTTTCTTCCCGGCCACCATCTGTGTGCAGATTACCTTTTATTTATTGCTCCATGTCTGTCAAATTCCCTGGGGTATGGACTTGCTTTACTCATTCATAATTGCATGAAATATCAACCAAATTCAGTAATTTTGACATGTATGGATAGCTTAGATCTGGCGCTACATGTTGCAATTATCGGCGGCTTCTTAGAGTTAACACTTGTGGAGAAAATTCAAACCTCGCAATGTTTATTTTCTTTCCGGCCAACATCTGTGTGCATATTACCTTCTATTTATTGCTCCATGCATGTCAAATTCCCTAGGGTATGACTTGCTTTACTCATTCATAATTGCATGAAATATCAACCAAATTCAGTAATGTTGACATGTATGGATAGCTTAGATCTGGCGCTACATGTTGCAATTATCGGCGGCTTCTTAGAGTTAAAACTTGTGGAGAAAATTCAAACCTCGCAATGTTTATTTTCTTTCCGGCCAACATCTGTGTGCATATTACCTTCTATTTATTGCTCCATGCCTGTCAAATTCCCTAGGGTATGACTTGCTTTACTCATTCATAATTGCATGAAATATCAACCAAATTCAGTAATTTTGACATGTATGGATAGCTTAGATCTGGCGCTACATGTTGCAATTATCGGCGGCTTCTTAGAGTTAACACTTGTGGAGAAAATTCAAACCTCGCAATGTTTATTTTCTTCCCGGCCACCATCTGTGTGCAGATTACCTTTTATTTATTGCTCCATGTCTGTCAAATTCCCTGGGGTATGGACTTGCTTTACTCATTCATAATTGCATGAAATATCAACCAAAATTCAGTAATTTTGACATGTATGGATAGCTTAGATCTGGCGCTACATGTTGCAATTATCGGCGGCTTCTTAGAGTTAAAACTTGTGGAGAAAATTCAAACCTCGCAATGTTTATTTTCTTTCCGGCCAACATCTGTGTGCATATTACCTTCTATTTATTGCTCCATGCCTGTCAAATTCCCTAGGGTATGACTTGCTTTACTCATTCATAATTGCATGAAATATCAACCAAATTCAGTAATTTTGACATGTATGGATAGCTTAGATCTGGCGCTACATGTTGCAATTATCGGCGGCTTCTTAGAGTTAAAACTTGTGGAGAAAATTCAAACCTCGCAATGTTTATTTTCTTTCCGGCCAACATCTGTGTGCATATTACCTTTTATTTATTGCTCCATGCCTGTCAAATTCCCTAGGGTATGACTTGCTTTACTCATTCATAATTGCATGAAATATCAACCAAATTCAGTAATTTTGACATGTATGGATAGCTTAGATCTGGCGCTACATGTTGCAATTATCGGCGGCTTCTTAGAGTTAACACTTGTGGAGAAAATTCAAACCTCGCAATGTTTATTTTCTTCCCGGCCACCATCTGTGTGCAGATTACCTTTTATTTATTGCTCCATGTCTGTCAAATTCCCTGGGGTATGGACTTGCTTTACTCATTCATAATTGCATGAAATATCAACCAAATTCAGTAATTTTGACATGTATGGATAGCTTAGATCTGGCGCTACATGTTGCAATTATCGGCGGCTTCTTAGAGTTAACACTTGTGGAGAAAATTCAAACCTCGCAATGTTTATTTTCTTTCCGGCCAACATCTGTGTGCATATTACCTTCTATTTATTGCTCCATGCCTGTCAAATTCCCTAGGGTATGACTTGCTTTACTCATTCATAATTGCATGAAATATCAACCAAATTCAGTAATTTTGACATGTATGGATAGCTTAGATCTGGCGCTACATGTTGCAATTATCGGCGGCTTCTTAGAGTTAACACTTGTGGAGAAAATTCAAACCTCGCAATGTTTATTTTCTTTCCGGCCAACATCTGTGTGCATATTACCTTCTATTTATTGCTCCATGCCTGTCAAATTCCCTAGGGTATGACTTGCTTTACTCATTCATAATTGCATGAAATATCAACCAAATTCAGTAATTTTGACATGTATGGATAGCTTAGATCTGGCGCTACATGTTGCAATTATCGGCGGCTTCTTAGAGTTAAAACTTGTGGAGAAAATTCAAACCTCGCAATGTTTATTTTCTTTCCGGCCAACATCTGTGTGCATATTACCTTCTATTTATTGCTCCATGCCTGTCAAATTCCCTAGGGTATGACTTGCTTTACTCATTCATAATTGCATGAAATATCAACCAAATTCAGTAATTTTGACATGTATGGATAGCTTAGATCTGGCGCTACATGTTGCAATTATCGGCGGCTTCTTAGAGTTAACACTTGTGGAGAAAATTCAAACCTCGCAATGTTTATTTTCTTCCCGGCCACCATCTGTGTGCAGATTACCTTTTATTTATTGCTCCATGTCTGTCAAATTCCCTGGGGTATGGACTTGCTTTACTCATTCATAATTGCATGAAATATCAACCAAATTCAGTAATTTTGACATGTATGGATAGCTTAGATCTGGCGCTACATGTTGCAATTATCGGCGGCTTCTTAGAGTTAACACTTGTGGAGAAAATTCAAACCTCGCAATGTTTATTTTCTTCCCGGCCACCATCTGTGTGCAGATTACCTTTTATTTATTGCTCCATGTCTGTCAAATTCCCTGGGGTATGGACTTGCTTTACTCATTCATAATTGCATGAAATATCAACCAAATTCAGTAATTTTGACATGTATGGATAGCTTAGATCTGGCGCTACATGTTGCAATTATCGGCGGCTTCTTAGAGTTAAAACTTGTGGAGAAAATTCAAACCTCGCAATGTTTATTTTCTTTCCGGCCAACATCTGTGTGCATATTACCTTCTATTTATTGCTCCATGCCTGTCAAATTCCCTAGGGTATGACTTGCTTTACTCATTCATAATTGCATGAAATATCAACCAAATTCAGTAATTTTGACATGTATGGATAGCTTAGATCTGGCGCTACATGTTGCAATTATCGGCGGCTTCTTAGAGTTAAAACTTGTGGAGAAAATTCAAACCTCGCAATGTTTATTTTCTTTCCGGCCAACATCTGTGTGCATATTACCTTTTATTTATTGCTCCATGCCTGTCAAATTCCCTAGGGTATGACTTGCTTTACTCATTCATAATTGCATGAAATATCAACCAAATTCAGTAATTTTGACATGTATGGATAGCTTAGATCTGGCGCTACATGTTGCAATTATCGGCGGCTTCTTAGAGTTAAAACTTGTGGAGAAAATTCAAACCTCGCAATGTTTATTTTCTTTCCGGCCAACATCTGTGTGCATATTACCTTCTATTTATTGCTCCATGCCTGTCAAATTCCCTAGGGTATGACTTGCTTTACTCATTCATAATTGCATGAAATATCAACCAAATTCAGTAATTTTGACATGTATGGATAGCTTAGATCTGGCGCTACATGTTGCAATTATCGGCGGCTTCTTAGAGTTAAAACTTGTGGAGAAAATTCAAACCTCGCAATGTTTATTTTCTTTCCGGCCAACATCTGTGTGCATATTACCTTCTATTTATTGCTCCATGCCTGTCAAATTCCCTGGGGTATAGACTTGCTTTACTCATTCATAATTGCATGAAATATCAACCACATTCAGTAATTTTGACATGTATGGATAGCTTAGATCTGGCGCTACATGTTGCAATTATCGGCGGCTTCTTAGAGTTAACACTTGTGCAGAAAATTCAAACCTCGCAATGTTTATTTTCTTCCCGGCCACCATCTGTGTGCATATTACCTTCTATTTATTGCTCCATGCCTGTCAAATTCCCTGGGGTATAGACTTGCTTTACTCATTCATAATTGCATGAAATATCAACCACATTCAGTAATTTTGACATGTATGGATAGCTTAGATCTGGCGCTACATGTTGCAATTATCGGCGGCTTCTTAGAGTTAACACTTGTGCAGAAAATTCAAACCTCGCAATGTTTATTTTCTTTCCGGCCAACATCTGTGTACATGTTACCGTCTATTTATTGCTCCATGCATGTCAAATTCCCTGGGGTATGGACTTGCTTTACTCATTCATAATTGCATGAAATATCAACCAAATTCAGTAATTTTGACATGTATGGATAGCTTAGATCTGGCGCTACATGTTGCAATTATCGGCGGCTTCTTAGAGTTAACACTTGTGGAGAAAATTCAAACCTCGCAATGTTTATTTTCTTCCCGGCCACCATCTGTGTGCAGATTACCTTTTATTTATTGCTCCATGCCTGTCAAATTCCCTGGGGTATGGACTTGCTTTACTCATTCATAATTGCATGAAATATCAACCAAATTCAGTAATTTTGACATGTATGGATAGCTTAGATCTGGCGCTACATGTTGCAATTATCGGCGGCTTCTTAGAGTTAACACTTGTGGAGAAAATTCAAACCTCGCAATGTTTATTTTCTTTCCGGCCAACATCTGTGTGCATATTACCTTCTATTTATTGCTCCATGCCTGTCAAATTCCCTAGGGTATGACTTGCTTTACTCATTCATAATTGCATGAAATATCAACCAAATTCAGTAATTTTGACATGTATGGATAGCTTAGATCTGGCGCTACATGTTGCAATTATCGGCGGCTTCTTAGAGTTAACACTTGTGGAGAAAATTCAAACCTCGCAATGTTTATTTTCTTTCCGGCCAACATCTGTGTGCATATTACCTTCTATTTATTGCTCCATGCCTGTCAAATTCCCTAGGGTATGACTTGCTTTACTCATTCATAATTGCATGAAATATCAACCAAATTCAGTAATTTTGACATGTATGGATAGCTTAGATCTGGCGCTACATGTTGCAATTATCGGCGGCTTCTTAGAGTTAACACTTGTGCAGAAAATTCAAACCTCGCAATGTTTATTTTCTTTCCGGCCAACATCTGTGTACATGTTACCGTCTATTTATTGCTCCATGCATGTCAAATTCCCTGGGGTATGGACTTGCTTTACTCATTCATAATTGCATGAAATATCAACCAAATTCAGTAATTTTGACATGTATGGATAGCTTAGATCTGGCGCTACATGTTGCAATTATCGGCGGCTTCTTAGAGTTAACACTTGTGGAGAAAATTCAAACCTCGCAATGTTTATTTTCTTCCCGGCCACCATCTGTGTGCAGATTACCTTTTATTTATTGCTCCATGTCTGTCAAATTCCCTGGGGTATGGACTTGCTTTACTCATTCATAATTGCATGAAATATCAACCAAATTCAGTAATTTTGACATGTATGGATAGCTTAGATCTGGCGCTACATGTTGCAATTATCGGCGGCTTCTTAGAGTTAAAACTTGTGGAGAAAATTCAAACCTCGCAATGTTTATTTTCTTTCCGGCCAACATCTGTGTGCATATTACCTTCTATTTATTGCTCCATGCCTGTCAAATTCCCTAGGGTATGACTTGCTTTACTCATTCATAATTGCATGAAATATCAACCAAATTCAGTAATTTTGACATGTATGGATAGCTTAGATCTGGCGCTACATGTTGCAATTATCGGCGGCTTCTTAGAGTTAACACTTGTGGAGAAAATTCAAACCTCGCAATGTTTATTTTCTTCCCGGCCACCATCTGTGTGCAGATTACCTTTTATTGATTGCTCCATGCCTGTCAAATTCCCTGGGGTATAGACTTGCTTTACTCATTCATAATTGCATGAAATATCAACCACATTCAGTAATTTTGACATGTATGGATAGCTTAGATCTGGCGCTACATGTTGCAATTATCGGCGGCTTCTTAGAGTTAAAACTTGTGGAGAAAATTCAAACCTCGCAATGTTTATTTTCTTTCCGGCCAACATCTGTGTGCATATTACCTTCTATTTATTGCTCCATGCCTGTCAAATTCCCTAGGGTATGACTTGCTTTACTCATTCATAATTGCATGAAATATCAACCAAATTCAGTAATTTTGACATGTATGGATAGCTTAGATCTGGCGCTACATGTTGCAATTATCGGCGGCTTCTTAGAGTTAAAACTTGTGGAGAAAATTCAAACCTCGCAATGTTTATTTTCTTTCCGGCCAACATCTGTGTGCATATTACCTTCTATTTATTGCTCCATGCCTGTCAAATTCCCTAGGGTATGACTTGCTTTACTCATTCATAATTGCATGAAATATCAACCAAATTCAGTAATTTTGACATGTATGGATAGCTTAGATCTGGCGCTACATGTTGCAATTATCGGCGGCTTCTTAGAGTTAAAACTTGTGGAGAAAATTCAAACCTCGCAATGTTTATTTTCTTTCCGGCCAACATCTGTGTGCATATTACCTTCTATTTATTGCTCCATGCCTGTCAAATTCCCTAGGGTATGACTTGCTTTACTCATTCATAATTGCATGAAATATCAACCAAATTCAGTAATTTTGACATGTATGGATAGCTTAGATCTGGCGCTACATGTTGCAATTATCGGCGGCTTCTTAGAGTTAACACTTGTGGAGAAAATTCAAACCTCGCAATGTTTATTTTCTTCCCGGCCACCATCTGTGTGCAGATTACCTTTTATTTATTGCTCCATGCCTGTCAAATTCCCTGGGGTATGGACTTGCTTTACTCATTCATAATTGCATGAAATATCAACCAAATTCAGTAATTTTGACATGTATGGATAGCTTAGATCTGGCGCTACATGTTGCAATTATCGGCGGCTTCTTAGAGTTAACACTTGTGGAGAAAATTCAAACCTCGCAATGTTTATTTTCTTCCCGGCCACCATCTGTGTGCAGATTACCTTTTATTTATTGCTCCATGTCTGTCAAATTCCCTGGGGTATGGACTTGCTTTACTCATTCATAATTGCATGAAATATCAACCAAATTCAGTAATTTTGACATGTATGGATAGCTTAGATCTGGCGCTACATGTTGCAATTATCGGCGGCTTCTTAGAGTTAAAACTTGTGGAGAAAATTCAAACCTCGCAATGTTTATTTTCTTTCCGGCCAACATCTGTGTGCATATTACCTTCTATTTATTGCTCCATGCCTGTCAAATTCCCTAGGGTATGACTTGCTTTACTCATTCATAATTGCATGAAATATCAACCAAATTCAGTAATTTTGACATGTATGGATAGCTTAGATCTGGCGCTACATGTTGCAATTATCGGCGGCTTCTTAGAGTTAAAACTTGTGGAGAAAATTCAAACCTCGCAATGTTTATTTTCTTCCCGGCCACCATCTGTGTGCAGATTACCTTTTATTTATTGCTCCATGTCTGTCAAATTCCCTGGGGTATGGACTTGCTTTACTCATTCATAATTGCATGAAATATCAACCAAATTCAGTAATTTTGACATGTATGGATAGCTTAGATCTGGCGCTACATGTTGCAATTATCGGCGGCTTCTTAGAGTTAAAACTTGTGGAGAAAATTCAAACCTCGCAATGTTTATTTTCTTTCCGGCCAACATCTGTGTGCATATTACCTTCTATTTATTGCTCCATGCCTGTCAAATTCCCTATGGTATGACTTGCTTTACTCATTCATAATTGCATGAAATATCAACCAAATTCAGTAATTTTGACATGTATGGATAGCTTAGATCTGGCGCTACATGTTGCAATTATCGGCGGCTTCTTAGAGTTAACACTTGTGGAGAAAATTCAAACCTCGCAATGTTTATTTTCTTTCCGGCCAACATCTGTGTGCATATTACCTTCTATTTATTGCTCCATGCCTGTCAAATTCCCTAGGGTATGACTTGCTTTACTCATTCATAATTGCATGAAATATCAACCAAATTCAGTAATTTTGACATGTATGGATAGCTTAGATCTGGCGCTACATGTTGCAATTATCGGCGGCTTCTTAGAGTTAAAACTTGTGGAGAAAATTCAAACCTCGCAATGTTTATTTTCTTTCCGGCCAACATCTGTGTGCATATTACCTTCTATTTATTGCTCCATGCCTGTCAAATTCCCTAGGGTATGACTTGCTTTACTCATTCATAATTGCATGAAATATCAACCAAATTCAGTAATTTTGACATGTATGGATAGCTTAGATCTGGCGCTACATGTTGCAATTATCGGCGGCTTCTTAGAGTTAAAACTTGTGGAGAAAATTCAAACCTCGCAATGTTTATTTTCTTTCCGGCCAACATCTGTGTGCATATTACCTTCTATTTATTGCTCCATGCCTGTCAAATTCCCTAGGGTATGACTTGCTTTACTCATTCATAATTGCATGAAATATCAACCAAATTCAGTAATTTTGACATGTATGGATAGCTTAGATCTGGCGCTACATGTTGCAATTATCGGCGGCTTCTTAGAGTTAACACTTGTGGAGAAAATTCAAACCTCGCAATGTTTATTTTCTTCCCGGCCACCATCTGTGTGCAGATTACCTTTTATTTATTGCTCCATGCCTGTCAAATTCCCTGGGGTATGGACTTGCTTTACTCATTCATAATTGCATGAAATATCAACCAAATTCAGTAATTTTGACATGTATGGATAGCTTAGATCTGGCGCTACATGTTGCAATTATCGGCGGCTTCTTAGAGTTAACACTTGTGGAGAAAATTCAAACCTCGCAATGTTTATTTTCTTCCCGGCCACCATCTGTGTGCAGATTACCTTTTATTTATTGCTCCATGTCTGTCAAATTCCCTGGGGTATGGACTTGCTTTACTCATTCATAATTGCATGAAATATCAACCAAATTCAGTAATTTTGACATGTATGGATAGCTTAGATCTGGCGCTACATGTTGCAATTATCGGCGGCTTCTTAGAGTTAAAACTTGTGGAGAAAATTCAAACCTCGCAATGTTTATTTTCTTTCCGGCCAACATCTGTGTGCATATTACCTTCTATTTATTGCTCCATGCCTGTCAAATTCCCTAGGGTATGACTTGCTTTACTCATTCATAATTGCATGAAATATCAACCAAATTCAGTAATTTTGACATGTATGGATAGCTTAGATCTGGCGCTACATGTTGCAATTATCGGCGGCTTCTTAGAGTTAAAACTTGTGGAGAAAATTCAAACCTCGCAATGTTTATTTTCTTTCCGGCCAACATCTGTGTACATGTTACCGTCTATTTATTGCTCCATGCATGTCAAATTCCCTGGGGTATGGACTTGCTTTACTCATTCATAATTGCATGAAATATCAACCAAATTCAGTAATTTTGACATGTATGGATAGCTTAGATCTGGCGCTACATGTTGCAATTATCGGCGGCTTCTTAGAGTTAACACTTGTGGAGAAAATTCAAACCTCGCAATGTTTATTTTCTTCCCGGCCACCATCTGTGTGCAGATTACCTTTTATTTATTGCTCCATGTCTGTCAAATTCCCTGGGGTATGGACTTGCTTTACTCATTCATAATTGCATGAAATATCAACCAAATTCAGTAATTTTGACATGTATGGATAGCTTAGATCTGGCGCTACATGTTGCAATTATCGGCGGCTTCTTAGAGTTAAAACTTGTGGAGAAAATTCAAACCTCGCAATGTTTATTTTCTTTCCGGCCAACATCTGTGTGCATATTACCTTCTATTTATTGCTCCATGCCTGTCAAATTCCCTAGGGTATGACTTGCTTTACTCATTCATAATTGCATGAAATATCAACCAAATTCAGTAATTTTGACATGTATGGATAGCTTAGATCTGGCGCTACATGTTGCAATTATCGGCGGCTTCTTAGAGTTAACACTTGTGGAGAAAATTCAAACCTCGCAATGTTTATTTTCTTCCCGGCCACCATCTGTGTGCAGATTACCTTTTATTTATTGCTCCATGCCTGTCAAATTCCCTGGGGTATAGACTTGCTTTACTCATTCATAATTGCATGAAATATCAACCACATTCAGTAATTTTGACATGTATGGATAGCTTAGATCTGGCGCTACATGTTGCAATTATCGGCGGCTTCTTAGAGTTAACACTTGTGCAGAAAATTCAAACCTCGCAATGTTTATTTTCTTTCCGGCCAACATCTGTGTACATGTTACCGTCTATTTATTGCTCCATGCATGTCAAATTCCCTGGGGTATGGACTTGCTTTACTCATTCATAATTGCATGAAATATCAACCAAATTCAGTAATTTTGACATGTATGGATAGCTTAGATCTGGCGCTACATGTTGCAATTATCGGCGGCTTCTTAGAGTTAAAACTTGTGGAGAAAATTCAAACCTCGCAATGTTTATTTTCTTTCCGGCCAACATCTGTGTGCATATTACCTTCTATTTATTGCTCCGTGCCTGTCAAATTCCCTAGGGTATGACTTGCTTTACTCATTCATAATTGCATGAAATATCAACCAAATTCAGTAATTTTGACATGTATGGATAGCTTAGATCTGGCGCTACATGTTGCAATTATCGGCGGCTTCTTAGAGTTAAAACTTGTGGAGAAAATTCAAACCTCGCAATGTTTATTTTCTTTCCGGCCAACATCTGTGTGCATATTACCTTCTATTTATTGCTCCATGCCTGTCAAATTCCCTAGGGTATGACTTGCTTTACTCATTCATAATTGCATGAAATATCAACCAAATTCAGTAATTTTGACATGTATGGATAGCTTAGATCTGGCGCTACATGTTGCAATTATCGGCGGCTTCTTAGAGTTAAAACTTGTGGAGAAAATTCAAACCTCGCAATGTTTATTTTCTTTCCGGCCAACATCTGTGTGCATATTACCTTCTATTTATTGCTCCATGCCTGTCAAATTCCCTAGGGTATGACTTGCTTTACTCATTCATAATTGCATGAAATATCAACCAAATTCAGTAATTTTGACATGTATGGATAGCTTAGATCTGGCGCTACATGTTGCAATTATCGGCGGCTTCTTAGAGTTAAAACTTGTGGAGAAAATTCAAACCTCGCAATGTTTATTTTCTTTCCGGCCAACATCTGTGTGCATATTACCTTCTATTTATTGCTCCATGCCTGTCAAATTCCCTAGGGTATGACTTGCTTTACTCATTCATAATTGCATGAAATATCAACCAAATTCAGTAATTTTGACATGTATGGATAGCTTAGATCTGGCGCTACATGTTGCAATTATCGGCGGCTTCTTAGAGTTAAAACTTGTGGAGAAAATTCAAACCTCGCAATGTTTATTTTCTTTCCGGCCAACATCTGTGTGCATATTACCTTCTATTTATTGCTCCATGCCTGTCAAATTCCCTAGGGTATGACTTGCTTTACTCATTCATAATTGCATGAAATATCAACCAAATTCAGTAATTTTGACATGTATGGATAGCTTAGATCTGGCGCTACATGTTGCAATTATCGGCGGCTTCTTAGAGTTAAAACTTGTGGAGAAAATTCAAACCTCGCAATGTTTATTTTCTTTCCGGCCAACATCTGTGTGCATATTACCTTCTATTTATTGCTCCATGCCTGTCAAATTCCCTAGGGTATGACTTGCTTTACTCATTCATAATTGCATGAAATATCAACCAAATTCAGTAATTTTGACATGTATGGATAGCTTAGATCTGGCGCTACATGTTGCAATTATCGGCGGCTTCTTAGAGTTAAAACTTGTGGAGAAAATTCAAACCTCGCAATGTTTATTTTCTTTCCGGCCAACATCTGTGTGCATATTACCTTCTATTTATTGCTCCATGCCTGTCAAATTCCCTAGGGTATGACTTGCTTTACTCATTCATAATTGCATGAAATATCAACCAAATTCAGTAATTTTGACATGTATGGATAGCTTAGATCTGGCGCTACATGTTGCAATTATCGGCGGCTTCTTAGAGTTAACACTTGTGGAGAAAATTCAAACCTCGCAATGTTTATTTTCTTCCCGGCCACCATCTGTGTGCAGATTACCTTTTATTTATTGCTCCATGCCTGTCAAATTCCCTGGGGTATGGACTTGCTTTACTCATTCATAATTGCATGAAATATCAACCAAATTCAGTAATTTT
Organism: Hippasteria phrygiana; assembly: GCA_037893225.1. Taxonomy (NCBI): domain Eukaryota; kingdom Metazoa; phylum Echinodermata; class Asteroidea; order Valvatida; family Goniasteridae; genus Hippasteria; species Hippasteria phrygiana. The sequence goes on along the minus strand of JAZGUH010000767.1, from coordinate 141,028 downwards.
GACATGTATGGATAGCTTAGATCTGGCGCTACATGTTGCAATTATCGGCGGCTTCTTAGAGTTAAAACTTGTGGAGAAAATTCAAACCTCGCAATGTTTATTTTCTTTCCGGCCAACATCTGTGTGCATATTACCTTCTATTTATTGCTCCATGCCTGTCAAATTCCCTAGGGTATGACTTGCTTTACTCATTCATAATTGCATGAAATATCAACCAAATTCAGTAATTTTGACATGTATGGATAGCTTAGATCTGGCGCTACATGTTGCAATTATCGGCGGCTTCTTAGAGTTAACACTTGTGGAGAAAATTCAAACCTCGCAATGTTTATTTTCTTCCCGGCCACCATCTGTGTGCAGATTACCTTTTATTTATTGCTCCATGCCTGTCAAATTCCCTGGGGTATGGACTTGCTTTACTCATTCATAATTGCATGAAATATCAACCAAATTCAGTAATTTTGACATGTATGGATAGCTTAGATCTGGCGCTACATGTTGCAATTATCGGCGGCTTCTTAGAGTTAACACTTGTGGAGAAAATTCAAACCTCGCAATGTTTATTTTCTTTCCGGCCAACATCTGTGTGCATATTACCTTCTATTTATTGCTCCATGCCTGTCAAATTCCCTAGGGTATGACTTGCTTTACTCATTCATAATTGCATGAAATATCAACCAAATTCAGTAATTTTGACATGTATGGATAGCTTAGATCTGGCGCTACATGTTGCAATTATCGGCGGCTTCTTAGAGTTAAAACTTGTGGAGAAAATTCAAACCTCGCAATGTTTATTTTCTTTCCGGCCAACATCTGTGTGCATATTACCTTCTATTTATTGCTCCATGCCTGTCAAATTCCCTAGGGTATGACTTGCTTTACTCATTCATAATTGCATGAAATATCAACCAAATTCAGTAATTTTGACATGTATGGATAGCTTAGATCTGGCGCTACATGTTGCAATTATCGGCGGCTTCTTAGAGTTAAAACTTGTGGAGAAAATTCAAACCTCGCAATGTTTATTTTCTTTCCGGCCAACATCTGTGTGCATATTACCTTCTATTTATTGCTCCATGCCTGTCAAATTCCCTAGGGTATGACTTGCTTTACTCATTCATAATTGCATGAAATATCAACCAAATTCAGTAATTTTGACATGTATGGATAGCTTAGATCTGGCGCTACATGTTGCAATTATCGGCGGCTTCTTAGAGTTAACACTTGTGGAGAAAATTCAAACCTCGCAATGTTTATTTTCTTCCCGGCCACCATCTGTGTGCAGATTACCTTTTATTTATTGCTCCATGCCTGTCAAATTCCCTGGGGTATGGACTTGCTTTACTCATTCATAATTGCATGAAATATCAACCAAATTCAGTAATTTTGACATGTATGGATAGCTTAGATCTGGCGCTACATGTTGCAATTATCGGCGGCTTCTTAGAGTTAAAACTTGTGGAGAAAATTCAAACCTCGCAATGTTTATTTTCTTTCCGGCCAACATCTGTGTGCATATTACCTTCTATTTATTGCTCCATGCCTGTCAAATTCCCTAGGGTATGACTTGCTTTACTCATTCATAATTGCATGAAATATCAACCAAATTCAGTAATTTTGACATGTATGGATAGCTTAGATCTGGCGCTACATGTTGCAATTATCGGCGGCTTCTTAGAGTTAACACTTGTGGAGAAAATTCAAACCTCGCAATGTTTATTTTCTTCCCGGCCACCATCTGTGTGCAGATTACCTTTTATTTATTGCTCCATGCCTGTCAAATTCCCTGGGGTATGGACTTGCTTTACTCATTCATAATTGCATGAAATATCAACCAAATTCAGTAATTTTGACATGTATGGATAGCTTAGATCTGGCGCTACATGTTGCAATTATCGGCGGCTTCTTAGAGTTAACACTTGTGGAGAAAATTCAAACCTCGCAATGTTTATTTTCTTTCCGGCCAACATCTGTGTGCATATTACCTTCTATTTATTGCTCCATGCCTGTCAAATTCCCTAGGGTATGACTTGCTTTACTCATTCATAATTGCATGAAATATCAACCAAATTCAGTAATTTTGACATGTATGGATAGCTTAGATCTGGCGCTACATGTTGCAATTATCGGCGGCTTCTTAGAGTTAAAACTTGTGGAGAAAATTCAAACCTCGCAATGTTTAATTTCTTTCCGGCCAACATCTGTGTGCATATTACCTTCTATTTATTGCTCCATGCCTGTCAAATTCCCTAGGGTATGACTTGCTTTACTCATTCATAATTGCATGAAATATCAACCAAATTCAGTAATTTTGACATGTATGGATAGCTTAGATCTGGCGCTACATGTTGCAATTATCGGCGGCTTCTTAGAGTTAACACTTGTGGAGAAAATTCAAACCTCGCAATGTTTATTTTCTTCCCGGCCACCATCTGTGTGCAGATTACCTTTTATTTATTGCTCCATGCCTGTCAAATTCCCTGGGGTATGGACTTGCTTTACTCATTCATAATTGCATGAAATATCAGCCAAATTCAGTAATTTTGACATGTATGGATAGCTTAGATCTGGCGCTACATGTTGCAATTATCGGCGGCTTCTTAGAGTTAACACTTGTGGAGAAAATTCAAACCTCGCAATGTTTATTTTCTTCCCGGCCACCATCTGTGTGCAGATTACCTTTTATTTATTGCTCCATGTCTGTCAAATTCCCTGGGGTATGGACTTGCTTTACTCATTCATAATTGCATGAAATATCAACCAAATTCAGTAATTTTGACATGTATGGATAGCTTAGATCTGGCGCTACATGTTGCAATTATCGGCGGCTTCTTAGAGTTAAAACTTGTGGAGAAAATTCAAACCTCGCAATGTTTATTTTCTTTCCGGCCAACATCTGTGTGCATATTACCTTCTATTTATTGCTCCATGCCTGTCAAATTCCCTAGGGTATGACTTGCTTTACTCATTCATAATTGCATGAAATATCAACCAAATTCAGTAATTTTGACATGTATGGATAGCTTAGATCTGGCGCTACATGTTGCAATTATCGGCGGCTTCTTAGAGTTAAAACTTGTGGAGAAAATTCAAACCTCGCAATGTTTATTTTCTTTCCGGCCAACATCTGTGTGCATATTACCTTCTATTTATTGCTCCATGCCTGTCAAATTCCCTAGGGTATGACTTGCTTTACTCATTCATAATTGCATGAAATATCAACCAAATTCAGTAATTTTGACATGTATGGATAGCTTAGATCTGGCGCTACATGTTGCAATTATCGGCGGCTTCTTAGAGTTAACACTTGTGGAGAAAATTCAAACCTCGCAATGTTTATTTTCTTCCCGGCCACCATCTGTGTGCAGATTACCTTTTATTTATTGCTCCATGCCTGTCAAATTCCCTGGGGTATGGACTTGCTTTACTCATTCATAATTGCATGAAATATCAACCAAATTCAGTAATTTTGACATGTATGGATAGCTTAGATCTGGCGCTACATGTTGCAATTATCGGCGGCTTCTTAGAGTTAACACTTGTGGAGAAAATTCAAACCTCGCAATGTTTATTTTCTTTCCGGCCAACATCTGTGTACATGTTACCGTCTATTTATTGCTCCATGCATGTCAAATTCCCTGGGGTATGGACGTGCTTTACTCATTCATAATTGCATGAAATATCAACCAAATTCAGTAATTTTGACATGTATGGATAGCTTAGATCTGGCGCTACATGTTGCAATTATCGGCGGCTTCTTAGAGTTAACACTTGTGGAGAAAATTCAAACCTCGCAATGTTTATTTTCTTTCCGGCCAACATCTGTGTGCATATTACCTTCTATTTATTGCTCCATGCCTGTCAAATTCCCTAGGGTATGACTTGCTTTACTCATTCATAATTGCATGAAATATCAACCAAATTCAGTAATTTTGACATGTATGGATAGCTTAGATCTGGCGCTACATGTTGCAATTATCGGCGGCTTCTTAGAGTTAAAACTTGTGGAGAAAATTCAAACCTCGCAATGTTTAATTTCTTTCCGGCCAACATCTGTGTGCATATTACCTTCTATTTATTGCTCCATGCCTGTCAAATTCCCTAGGGTATGACTTGCTTTACTCATTCATAATTGCATGAAATATCAACCAAATTCAGTAATTTTGACATGTATGGATAGCTTAGATCTGGCGCTACATGTTGCAATTATCGGCGGCTTCTTAGAGTTAACACTTGTGGAGAAAATTCAAACCTCGCAATGTTTATTTTCTTCCCGGCCACCATCTGTGTGCAGATTACCTTTTATTTATTGCTCCATGCCTGTCAAATTCCCTGGGGTATGGACTTGCTTTACTCATTCATAATTGCATGAAATATCAACCAAATTCAGTAATTTTGACATGTATGGATAGCTTAGATCTGGCGCTACATGTTGCAATTATCGGCGGCTTCTTAGAGTTAACACTTGTGGAGAAAATTCAAACCTCGCAATGTTTATTTTCTTCCCGGCCACCATCTGTGTGCAGATTACCTTTTATTTATTGCTCCATGTCTGTCAAATTCCCTGGGGTATGGACTTGCTTTACTCATTCATAATTGCATGAAATATCAACCAAATTCAGTAATTTTGACATGTATGGATAGCTTAGATCTGGCGCTACATGTTGCAATTATCGGCGGCTTCTTAGAGTTAAAACTTGTGGAGAAAATTCAAACCTCGCAATGTTTATTTTCTTTCCGGCCAACATCTGTGTGCATATTACCTTCTATTTATTGCTCCATGCCTGTCAAATTCCCTAGGGTATGACTTGCTTTACTCATTCATAATTGCATGAAATATCAACCAAATTCAGTAATTTTGACATGTATGGATAGCTTAGATCTGGCGCTACATGTTGCAATTATCGGCGGCTTCTTAGAGTTAAAACTTGTGGAGAAAATTCAAACCTCGCAATGTTTATTTTCTTTCCGGCCAACATCTGTGTGCATATTACCTTCTATTTATTGCTCCATGCCTGTCAAATTCCCTAGGGTATGACTTGCTTTACTCATTCATAATTGCATGAAATATCAACCAAATTCAGTAATTTTGACATGTATGGATAGCTTAGATCTGGCGCTACATGTTGCAATTATCGGCGGCTTCTTAGAGTTAACACTTGTGGAGAAAATTCAACCCTCGCAATGTTTATTTTCTTCCCGGCCACCATCTGTGTGCAGATTACCTTTTATTTATTGCTCCATGCCTGTCAAATTCCCTGGGGTATGGACTTGCTTTACTCATTCATAATTGCATGAAATATCAACCAAATTCAGTAATTTTGACATGTATGGATAGCTTAGATCTGGCGCTACATGTTGCAATTATCGGCGGCTTCTTAGAGTTAACACTTGTGGAGAAAATTCAAACCTCGCAATGTTTATTTTCTTTCCGGCCAACATCTGTGTACATGTTACCGTCTATTTATTGCTCCATGCATGTCAAATTCCCTGGGGTATGGACGTGCTTTACTCATTCATAATTGCATGAAATATCAACCAAATTCAGTAATTTTGACATGTATGGATAGCTTAGATCTGGCGCTACATGTTGCAATTATCGGCGGCTTCTTAGAGTTAAAACTTGTGGAGAAAATTCAAACCTCGCAATGTTTATTTTCTTTCCGGCCAACATCTGTGTGCATATTACCTTCTATTTATTGCTCCATGCCTGTCAAATTCCCTAGGGTATGACTTGCTTTACTCATTCATAATTGCATGAAATATCAACCAAATTCAGTAATTTTGACATGACTTTTGTATGGATAGCTTAGATCTGGCGCTACATGTTGCAATTATCGGCGGCTTCTTAGAGTTAACACTTGTGGAGAAAATTCAAACCTCGCAATGTTTATTTTCTTCCCGGCCACCATCTGTGTGCAGATTACCTTTTATTTATTGCTCCATGCCTGTCAAATTCCCTGGGGTATGGACTTGCTTTACTCATTCATAATTGCATGAAATATCAACCAAATTCAGTAATTTTGACATGTATGGATAGCTTAGATCTGGCGCTACATGTTGCAATTATCGGCGGCTTCTTAGAGTTAACACTTGTGGAGAAAATTCAAACCTCGCAATGTTTATTTTCTTTCCGGCCAACATCTGTGTACATGTTACCGTCTATTTATTGCTCCCTGCATGTCAAATTCCCTGGGGTATGGACTTGCTTTACTCATTCATAATTGCATGAAATATCAACCAAATTCAGTAATTTTGACATGTATGGATAGCTTAGATCTGGCGCTACATGTTGCAATTATCGGCGGCTTCTTAGAGTTAACACTTGTGGAGAAAATTCAAACCTCGCAATGTTTATTTTCTTCCCGGCCACCATCTGTGTGCAGATTACCTTCTATTTATTGCTCCATGTCTGTCAAATTCCCTGGGGTATGGACTTGCTTTACTCATTCATAATTGCATGAAATATCAACCAAATTCAGTAATTTTGACATGTATGGATAGCTTAGATCTGGCGCTACATGTTGCAATTATCGGTGGCTTCTTAGAGTTAAAACTTGTGGAGAAAATTCAAACCTCGCAATGTTTATTTTCTTTCCGGCCAACATCTGTGTGCATATTACCTTCTTTTTATTGCTCCATGCCTGTCAAATTCCCTAGGGTATGACTTGCTTTACTCATTCATAATTGCATGAAATATCAACCAAATTCAGTAATTTTGACATGTATGGATAGCTTAGATCTGGCGCTACATGTTGCAATTATCGGCGGCTTCTTAGAGTTAAAACTTGTGGAGAAAATTCAAACCTCGCAATGTTTATTTTCTTTCCGGCCAACATCTGTGTGCATATTACCTTCTATTTATTGCTCCATGCCTGTCAAATTCCCTAGGGTATGACTTGCTTTACTCATTCATAATTGCATGAAATATCAACCAAATTCAGTAATTTTGACATGTATGGATAGCTTAGATCTGGCGCTACATGTTGCAATTATCGGCGGCTTCTTAGAGTTAAAACTTGTGGAGAAAATTCAAACCTCGCAATGTTTATTTTCTTTCCGGCCAACATCTGTGTGCATATTACCTTCTATTTATTGCTCCATGCCTGTCAAATTCCCCAGGGTATGACTTGCTTTACTCATTCATAATTGCATGAAATATCAACCAAATTCAGTAATTTTGACATGTATGGATAGCTTAGATCTGGCGCTACATGTTGCAATTATCGGCGGCTTCTTAGAGTTAAAACTTGTGGAGAAAATTCAAACCTCGCAATGTTTATTTTCTTTCCGGCCAACATCTGTGTGCATATTACCTTCTATTTATTGCTCCATGCCTGTCAAATTCCCTAGGGTATGACTTGCTTGACTCATTCATAATTGCATGAAATATCAACCAAATTCAGTAATTTTGACATGTATGGATAGCTTAGATCTGGCGCTACATGTTGCAATTATCGGCGGCTTCTTAGAGTTAACACTTGTGGAGAAAATTCAAACCTCGCAATGTTTATTTTCTTCCCGGCCACCATCTGTGTGCAGATTACCTTTTATTTATTGCTCCATGCCTGTCAAATTCCCTGGGGTATGGACTTGCTTTACTCATTCATAATTGCATGAAATATCAACCAAATTCAGTAATTTTGACATGTATGGATAGCTTAGATCTGGCGCTACATGTTGCAATTATCGGCGGCTTCTTAGAGTTAACACTTGTGGAGAAAATTCAAACCTCGCAATGTTTATTTTCTTTCCGGCCAACATCTGTGTACATGTTACCGTCTATTTATTGCTCCCTGCATGTCAAATTCCCTGGGGTATGGACTTGCTTTACTCATTCATAATTGCATGAAATATCAACCAAATTCAGTAATTTTCACATGTATGGATAGCTTAGATCTGGCGCTACATGTTGCAATTATCGGCGGCTTCTTAGAGTTAACACTTGTGGAGAAAATTCAAACCTCGCAATGTTTATTTTCTTCCCGGCCACCATCTGTGTGCAGATTACCTTCTATTTATTGCTCCATGTCTGTCAAATTCCCTGGGGTATGGACTTGCTTTACTCATTCATAATTGCATGAAATATCAACCAAATTCAGTAATTTTGACATGTATGGATAGCTTAGATCTGGCGCTACATGTTGCAATTATCGGCGGCTTCTTAGAGTTAAAACTTGTGGAGAAAATTCAAACCTCGCAATGTTTATTTTCTTTCCGGCCAACATCTGTGTGCATATTACCTTCTATTTATTGCTCCATGCCTGTCAAATTCCCTAGGGTATGACTTGCTTTACTCATTCATAATTGCATGAAATATCAACCAAATTCAGTAATTTTGACATGTATGGATAGCTTAGATCTGGCGCTACATGTTGCAATTATCGGCGGCTTCTTAGAGTTAACACTTGTGGAGAAAATTCAAACCTCGCAATGTTTATTTTCTTCCCGGCCACCATCTGTGTGCAGATTACCTTTTATTTATTGCTCCATGCCTGTCAAATTCCCTGGGGTATAGACTTGCTTTACTCATTCATAATTGCATGAAATATCAACCACATTCAGTAATTTTGACATGTATGGATAGCTTAGATCTGGCGCTACATGTTGCAATTATCGGCGGCTTCTTAGAGTTAACACTTGTGCAGAAAATTCAAACCTCGCAATGTTTATTTTCTTTCCGGCCAACATCTGTGTACATGTTACCGTCTATTTATTGCTCCATGCATGTCAAATTCCCTGGGGTATGGACTTGCTTTACTCATTCATAATTGCATGAAATATCAACCAAATTCAGTAATTTTGACATGTATGGATAGCTTAGATCTGGCGCTACATGTTGCAATTATCGGCGGCTTCTTAGAGTTAAAACTTGTGGAGAAAATTCAAACCTCGCAATGTTTATTTTCTTTCCGGCCAACATCTGTGTGCATATTACCTTCTATTTATTGCTCCGTGCCTGTCAAATTCCCTAGGGTATGACTTGCTTTACTCATTCATAATTGCATGAAATATCAACCAAATTCAGTAATTTTGACATGTATGGATAGCTTAGATCTGGCGCTACATGTTGCAATTATCGGCGGCTTCTTAGAGTTAAAACTTGTGGAGAAAATTCAAACCTCGCAATGTTTATTTTCTTTCCGGCCAACATCTGTGTGCATATTACCTTCTATTTATTGCTCCATGCCTGTCAAATTCCCTAGGGTATGACTTGCTTTACTCATTCATAATTGCATGAAATATCAACCAAATTCAGTAATTTTGACATGTATGGATAGCTTAGATCTGGCGCTACATGTTGCAATTATCGGCGGCTTCTTAGAGTTAAAACTTGTGGAGAAAATTCAAACCTCGCAATGTTTATTTTCTTTCCGGCCAACATCTGTGTGCATATTACCTTCTATTTATTGCTCCATGCCTGTCAAATTCCCTAGGGTATGACTTGCTTTACTCATTCATAATTGCATGAAATATCAACCAAATTCAGTAATTTTGACATGTATGGATAGCTTAGATCTGGCGCTACATGTTGCAATTATCGGCGGCTTCTTAGAGTTAACACTTGTGGAGAAAATTCAAACCTCGCAATGTTTATTTTCTTCCCGGCCACCATCTGTGTGCAGATTACCTTTTATTTATTGCTCCATGCCTGTCAAATTCCCTGGGGTATGGACTTGCTTTACTCATTCATAATTGCATGAAATATCAACCAAATTCAGTAATTTTGACATGTATGGATAGCTTAGATCTGGCGCTACATGTTGCAATTATCGGCGGCTTCTTAGAGTTAAAACTTGTGGAGAAAATTCAAACCTCGCAATGTTTATTTTCTTTCCGGCCAACATCTGTGTGCATATTACCTTCTATTTATTGCTCCATGCCTGTCAAATTCCCTAGGGTATGACTTGCTTTACTCATTCATAATTGCATGAAATATCAACCAAATTCAGTAATTTTGACATGTATGGATAGCTTAGATCTGGCGCTACATGTTGCAATTATCGGCGGCTTCTTAGAGTTAACACTTGTGGAGAAAATTCAAACCTCGCAATGTTTATTTTCTTCCCGGCCACCATCTGTGTGCAGATTACCTTTTATTTATTGCTCCATGCCTGTCAAATTCCCTGGGGTATGGACTTGCTTTACTCATTCATAATTGCATGAAATATCAACCAAATTCAGTAATTTTGACATGTATGGATAGCTTAGATCTGGCGCTACATGTTGCAATTATCGGCGGCTTCTTAGAGTTAACACTTGTGGAGAAAATTCAAACCTCGCAATGTTTATTTTCTTTCCGGCCAACATCTGTGTGCATATTACCTTCTATTTATTGCTCCATGCCTGTCAAATTCCCTAGGGTATGACTTGCTTTACTCATTCATAATTGCATGAAATATCAACCAAATTCAGTAATTTTGACATGTATGGATAGCTTAGATCTGGCGCTACATGTTGCAATTATCGGCGGCTTCTTAGAGTTAAAACTTGTGGAGAAAATTCAAACCTCGCAATGTTTATTTTCTTTCCGGCCAACATCTGTGTGCATATTACCTTCTATTTATTGCTCCATGCCTGTCAAATTCCCTAGGGTATGACTTGCTTTACTCATTCATAATTGCATGAAATATCAACCAAATTCAGTAATTTTGACATGTATGGATAGCTTAGATCTGGCGCTACATGTTGCAATTATCGGCGGCTTCTTAGAGTTAAAACTTGTGGAGAAAATTCAAACCTCGCAATGTTTATTTTCTTTCCGGCCAACATCTGTGTGCATATTACCTTCTATTTATTGCTCCATGCCTGTCAAATTCCCTAGGGTATGACTTGCTTTACTCATTCATAATTGCATGAAATATCAACCAAATTCAGTAATTTTGACATGTATGGATAGCTTAGATCTGGCGCTACATGTTGCAATTATCGGCGGCTTCTTAGAGTTAACACTTGTGGAGAAAATTCAAACCTCGCAATGTTTATTTTCTTCCCGGCCACCATCTGTGTGCAGATTACCTTTTATTTATTGCTCCATGCCTGTCAAATTCCCTGGGGTATGGACTTGCTTTACTCATTCATAATTGCATGAAATATCAACCAAATTCAGTAATTTTGACATGTATGGATAGCTTAGATCTGGCGCTACATGTTGCAATTATCGGCGGCTTCTTAGAGTTAAAACTTGTGGAGAAAATTCAAACCTCGCAATGTTTATTTTCTTTCCGGCCAACATCTGTGTGCATATTACCTTCTATTTATTGCTCCATGCCTGTCAAATTCCCTAGGGTATGACTTGCTTTACTCATTCATAATTGCATGAAATATCAACCAAATTCAGTAATTTTGACATGTATGGATAGCTTAGATCTGGCGCTACATGTTGCAATTATCGGCGGCTTCTTAGAGTTAACACTTGTGGAGAAAATTCAAACCTCGCAATGTTTATTTTCTTCCCGGCCACCATCTGTGTGCAGATTACCTTTTATTTATTGCTCCATGCCTGTCAAATTCCCTGGGGTATGGACTTGCTTTACTCATTCATAATTGCATGAAATATCAACCAAATTCAGTAATTTTGACATGTATGGATAGCTTAGATCTGGCGCTACATGTTGCAATTATCGGCGGCTTCTTAGAGTTAACACTTGTGGAGAAAATTCAAACCTCGCAATGTTTATTTTCTTTCCGGCCAACATCTGTGTGCATATTACCTTCTATTTATTGCTCCATGCCTGTCAAATTCCCTAGGGTATGACTTGCTTTACTCATTCATAATTGCATGAAATATCAACCAAATTCAGTAATTTTGACATGTATGGATAGCTTAGATCTGGCGCTACATGTTGCAATTATCGGCGGCTTCTTAGAGTTAAAACTTGTGGAGAAAATTCAAACCTCGCAATGTTTAATTTCTTTCCGGCCAACATCTGTGTGCATATTACCTTCTATTTATTGCTCCATGCCTGTCAAATTCCCTAGGGTATGACTTGCTTTACTCATTCATAATTGCATGAAATATCAACCAAATTCAGTAATTTTGACATGTATGGATAGCTTAGATCTGGCGCTACATGTTGCAATTATCGGCGGCTTCTTAGAGTTAACACTTGTGGAGAAAATTCAAACCTCGCAATGTTTATTTTCTTCCCGGCCACCATCTGTGTGCAGATTACCTTTTATTTATTGCTCCATGCCTGTCAAATTCCCTGGGGTATGGACTTGCTTTACTCATTCATAATTGCATGAAATATCAACCAAATTCAGTAATTTTGACATGTATGGATAGCTTAGATCTGGCGCTACATGTTGCAATTATCGGCGGCTTCTTAGAGTTAACACTTGTGGAGAAAATTCAAACCTCGCAATGTTTATTTTCTTCCCGGCCACCATCTGTGTGCAGATTACCTTTTATTTATTGCTCCATGTCTGTCAAATTCCCTGGGGTATGGACTTGCTTTACTCATTCATAATTGCATGAAATATCAACCAAATTCAGTAATTTTGACATGTATGGATAGCTTAGATCTGGCGCTACATGTTGCAATTATCGGCGGCTTCTTAGAGTTAAAACTTGTGGAGAAAATTCAAACCTCGCAATGTTTATTTTCTTTCCGGCCAACATCTGTGTGCATATTACCTTCTATTTATTGCTCCATGCCTGTCAAATTCCCTAGGGTATGACTTGCTTTACTCATTCATAATTGCATGAAATATCAACCAAATTCAGTAATTTTGACATGTATGGATAGCTTAGATCTGGCGCTACATGTTGCAATTATCGGCGGCTTCTTAGAGTTAAAACTTGTGGAGAAAATTCAAACCTCGCAATGTTTATTTTCTTTCCGGCCAACATCTGTGTGCATATTACCTTCTATTTATTGCTCCATGCCTGTCAAATTCCCTAGGGTATGACTTGCTTTACTCATTCATAATTGCATGAAATATCAACCAAATTCAGTAATTTTGACATGTATGGATAGCTTAGATCTGGCGCTACATGTTGCAATTATCGGCGGCTTCTTAGAGTTAACACTTGTGGAGAAAATTCAAACCTCGCAATGTTTATTTTCTTCCCGGCCACCATCTGTGTGCAGATTACCTTTTATTTATTGCTCCATGCCTGTCAAATTCCCTGGGGTATGGACTTGCTTTACTCATTCATAATTGCATGAAATATCAACCAAATTCAGTAATTTTGACATGTATGGATAGCTTAGATCTGGCGCTACATGTTGCAATTATCGGCGGCTTCTTAGAGTTAACACTTGTGGAGAAAATTCAAACCTCGCAATGTTTATTTTCTTTCCGGCCAACATCTGTGTACATGTTACCGTCTATTTATTGCTCCATGCATGTCAAATTCCCTGGGGTATGGACGTGCTTTACTCATTCATAATTGCATGAAATATCAACCAAATTCAGTAATTTTGACATGTATGGATAGCTTAGATCTGGCGCTACATGTTGCAATTATCGGCGGCTTCTTAGAGTTAAAACTTGTGGAGAAAATTCAAACCTCGCAATGTTTATTTTCTTTCCGGCCAACATCTGTGTGCATATTACCTTCTATTTATTGCTCCATGCCTGTCAAATTCCCTAGGGTATGACTTGCTTTACTCATTCATAATTGCATGAAATATCAACCAAATTCAGTAATTTTGACATGACTTTTGTATGGATAGCTTAGATCTGGCGCTACATGTTGCAATTATCGGCGGCTTCTTAGAGTTAACACTTGTGGAGAAAATTCAAACCTCGCAATGTTTATTTTCTTCCCGGCCACCATCTGTGTGCAGATTACCTTTTATTTATTGCTCCATGCCTGTCAAATTCCCTGGGGTATGGACTTGCTTTACTCATTCATAATTGCATGAAATATCAACCAAATTCAGTAATTTTGACATGTATGGATAGCTTAGATCTGGCGCTACATGTTGCAATTATCGGCGGCTTCTTAGAGTTAACACTTGTGGAGAAAATTCAAACCTCGCAATGTTTATTTTCTTTCCGGCCAACATCTGTGTACATGTTACCGTCTATTTATTGCTCCCTGCATGTCAAATTCCCTGGGGTATGGACTTGCTTTACTCATTCATAATTGCATGAAATATCAACCAAATTCAGTAATTTTGACATGTATGGATAGCTTAGATCTGGCGCTACATGTTGCAATTATCGGCGGCTTCTTAGAGTTAACACTTGTGGAGAAAATTCAAACCTCGCAATGTTTATTTTCTTCCCGGCCACCATCTGTGTGCAGATTACCTTCTATTTATTGCTCCATGTCTGTCAAATTCCCTGGGGTATGGACTTGCTTTACTCATTCATAATTGCATGAAATATCAACCAAATTCAGTAATTTTGACATGTATGGATAGCTTAGATCTGGCGCTACATGTTGCAATTATCGGTGGCTTCTTAGAGTTAAAACTTGTGGAGAAAATTCAAACCTCGCAATGTTTATTTTCTTTCCGGCCAACATCTGTGTGCATATTACCTTCTTTTTATTGCTCCATGCCTGTCAAATTCCCTAGGGTATGACTTGCTTTACTCATTCATAATTGCATGAAATATCAACCAAATTCAGTAATTTTGACATGTATGGATAGCTTAGATCTGGCGCTACATGTTGCAATTATCGGCGGCTTCTTAGAGTTAAAACTTGTGGAGAAAATTCAAACCTCGCAATGTTTATTTTCTTTCCGGCCAACATCTGTGTGCATATTACCTTCTATTTATTGCTCCATGCCTGTCAAATTCCCCAGGGTATGACTTGCTTTACTCATTCATAATTGCATGAAATATCAACCAAATTCAGTAATTTTGACATGTATGGATAGCTTAGATCTGGCGCTACATGTTGCAATTATCGGCGGCTTCTTAGAGTTAAAACTTGTGGAGAAAATTCAAACCTCGCAATGTTTATTTTCTTTCCGGCCAACATCTGTGTGCATATTACCTTCTATTTATTGCTCCATGCCTGTCAAATTCCCTAGGGTATGACTTGCTTGACTCATTCATAATTGCATGAAATATCAACCAAATTCAGTAATTTTGACATGTATGGATAGCTTAGATCTGGCGCTACATGTTGCAATTATCGGCGGCTTCTTAGAGTTAACACTTGTGGAGAAAATTCAAACCTCGCAATGTTTATTTTCTTCCCGGCCACCATCTGTGTGCAGATTACCTTTTATTTATTGCTCCATGCCTGTCAAATTCCCTGGGGTATGGACTTGCTTTACTCATTCATAATTGCATGAAATATCAACCAAATTCAGTAATTTTGACATGTATGGATAGCTTAGATCTGGCGCTACATGTTGCAATTATCGGCGGCTTCTTAGAGTTAACACTTGTGGAGAAAATTCAAACCTCGCAATGTTTATTTTCTTTCCGGCCAACATCTGTGTACATGTTACCGTCTATTTATTGCTCCCTGCATGTCAAATTCCCTGGGGTATGGACTTGCTTTACTCATTCATAATTGCATGAAATATCAACCAAATTCAGTAATTTTCACATGTATGGATAGCTTAGATCTGGCGCTACATGTTGCAATTATCGGCGGCTTCTTAGAGTTAACACTTGTGGAGAAAATTCAAACCTCGCAATGTTTATTTTCTTCCCGGCCACCATCTGTGTGCAGATTACCTTCTATTTATTGCTCCATGTCTGTCAAATTCCCTGGGGTATGGACTTGCTTTACTCATTCATAATTGCATGAAATATCAACCAAATTCAGTAATTTTGACATGTATGGATAGCTTAGATCTGGCGCTACATGTTGCAATTATCGGCGGCTTCTTAGAGTTAAAACTTGTGGAGAAAATTCAAACCTCGCAATGTTTATTTTCTTTCCGGCCAACATCTGTGTGCATATTACCTTCTATTTATTGCTCCATGCCTGTCAAATTCCCTAGGGTATGACTTGCTTTACTCATTCATAATTGCATGAAATATCAACCAAATTCAGTAATTTTGACATGTATGGATAGCTTAGATCTGGCGCTACATGTTGCAATTATCGGCGGCTTCTTAGAGTTAACACTTGTGGAGAAAATTCAAACCTCGCAATGTTTATTTTCTTCCCGGCCACCATCTGTGTGCAGATTACCTTTTATTTATTGCTCCATGCCTGTCAAATTCCCTGGGGTATAGACTTGCTTTACTCATTCATAATTGCATGAAATATCAACCACATTCAGTAATTTTGACATGTATGGATAGCTTAGATCTGGCGCTACATGTTGCAATTATCGGCGGCTTCTTAGAGTTAACACTTGTGCAGAAAATTCAAACCTCGCAATGTTTATTTTCTTTCCGGCCAACATCTGTGTACATGTTACCGTCTATTTATTGCTCCATGCATGTCAAATTCCCTGGGGTATGGACTTGCTTTACTCATTCATAATTGCATGAAATATCAACCAAATTCAGTAATTTTGACATGTATGGATAGCTTAGATCTGGCGCTACATGTTGCAATTATCGGCGGCTTCTTAGAGTTAAAACTTGTGGAGAAAATTCAAACCTCGCAATGTTTATTTTCTTTCCGGCCAACATCTGTGTGCATATTACCTTCTATTTATTGCTCCGTGCCTGTCAAATTCCCTAGGGTATGACTTGCTTTACTCATTCATAATTGCATGAAATATCAACCAAATTCAGTAATTTTGACATGTATGGATAGCTTAGATCTGGCGCTACATGTTGCAATTATCGGCGGCTTCTTAGAGTTAAAACTTGTGGAGAAAATTCAAACCTCGCAATGTTTATTTTCTTTCCGGCCAACATCTGTGTGCATATTACCTTCTATTTATTGCTCCATGCCTGTCAAATTCCCTAGGGTATGACTTGCTTTACTCATTCATAATTGCATGAAATATCAACCAAATTCAGTAATTTTGACATGTATGGATAGCTTAGATCTGGCGCTACATGTTGCAATTATCGGCGGCTTCTTAGAGTTAAAACTTGTGGAGAAAATTCAAACCTCGCAATGTTTATTTTCTTTCCGGCCAACATCTGTGTGCATATTACCTTCTATTTATTGCTCCATGCCTGTCAAATTCCCTAGGGTATGACTTGCTTTACTCATTCATAATTGCATGAAATATCAACCAAATTCAGTAATTTTGACATGTATGGATAGCTTAGATCTGGCGCTACATGTTGCAATTATCGGCGGCTTCTTAGAGTTAAAACTTGTGGAGAAAATTCAAACCTCGCAATGTTTATTTTCTTTCCGGCCAACATCTGTGTGCATATTACCTTCTATTTATTGCTCCATGCCTGTCAAATTCCCTAGGGTATGACTTGCTTTACTCATTCATAATTGCATGAAATATCAACCAAATTCAGTAATTTTGACATGTATGGATAGCTTAGATCTGGCGCTACATGTTGCAATTATCGGCGGCTTCTTAGAGTTAAAACTTGTGGAGAAAATTCAAACCTCGCAATGTTTATTTTCTTTCCGGCCAACATCTGTGTGCATATTACCTTCTATTTATTGCTCCATGCCTGTCAAATTCCCTAGGGTATGACTTGCTTTACTCATTCATAATTGCATGAAATATCAACCAAATTCAGTAATTTTGACATGTATGGATAGCTTAGATCTGGCGCTACATGTTGCAATTATCGGCGGCTTCTTAGAGTTAAAACTTGTGGAGAAAATTCAAACCTCGCAATGTTTATTTTCTTTCCGGCCAACATCTGTGTGCATATTACCTTCTATTTATTGCTCCATGCCTGTCAAATTCCCTAGGGTATGACTTGCTTTACTCATTCATAATTGCATGAAATATCAACCAAATTCAGTAATTTTGACATGTATGGATAGCTTAGATCTGGCGCTACATGTTGCAATTATCGGCGGCTTCTTAGAGTTAAAACTTGTGGAGAAAATTCAAACCTCGCAATGTTTATTTTCTTTCCGGCCAACATCTGTGTGCATATTACCTTCTATTTATTGCTCCATGCCTGTCAAATTCCCTAGGGTATGACTTGCTTTACTCATTCATAATTGCATGAAATATCAACCAAATTCAGTAATTTTGACATGTATGGATAGCTTAGATCTGGCGCTACATGTTGCAATTATCGGCGGCTTCTTAGAGTTAACACTTGTGGAGAAAATTCAAACCTCGCAATGTTTATTTTCTTCCCGGCCACCATCTGTGTGCAGATTACCTTTTATTTATTGCTCCATGCCTGTCAAATTCCCTGGGGTATGGACTTGCTTTACTCATTCATAATTGCATGAAATATCAACCAAATTCAGTAATTTTGACATGTATGGATAGCTTAGATCTGGCGCTACATGTTGCAATTATCGGCGGCTTCTTAGAGTTAAAACTTGTGGAGAAAATTCAAACCTCGCAATGTTTATTTTCTTTCCGGCCAACATCTGTGTGCATATTACCTTCTATTTATTGCTCCATGCCTGTCAAATTCCCTAGGGTATGACTTGCTTTACTCATTCATAATTGCATGAAATATCAACCAAATTCAGTAATTTTGACATGTATGGATAGCTTAGATCTGGCGCTACATGTTGCAATTATCGGCGGCTTCTTAGAGTTAACACTTGTGGAGAAAATTCAAACCTCGCAATGTTTATTTTCTTCCCGGCCACCATCTGTGTGCAGATTACCTTTTATTTATTGCTCCATGCCTGTCAAATTCCCTGGGGTATGGACTTGCTTTACTCATTCATAATTGCATGAAATATCAACCAAATTCAGTAATTTTGACATGTATGGATAGCTTAGATCTGGCGCTACATGTTGCAATTATCGGCGGCTTCTTAGAGTTAACACTTGTGGAGAAAATTCAAACCTCGCAATGTTTATTTTCTTTCCGGCCAACATCTGTGTGCATATTACCTTCTATTTATTGCTCCATGCCTGTCAAATTCCCTAGGGTATGACTTGCTTTACTCATTCATAATTGCATGAAATATCAACCAAATTCAGTAATTTTGACATGTATGGATAGCTTAGATCTGGCGCTACATGTTGCAATTATCGGCGGCTTCTTAGAGTTAAAACTTGTGGAGAAAATTCAAACCTCGCAATGTTTAATTTCTTTCCGGCCAACATCTGTGTGCATATTACCTTCTATTTATTGCTCCATGCCTGTCAAATTCCCTAGGGTATGACTTGCTTTACTCATTCATAATTGCATGAAATATCAACCAAATTCAGTAATTTTGACATGTATGGATAGCTTAGATCTGGCGCTACATGTTGCAATTATCGGCGGCTTCTTAGAGTTAACACTTGTGGAGAAAATTCAAACCTCGCAATGTTTATTTTCTTCCCGGCCACCATCTGTGTGCAGATTACCTTTTATTTATTGCTCCATGCCTGTCAAATTCCCTGGGGTATGGACTTGCTTTACTCATTCATAATTGCATGAAATATCAACCAAATTCAGTAATTTTGACATGTATGGATAGCTTAGATCTGGCGCTACATGTTGCAATTATCGGCGGCTTCTTAGAGTTAACACTTGTGGAGAAAATTCAAACCTCGCAATGTTTATTTTCTTCCCGGCCACCATCTGTGTGCAGATTACCTTTTATTTATTGCTCCATGTCTGTCAAATTCCCTGGGGTATGGACTTGCTTTACTCATTCATAATTGCATGAAATATCAACCAAATTCAGTAATTTTGACATGTATGGATAGCTTAGATCTGGCGCTACATGTTGCAATTATCGGCGGCTTCTTAGAGTTAAAACTTGTGGAGAAAATTCAAACCTCGCAATGTTTATTTTCTTTCCGGCCAACATCTGTGTGCATATTACCTTCTATTTATTGCTCCATGCCTGTCAAATTCCCTAGGGTATGACTTGCTTTACTCATTCATAATTGCATGAAATATCAACCAAATTCAGTAATTTTGACATGTATGGATAGCTTAGATCTGGCGCTACATGTTGCAATTATCGGCGGCTTCTTAGAGTTAAAACTTGTGGAGAAAATTCAAACCTCGCAATGTTTATTTTCTTTCCGGCCAACATCTGTGTGCATATTACCTTCTATTTATTGCTCCATGCCTGTCAAATTCCCTAGGGTATGACTTGCTTTACTCATTCATAATTGCATGAAATATCAACCAAATTCAGTAATTTTGACATGTATGGATAGCTTAGATCTGGCGCTACATGTTGCAATTATCGGCGGCTTCTTAGAGTTAACACTTGTGGAGAAAATTCAAACCTCGCAATGTTTATTTTCTTCCCGGCCACCATCTGTGTGCAGATTACCTTTTATTTATTGCTCCATGCCTGTCAAATTCCCTGGGGTATGGACTTGCTTTACTCATTCATAATTGCATGAAATATCAACCAAATTCAGTAATTTTGACATGTATGGATAGCTTAGATCTGGCGCTACATGTTGCAATTATCGGCGGCTTCTTAGAGTTAACACTTGTGGAGAAAATTCAAACCTCGCAATGTTTATTTTCTTTCCGGCCAACATCTGTGTACATGTTACCGTCTATTTATTGCTCCATGCATGTCAAATTCCCTGGGGTATGGACGTGCTTTACTCATTCATAATTGCATGAAATATCAACCAAATTCAGTAATTTTGACATGTATGGATAGCTTAGATCTGGCGCTACATGTTGCAATTATCGGCGGCTTCTTAGAGTTAAAACTTGTGGAGAAAATTCAAACCTCGCAATGTTTATTTTCTTTCCGGCCAACATCTGTGTGCATATTACCTTCTATTTATTGCTCCATGCCTGTCAAATTCCCTAGGGTATGACTTGCTTTACTCATTCATAATTGCATGAAATATCAACCAAATTCAGTAATTTTGACATGACTTTTGTATGGATAGCTTAGATCTGGCGCTACATGTTGCAATTATCGGCGGCTTCTTAGAGTTAACACTTGTGGAGAAAATTCAAACCTCGCAATGTTTATTTTCTTCCCGGCCACCATCTGTGTGCAGATTACCTTTTATTTATTGCTCCATGCCTGTCAAATTCCCTGGGGTATGGACTTGCTTTACTCATTCATAATTGCATGAAATATCAACCAAATTCAGTAATTTTGACATGTATGGATAGCTTAGATCTGGCGCTACATGTTGCAATTATCGGCGGCTTCTTAGAGTTAAAACTTGTGGAGAAAATTCAAACCTCGCAATGTTTATTTTCTTTCCGGCCAACATCTGTGTGCATATTACCTTCTATTTATTGCTCCATGCCTGTCAAATTCCCTAGGGTATGACTTGCTTTACTCATTCATAATTGCATGAAATATCAACCAAATTCAGTAATTTTGACATGTATGGATAGCTTAGATCTGGCGCTACATGTTGCAATTATCGGCGGCTTCTTAGAGTTAACACTTGTGGAGAAAATTCAAACCTCGCAATGTTTATTTTCTTCCCGGCCACCATCTGTGTGCAGATTACCTTTTATTTATTGCTCCATGCCTGTCAAATTCCCTGGGGTATGGACTTGCTTTACTCATTCATAATTGCATGAAATATCAACCAAATTCAGTAATTTTGACATGTATGGATAGCTTAGATCTGGCGCTACATGTTGCAATTATCGGCGGCTTCTTAGAGTTAAAACGTGTGGAGAAAATTCAAACCTCGCAATGTTTATTTTCTTTCCGGCCAACATCTGTGTGCATATTACCTTCTATTTATTGCTCCATGCCTGTCAAATTCCCTAGGGTATGACTTGCTTTACTCATTCATAATTGCATGAAATATCAACCAAATTCAGTAATTTTGACATGTATGGATAGCTTAGATCTGGCGCTACATGTTGCAATTATCGGCGGCTTCTTAGAGTTAACACTTGTGGAGAAAATTCAAACCTCGCAATGTTTATTTTCTTCCCGGCCACCATCTGTGTGCAGATTACCTTTTATTTATTGCTCCATGCCTGTCAAATTCCCTGGGGTATGGACTTGCTTTACTCATTCATAATTGCATGAAATATCAACCAAATTCAGTAATTTTGACATGTATGGATAGCTTAGATCTGGCGCTACATGTTGCAATTATCGGCGGCTTCTTAGAGTTAACACTTGTGGAGAAAATTCAAACCTCGCAATGTTTATTTTCTTTCCGGCCAACATCTGTGTGCATATTACCTTCTATTTATTGCTCCATGCATGTCAAATTCCCTGGGGTATGGACGTGCTTTACTCATTCATAATTGCATGAAATATCAACCAAATTCAGTAATTTTGACATGTATGGATAGCTTAGATCTGGCGCTACATGTTGCAATTATCGGCGGCTTCTTAGAGTTAAAACTTGTGGAGAAAATTCAAACCTCGCAATGTTTATTTTCTTTCCGGCCAACATCTGTGTGCATATTACCTTCTATTTATTGCTCCATGCCTGTCAAATTCCCTAGGGTATGACTTGCTTTACTCATTCATAATTGCATGAAATATCAACCAAATTCAGTAATTTTGACATGACTTTTGTATGGATAGCTTAGATCTGGCGCTACATGTTGCAATTATCGGCGGCTTCTTAGAGTTAACACTTGTGGAGAAAATTCAAACCTCGCAATGTTTATTTTCTTCCCGGCCACCATCTGTGTGCAGATTACCTTTTATTTATTGCTCCATGCCTGTCAAATTCCCTGGGGTATGGACTTGCTTTACTCATTCATAATTGCATGAAATATCAACCAAATTCAGTAATTTTGACATGTATGGATAGCTTAGATCTGGCGCTACATGTTGCAATTATCGGCGGCTTCTTAGAGTTAAAACTTGTGGAGAAAATTCAAACCTCGCAATGTTTATTTTCTTTCCGGCCAACATCTGTGTGCATATTACCTTCTATTTATTGCTCCATGCCTGTCAAATTCCCTAGGGTATGACTTGCTTTACTCATTCATAATTGCATGAAATATCAACCAAATTCAGTAATTTTGACATGTATGGATAGCTTAGATCTGGCGCTACATGTTGCAATTATCGGCGGCTTCTTAGAGTTAACACTTGTGGAGAAAATTCAAACCTCGCAATGTTTATTTTCTTCCCGGCCACCATCTGTGTGCAGATTACCTTTTATTTATTGCTCCATGCCTGTCAAATTCCCTGGGGTATGGACTTGCTTTACTCATTCATAATTGCATGAAATATCAACCAAATTCAGTAATTTTGACATGTATGGATAGCTTAGATCTGGCGCTACATGTTGCAATTATCGGCGGCTTCTTAGAGTTAAAACGTGTGGAGAAAATTCAAACCTCGCAATGTTTATTTTCTTTCCGGCCAACATCTGTGTGCATATTACCTTCTATTTATTGCTCCATGCCTGTCAAATTCCCTAGGGTATGACTTGCTTTACTCATTCATAATTGCATGAAATATCAACCAAATTCAGTAATTTTGACATGTATGGATAGCTTAGATCTGGCGCTACATGTTGCAATTATCGGCGGCTTCTTAGAGTTAACACTTGTGGAGAAAATTCAAACCTCGCAATGTTTATTTTCTTCCCGGCCACCATCTGTGTGCAGATTACCTTTTATTTATTGCTCCATGCCTGTCAAATTCCCTGGGGTATGGACTTGCTTTACTCATTCATAATTGCATGAAATATCAACCAAATTCAGTAATTTTGACATGTATGGATAGCTTAGATCTGGCGCTACATGTTGCAATTATCGGCGGCTTCTTAGAGTTAACACTTGTGGAGAAAATTCAAACCTCGCAATGTTTATTTTCTTTCCGGCCAACATCTGTGTGCATATTACCTTCTATTTATTGCTCCATGCATGTCAAATTCCCTGGGGTATGGACGTGCTTTACTCATTCATAATTGCATGAAATATCAACCAAATTCAGTAATTTTGACATGTATGGATAGCTTAGATCTGGCGCTACATGTTGCAATTATCGGCGGCTTCTTAGAGTTAAAACTTGTGGAGAAAATTCAAACCTCGCAATGTTTATTTTCTTTCCGGCCAACATCTGTGTGCATATTACCTTCTATTTATTGCTCCATGCCTGTCAAATTCCCTAGGGTATGACTTGCTTTACTCATTCATAATTGCATGAAATATCAACCAAATTCAGTAATTTTGACATGACTTTTGTATGGATAGCTTAGATCTGGCGCTACATGTTGCAATTATCGGCGGCTTCTTAGAGTTAACACTTGTGGAGAAAATTCAAACCTCGCAATGTTTATTTTCTTCCCGGCCACCATCTGTGTGCAGATTACCTTTTATTTATTGCTCCATGCCTGTCAAATTCCCTGGGGTATGGACTTGCTTTACTCATTCATAATTGCATGAAATATCAACCAAATTCAGTAATTTTGACATGTATGGATAGCTTAGATCTGGCGCTACATGTTGCAATTATCGGCGGCTTCTTAGAGTTAAAACTTGTGGAGAAAATTCAAACCTCGCAATGTTTATTTTCTTTCCGGCCAACATCTGTGTGCATATTACCTTCTATTTATTGCTCCATGCCTGTCAAATTCCCTAGGGTATGACTTGCTTTACTCATTCATAATTGCATGAAATATCAACCAAATTCAGTAATTTTGACATGTATGGATAGCTTAGATCTGGCGCTACATGTTGCAATTATCGGCGGCTTCTTAGAGTTAACACTTGTGGAGAAAATTCAAACCTCGCAATGTTTATTTTCTTCCCGGCCACCATCTGTGTGCAGATTACCTTTTATTTATTGCTCCATGCCTGTCAAATTCCCTGGGGTATGGACTTGCTTTACTCATTCATAATTGCATGAAATATCAACCAAATTCAGTAATTTTGACATGTATGGATAGCTTAGATCTGGCGCTACATGTTGCAATTATCGGCGGCTTCTTAGAGTTAAAACGTGTGGAGAAAATTCAAACCTCGCAATGTTTATTTTCTTTCCGGCCAACATCTGTGTGCATATTACCTTCTATTTATTGCTCCATGCCTGTCAAATTCCCTAGGGTATGACTTGCTTTACTCATTCATAATTGCATGAAATATCAACCAAATTCAGTAATTTTGACATGTATGGATAGCTTAGATCTGGCGCTACATGTTGCAATTATCGGCGGCTTCTTAGAGTTAACACTTGTGGAGAAAATTCAAACCTCGCAATGTTTATTTTCTTCCCGGCCACCATCTGTGTGCAGATTACCTTTTATTTATTGCTCCATGCCTGTCAAATTCCCTGGGGTATGGACTTGCTTTACTCATTCATAATTGCATGAAATATCAACCAAATTCAGTAATTTTGACATGTATGGATAGCTTAGATCTGGCGCTACATGTTGCAATTATCGGCGGCTTCTTAGAGTTAACACTTGTGGAGAAAATTCAAACCTCGCAATGTTTATTTTCTTTCCGGCCAACATCTGTGTGCATATTACCTTCTATTTATTGCTCCATGCCTGTCAAATTCCCCAGGGTATGACTTGCTTTACTCATTCATAATTGCATGAAATATCAACCAAATTCAGTAATTTTGACATGTATGGATAGCTTAGATCTGGCGCTACATGTTGCAATTATCGGCGGCTTCTTAGAGTTAAAACTTGTGGAGAAAATTCAAACCTCGCAATGTTTATTTTCTTTCCGGCCAACATCTGTGTGCATATTACCTTCTATTTATTGCTCCATGCCTGTCAAATTCCCTAGGGTATGACTTGCTTTACTCATTCATAATTGCATGAAATATCAACCAAATTCAGTAATTTTGACATGTATGGATAGCTTAGATCTGGCGCTACATGTTGCAATTATCGGCGGCTTCTTAGAGTTAAAACTTGTGGAGAAAATTCAAACCTCGCAATGTTTATTTTCTTTCCGGCCAACATCTGTGTGCATATTACCTTCTATTTATTGCTCCATGCCTGTCAAATTCCCTAGGGTATGACTTGCTTTACTCATTCATAATTGCATGAAATATCAACCAAATTCAGTAATTTTGACATGTATGGATAGCTTAGATCTGGCGCTACATGTTGCAATTATCGGCGGCTTCTTAGAGTTAACACTTGTGGAGAAAATTCAAACCTCGCAATGTTTATTTTCTTCCCGGCCACCATCTGTGTGCAGATTACCTTTTATTTATTGCTCCATGCCTGTCAAATTCCCTGGGGTATGGACTTGCTTTACTCATTCATAATTGCATGAAATATCAACCAAATTCAGTAATTTTGACATGTATGGATAGCTTAGATCTGGCGCTACATGTTGCAATTATCGGCGGCTTCTTAGAGTTAAAACTTGTGGAGAAAATTCAAACCTCGCAATGTTTATTTTCTTTCCGGCCAACATCTGTGTGCATATTACCTTCTATTTATTGCTCCATGCCTGTCAAATTCCCTAGGGTATGACTTGCTTTACTCATTCATAATTGCATGAAATATCAACCAAATTCAGTAATTTTGACATGTATGGATAGCTTAGATCTGGCGCTACATGTTGCAATTATCGGCGGCTTCTTAGAGTTAACACTTGTGGAGAAAATTCAAACCTCGCAATGTTTATTTTCTTCCCGGCCACCATCTGTGTGCAGATTACCTTTTATTTATTGCTCCATGCCTGTCAAATTCCCTGGGGTATGGACTTGCTTTACTCATTCATAATTGCATGAAATATCAACCAAATTCAGTAATTTTGACATGTATGGATAGCTTAGATCTGGCGCTACATGTTGCAATTATCGGCGGCTTCTTAGAGTTAAAACTTGTGGAGAAAATTCAAACCTCGCAATGTTTATTTTCTTTCCGGCCAACATCTGTGTGCATATTACCTTCTATTTATTGCTCCATGCCTGTCAAATTCCCTAGGGTATGACTTGCTTTACTCATTCATAATTGCATGAAATATCAACCAAATTCAGTAATTTTGACATGTATGGATAGCTTAGATCTGGCGCTACATGTTGCAATTATCGGCGGCTTCTTAGAGTTAACACTTGTGGAGAAAATTCAAACCTCGCAATGTTTATTTTCTTCCCGGCCACCATCTGTGTGCAGATTACCTTTTATTTATTGCTCCATGCCTGTCAAATTCCCTGGGGTATGGACTTGCTTTACTCATTCATAATTGCATGAAATATCAACCAAATTCAGTAATTTTGACATGTATGGATAGCTTAGATCTGGCGCTACATGTTGCAATTATCGGCGGCTTCTTAGAGTTAACACTTGTGGAGAAAATTCAAACCTCGCAATGTTTATTTTCTTTCCGGCCAACATCTGTGTGCATATTACCTTCTATTTATTGCTCCATGCCTGTCAAATTCCCTAGGGTATGACTTGCTTTACTCATTCATAATTGCATGAAATATCAACCAAATTCAGTAATTTTGACATGTATGGATAGCTTAGATCTGGCGCTACATGTTGCAATTATCGGCGGCTTCTTAGAGTTAAAACTTGTGGAGAAAATTCAAACCTCGCAATGTTTAATTTCTTTCCGGCCAACATCTGTGTGCATATTACCTTCTATTTATTGCTCCATGCCTGTCAAATTCCCTAGGGTATGACTTGCTTTACTCATTCATAATTGCATGAAATATCAACCAAATTCAGTAATTTTGACATGTATGGATAGCTTAGATCTGGCGCTACATGTTGCAATTATCGGCGGCTTCTTAGAGTTAACACTTGTGGAGAAAATTCAAACCTCGCAATGTTTATTTTCTTCCCGGCCACCATCTGTGTGCAGATTACCTTTTATTTATTGCTCCATGTCTGTCAAATTCCCTGGGGTATGGACTTGCTTTACTCATTCATAATTGCATGAAATATCAACCAAATTCAGTAATTTTGACATGTATGGATAGCTTAGATCTGGCGCTACATGTTGCAATTATCGGCGGCTTCTTAGAGTTAAAACTTGTGGAGAAAATTCAAACCTCGCAATGTTTATTTTCTTTCCGGCCAACATCTGTGTGCATATTACCTTCTATTTATTGCTCCATGCCTGTCAAATTCCCTAGGGTATGACTTGCTTTACTCATTCATAATTGCATGAAATATCAACCAAATTCAGTAATTTTGACATGTATGGATAGCTTAGATCTGGCGCTACATGTTGCAATTATCGGCGGCTTCTTAGAGTTAAAACTTGTGGAGAAAATTTAAACCTCGCAATGTTTATTTTCTTTCCGGCCAACATCTGTGTGCATATTACCTTCTATTTATTGCTCCATGCCTGTCAAATTCCCTAGGGTATGACTTGCTTTACTCATTCATAATTGCATGAAATATCAACCAAATTCAGTAATTTTGACATGTATGGATAGCTTAGATCTGGCGCTACATGTTGCAATTATCGGCGGCTTCTTAGAGTTAACACTTGTGGAGAAAATTCAAACCTCGCAATGTTTATTTTCTTCCCGGCCACCATCTGTGTGCAGATTACCTTTTATTTATTGCTCCATGCCTGTCAAATTCCCTGGGGTATGGACTTGCTTTACTCATTCATAATTGCATGAAATATCAACCAAATTCAGTAATTTTGACATGTATGGATAGCTTAGATCTGGCGCTACATGTTGCAATTATCGGCGGCTTCTTAGAGTTAACACTTGTGGAGAAAATTCAAACCTCGCAATGTTTATTTTCTTTCCGGCCAACATCTGTGTACATGTTACCGTCTATTTATTGCTCCATGCATGTCAAATTCCCTGGGGTATGGACGTGCTTTACTCATTCATAATTGCATGAAATATCAACCAAATTCAGTAATTTTGACATGTATGGATAGCTTAGATCTGGCGCTACATGTTGCAATTATCGGCGGCTTCTTAGAGTTAAAACTTGTGGAGAAAATTCAAACCTCGCAATGTTTATTTTCTTTCCGGCCAACATCTGTGTGCATATTACCTTCTATTTATTGCTCCATGCCTGTCAAATTCCCTAGGGTATGACTTGCTTTACTCATTCATAATTGCATGAAATATCAACCAAATTCAGTAATTTTGACATGACTTTTGTATGGATAGCTTAGATCTGGCGCTACATGTTGCAATTATCGGCGGCTTCTTAGAGTTAACACTTGTGGAGAAAATTCAAACCTCGCAATGTTTATTTTCTTCCCGGCCACCATCTGTGTGCAGATTACCTTTTATTTATTGCTCCATGCCTGTCAAATTCCCTGGGGTATGGACTTGCTTTACTCATTCATAATTGCATGAAATATCAACCAAATTCAGTAATTTTGACATGTATGGATAGCTTAGATCTGGCGCTACATGTTGCAATTATCGGCGGCTTCTTAGAGTTAACACTTGTGGAGAAAATTCAAACCTCGCAATGTTTATTTTCTTTCCGGCCAACATCTGTGTACATGTTACCGTCTATTTATTGCTCCCTGCATGTCAAATTCCCTGGGGTATGGACTTGCTTTACTCATTCATAATTGCATGAAATATCAACCAAATTCAGTAATTTTGACATGTATGGATAGCTTAGATCTGGCGCTACATGTTGCAATTATCGGCGGCTTCTTAGAGTTAACACTTGTGGAGAAAATTCAAACCTCGCAATGTTTATTTTCTTCCCGGCCACCATCTGTGTGCAGATTACCTTCTATTTATTGCTCCATGTCTGTCAAATTCCCTGGGGTATGGACTTGCTTTACTCATTCATAATTGCATGAAATATCAACCAAATTCAGTAATTTTGACATGTATGGATAGCTTAGATCTGGCGCTACATGTTGCAATTATCGGTGGCTTCTTAGAGTTAAAACTTGTGGAGAAAATTCAAACCTCGCAATGTTTATTTTCTTTCCGGCCAACATCTGTGTGCATATTACCTTCTTTTTATTGCTCCATGCCTGTCAAATTCCCTAGGGTATGACTTGCTTTACTCATTCATAATTGCATGAAATATCAACCAAATTCAGTAATTTTGACATGTATGGATAGCTTAGATCTGGCGCTACATGTTGCAATTATCGGCGGCTTCTTAGAGTTAAAACTTGTGGAGAAAATTCAAACCTCGCAATGTTTATTTTCTTTCCGGCCAACATCTGTGTGCATATTACCTTCTATTTATTGCTCCATGCCTGTCAAATTCCCTAGGGTATGACTTGCTTTACTCATTCATAATTGCATGAAATATCAACCAAATTCAGTAATTTTGACATGTATGGATAGCTTAGATCTGGCGCTACATGTTGCAATTATCGGCGGCTTCTTAGAGTTAAAACTTGTGGAGAAAATTCAAACCTCGCAATGTTTATTTTCTTTCCGGCCAACATCTGTGTGCATATTACCTTCTATTTATTGCTCCATGCCTGTCAAATTCCCCAGGGTATGACTTGCTTTACTCATTCATAATTGCATGAAATATCAACCAAATTCAGTAATTTTGACATGTATGGATAGCTTAGATCTGGCGCTACATGTTGCAATTATCGGCGGCTTCTTAGAGTTAAAACTTGTGGAGAAAATTCAAACCTCGCAATGTTTATTTTCTTTCCGGCCAACATCTGTGTGCATATTACCTTCTATTTATTGCTCCATGCCTGTCAAATTCCCTAGGGTATGACTTGCTTTACTCATTCATAATTGCATGAAATATCAACCAAATTCAGTAATTTTGACATGTATGGATAGCTTAGATCTGGCGCTACATGTTGCAATTATCGGCGGCTTCTTAGAGTTAACACTTGTGGAGAAAATTCAAACCTCGCAATGTTTATTTTCTTCCCGGCCACCATCTGTGTGCAGATTACCTTTTATTTATTGCTCCATGCCTGTCAAATTCCCTGGGGTATGGACTTGCTTTACTCATTCATAATTGCATGAAATATCAACCAAATTCAGTAATTTTGACATGTATGGATAGCTTAGATCTGGCGCTACATGTTGCAATTATCGGCGGCTTCTTAGAGTTAACACTTGTGGAGAAAATTCAAACCTCGCAATGTTTATTTTCTTTCCGGCCAACATCTGTGTACATGTTACCGTCTATTTATTGCTCCCTGCATGTCAAATTCCCTGGGGTATGGACTTGCTTTACTCATTCATAATTGCATGAAATATCAACCAAATTCAGTAATTTTCACATGTATGGATAGCTTAGATCTGGCGCTACATGTTGCAATTATCGGCGGCTTCTTAGAGTTAACACTTGTGGAGAAAATTCAAACCTCGCAATGTTTATTTTCTTCCCGGCCACCATCTGTGTGCAGATTACCTTCTATTTATTGCTCCATGTCTGTCAAATTCCCTGGGGTATGGACTTGCTTTACTCATTCATAATTGCATGAAATATCAACCAAATTCAGTAATTTTGACATGTATGGATAGCTTAGATCTGGCGCTACATGTTGCAATTATCGGTGGCTTCTTAGAGTTAAAACTTGTGGAGAAAATTCAAACCTCGCAATGTTTATTTTCTTTCCGGCCAACATCTGTGTGCATATTACCTTCTTTTTATTGCTCCATGCCTGTCAAATTCCCTAGGGTATGACTTGCTTTACTCATTCATAATTGCATGAAATATCAACCAAATTCAGTAATTTTGACATGTATGGATAGCTTAGATCTGGCGCTACATGTTGCAATTATCGGCGGCTTCTTAGAGTTAAAACTTGTGGAGAAAATTCAAACCTCGCAATGTTTATTTTCTTTCCGGCCAACATCTGTGTGCATATTACCTTCTATTTATTGCTCCATGCCTGTCAAATTCCCTAGGGTATGACTTGCTTTACTCATTCATAATTGCATGAAATATCAACCAAATTCAGTAATTTTGACATGTATGGATAGCTTAGATCTGGCGCTACATGTTGCAATTATCGGCGGCTTCTTAGAGTTAAAACTTGTGGAGAAAATTCAAACCTCGCAATGTTTATTTTCTTTCCGGCCAACATCTGTGTGCATATTACCTTCTATTTATTGCTCCATGCCTGTCAAATTCCCTAGGGTATGACTTGCTTTACTCATTCATAATTGCATGAAATATCAACCAAATTCAGTAATTTTGACATGTATGGATAGCTTAGATCTGGCGCTACATGTTGCAATTATCGGCGGCTTCTTAGAGTTAAAACTTGTGGAGAAAATTCAAACCTCGCAATGTTTATTTTCTTTCCGGCCAACATCTGTGTGCATATTACCTTCTATTTATTGCTCCATGCCTGTCAAATTCCCTAGGGTATGACTTGCTTTACTCATTCATAATTGCATGAAATATCAACCAAATTCAGTAATTTTGACATGTATGGATAGCTTAGATCTGGCGCTACATGTTGCAATTATCGGCGGCTTCTTAGAGTTAACACTTGTGGAGAAAATTCAAACCTCGCAATGTTTATTTTCTTCCCGGCCACCATCTGTGTGCAGATTACCTTTTATTTATTGCTCCATGCCTGTCAAATTCCCTGGGGTATGGACTTGCTTTACTCATTCATAATTGCATGAAATATCAACCAAATTCAGTAATTTTGACATGTATGGATAGCTTAGATCTGGCGCTACATGTTGCAATTATCGGCGGCTTCTTAGAGTTAACACTTGTGGAGAAAATTCAAACCTCGCAATGTTTATTTTCTTTCCGGCCAACATCTGTGTACATGTTACCGTCTATTTATTGCTCCATGCATGTCAAATTCCCTGGGGTATGGACGTGCTTTACTCATTCATAATTGCATGAAATATCAACCAAATTCAGTAATTTTGACATGTATGGATAGCTTAGATCTGGCGCTACATGTTGCAATTATCGGCGGCTTCTTAGAGTTAAAACTTGTGGAGAAAATTCAAACCTCGCAATGTTTATTTTCTTTCCGGCCAACATCTGTGTGCATATTACCTTCTATTTATTGCTCCATGCCTGTCAAATTCCCTAGGGTATGACTTGCTTTACTCATTCATAATTGCATGAAATATCAACCAAATTCAGTAATTTTGACATGTATGGATAGCTTAGATCTGGCGCTACATGTTGCAATTATCGGCGGCTTCTTAGAGTTAACACTTGTGGAGAAAATTCAAACCTCGCAATGTTTATTTTCTTCCCGGCCACCATCTGTGTGCAGATTACCTTTTATTTATTGCTCCATGCCTGTCAAATTCCCTGGGGTATGGACTTGCTTTACTCATTCATAATTGCATGAAATATCAACCAAATTCAGTAATTTTGACATGTATGGATAGCTTAGATCTGGCGCTACATGTTGCAATTATCGGCGGCTTCTTAGAGTTAACACTTGTGGAGAAAATTCAAACCTCGCAATGTTTATTTTCTTTCCGGCCAACATCTGTGTACATGTTACCGTATATTTATTGCTCCCTGCATGTCAAATTCCCTGGGGTATGGACTTGCTTTACTCATTCATAATTGCATGAAATATCAACCAAATTCAGTAATTTTGACATGTATGGATAGCTTAGATCTGGCGCTACATGTTGCAATTATCGGCGGCTTCTTAGAGTTAACACTTGTGGAGAAAATTCAAACCTCGCAATGTTTATTTTCTTCCCGGCCACCATCTGTGTGCAGATTACCTTCTATTTATTGCTCCATGTCTGTCAAATTCCCTGGGGTATGGACTTGCTTTACTCATTCATAATTGCATGAAATATCAACCAAATTCAGTAATTTTGACATGTATGGATAGCTTAGATCTGGCGCTACATGTTGCAATTATCGGTGGCTTCTTAGAGTTAAAACTTGTGGAGAAAATTCAAACCTCGCAATGTTTATTTTCTTTCCGGCCAACATCTGTGTGCATATTACCTTCTTTTTATTGCTCCATGCCTGTCAAATTCCCTAGGGTATGACTTGCTTTACTCATTCATAATTGCATGAAATATCAACCAAATTCAGTAATTTTGACATGTATGGATAGCTTAGATCTGGCGCTACATGTTGCAATTATCGGCGGCTTCTTAGAGTTAAAACTTGTGGAGAAAATTCAAACCTCGCAATGTTTATTTTCTTTCCGGCCAACATCTGTGTGCATATTACCTTCTATTTATTGCTCCATGCCTGTCAAATTCCCTAGGGTATGACTTGCTTTACTCATTCATAATTGCATGAAATATCAACCAAATTCAGTAATTTTGACATGTATGGATAGCTTAGATCTGGCGCTACATGTTGCAATTATCGGCGGCTTCTTAGAGTTAAAACTTGTGGAGAAAATTCAAACCTCGCAATGTTTATTTTCTTTCCGGCCAACATCTGTGTGCATATTACCTTCTATTTATTGCTCCATGCCTGTCAAATTCCCCAGGGTATGACTTGCTTTACTCATTCATAATTGCATGAAATATCAACCAAATTCAGTAATTTTGACATGTATGGATAGCTTAGATCTGGCGCTACATGTTGCAATTATCGGCGGCTTCTTAGAGTTAAAACTTGTGGAGAAAATTCAAACCTCGCAATGTTTATTTTCTTTCCGGCCAACATCTGTGTGCATATTACCTTCTATTTATTGCTCCATGCCTGTCAAATTCCCTAGGGTATGACTTGCTTTACTCATTCATAATTGCATGAAATATCAACCAAATTCAGTAATTTTGACATGTATGGATAGCTTAGATCTGGCGCTACATGTTGCAATTATCGGCGGCTTCTTAGAGTTAACACTTGTGGAGAAAATTCAAACCTCGCAATGTTTATTTTCTTCCCGGCCACCATCTGTGTGCAGATTACCTTTTATTTATTGCTCCATGCCTGTCAAATTCCCTGGGGTATGGACTTGCTTTACTCATTCATAATTGCATGAAATATCAACCAAATTCAGTAATTTTGACATGTATGGATAGCTTAGATCTGGCGCTACATGTTGCAATTATCGGCGGCTTCTTAGAGTTAACACTTGTGGAGAAAATTCAAACCTCGCAATGTTTATTTTCTTTCCGGCCAACATCTGTGTACATGTTACCGTCTATTTATTGCTCCCTGCATGTCAAATTCCCTGGGGTATGGACTTGCTTTACTCATTCATAATTGCATGAAATATCAACCAAATTCAGTAATTTTCACATGTATGGATAGCTTAGATCTGGCGCTACATGTTGCAATTATCGGCGGCTTCTTAGAGTTAACACTTGTGGAGAAAATTCAAACCTCGCAATGTTTATTTTCTTCCCGGCCACCATCTGTGTGCAGATTACCTTCTATTTATTGCTCCATGTCTGTCAAATTCCCTGGGGTATGGACTTGCTTTACTCATTCATAATTGCATGAAATATCAACCAAATTCAGTAATTTTGACATGTATGGATAGCTTAGATCTGGCGCTACATGTTGCAATTATCGGTGGCTTCTTAGAGTTAAAACTTGTGGAGAAAATTCAAACCTCGCAATGTTTATTTTCTTTCCGGCCAACATCTGTGTGCATATTACCTTCTTTTTATTGCTCCATGCCTGTCAAATTCCCTAGGGTATGACTTGCTTTACTCATTCATAATTGCATGAAATATCAACCAAATTCAGTAATTTTGACATGTATGGATAGCTTAGATCTGGCGCTACATGTTGCAATTATCGGCGGCTTCTTAGAGTTAAAACTTGTGGAGAAAATTCAAACCTCGCAATGTTTATTTTCTTTCCGGCCAACATCTGTGTGCATATTACCTTCTATTTATTGCTCCATGCCTGTCAAATTCCCTAGGGTATGACTTGCTTTACTCATTCATAATTGCATGAAATATCAACCAAATTCAGTAATTTTGACATGTATGGATAGCTTAGATCTGGCGCTACATGTTGCAATTATCGGCGGCTTCTTAGAGTTAAAACTTGTGGAGAAAATTCAAACCTCGCAATGTTTATTTTCTTTCCGGCCAACATCTGTGTGCATATTACCTTCTATTTATTGCTCCATGCCTGTCAAATTCCCCAGGGTATGACTTGCTTTACTCATTCATAATTGCATGAAATATCAACCAAATTCAGTAATTTTGACATGTATGGATAGCTTAGATCTGGCGCTACATGTTGCAATTATCGGCGGCTTCTTAGAGTTAAAACTTGTGGAGAAAATTCAAACCTCGCAATGTTTATTTTCTTTCCGGCCAACATCTGTGTGCATATTACCTTCTATTTATTCCTCCATGCCTGTCAAATTCCCTAGGGTATGACTTGCTTTACTCATTCATAATTGCATGAAATATCAACCAAATTCAGTAATTTTGACATGTATGGATAGCTTAGATCTGGCGCTACATGTTGCAATTATCGGCGGCTTCTTAGAGTTAACACTTGTGGAGAAAATTCAAACCTCGCAATGTTTATTTTCTTCCCGGCCACCATCTGTGTGCAGATTACCTTTTATTTATTGCTCCATGCCTGTCAAATTCCCTGGGGTATGGACTTGCTTTACTCATTCATAATTGCATGAAATATCAACCAAATTCAGTAATTTTGACATGTATGGATAGCTTAGATCTGGCGCTACATGTTGCAATTATCGGCGGCTTCTTAGAGTTAACACTTGTGGAGAAAATTCAAACCTCGCAATGTTTATTTTCTTTCCGGCCAACATCTGTGTACATGTTACCGTCTATTTATTGCTCCCTGCATGTCAAATTCCCTGGGGTATGGACTTGCTTTACTCATTCATAATTGCATGAAATATCAACCAAATTCAGTAATTTTGACATGTATGGATAGCTTAGATCTGGCGCTACATGTTGCAATTATCGGCGGCTTCTTAGAGTTAACACTTGTGGAGAAAATTCAAACCTCGCAATGTTTATTTTCTTCCCGGCCACCATCTGTGTGCAGATTACCTTTTATTTATTGCTCCATGTCTGTCAAATTCCCTGGGGTATGGACTTGCTTTACTCATTCATAATTGCATGAAATATCAACCAAATTCAGTAATTTTGACATGTATGGATAGCTTAGATCTGGCGCTACATGTTGCAATTATCGGTGGCTTCTTAGAGTTAAAACTTGTGGAGAAAATTCAAACCTCGCAATGTTTATTTTCTTTCCGGCCAACATCTGTGTGCATATTACCTTCTATTTATTGCTCCATGCCTGTCAAATTCCCTAGGGTATGACTTGCTTTACTCATTCATAATTGCATGAAATATCAACCAAATTCAGTAATTTTGACATGTATGGATAGCTTAGATCTGGCGCTACATGTTGCAATTATCGGCGGCTTCTTAGAGTTAAAACTTGTGGAGAAAATTCAAACCTCGCAATGTTTATTTTCTTTCCGGCCAACATCTGTGTGCATATTACCTTCTATTTATTGCTCCATGCCTGTCAAATTCCCCAGGGTATGACTTGCTTTACTCATTCATAATTGCATGAAATATCAACCAAATTCAGTAATTTTGACATGTATGGATAGCTTAGATCTGGCGCTACATGTTGCAATTATCGGCGGCTTCTTAGAGTTAAAACTTGTGGAGAAAATTCAAACCTCGCAATGTTTATTTTCTTTCCGGCCAACATCTGTGTGCATATTACCTTCTATTTATTGCTCCATGCCTGTCAAATTCCCTAGGGTATGACTTGCTTTACTCATTCATAATTGCATGAAATATCAACCAAATTCAGTAATTTTGACATGTATGGATAGCTTAGATCTGGCGCTACATGTTGCAATTATCGGCGGCTTCTTAGAGTTAAAACTTGTGGAGAAAATTCAAACCTCGCAATGTTTATTTTCTTTCCGGCCAACATCTGTGTGCATATTACCTTCTATTTATTGCTCCATGCCTGTCAAATTCCCCAGGGTATGACTTGCTTTACTCATTCATAATTGCATGAAATATCAACCAAATTCAGTAATTTTGACATGTATGGATAGCTTAGATCTGGCGCTACATGTTGCAATTATCGGCGGCTTCTTAGAGTTAAAACTTGTGGAGAAAATTCAAACCTCGCAATGTTTATTTTCTTTCCGGCCAACATCTGTGTGCATATTACCTTCTATTTATTGCTCCATGCCTGTCAAATTCCCTAGGGTATGACTTGCTTTACTCATTCATAATTGCATGAAATATCAACCAAATTCAGTAATTTTGACATGTATGGATAGCTTAGATCTGGCGCTACATGTTGCAATTATCGGCGGCTTCTTAGAGTTAACACTTGTGGAGAAAATTCAAACCTCGCAATGTTTATTTTCTTCCCGGCCACCATCTGTGTGCAGATTACCTTTTATTTATTGCTCCATGCCTGTCAAATTCCCTGGGGTATGGACTTGCTTTACTCATTCATAATTGCATGAAATATCAACCAAATTCAGTAATTTTGACATGTATGGATAGCTTAGATCTGGCGCTACATGTTGCAATTATCGGCGGCTTCTTAGAGTTAACACTTGTGGAGAAAATTCAAACCTCGCAATGTTTATTTTCTTTCCGGCCAACATCTGTGTACATGTTACCGTCTATTTATTGCTCCCTGCATGTCAAATTCCCTGGGGTATGGACTTGCTTTACTCATTCATAATTGCATGAAATATCAACCAAATTCAGTAATTTTGACATGTATGGATAGCTTAGATCTGGCGCTACATGTTGCAATTATCGGCGGCTTCTTAGAGTTAACACTTGTGGAGAAAATTCAAACCTCGCAATGTTTATTTTCTTCCCGGCCACCATCTGTGTGCAGATTACCTTTTATTTATTGCTCCATGTCTGTCAAATTCCCTGGGGTATGGACTTGCTTTACTCATTCATAATTGCATGAAATATCAACCAAATTCAGTAATTTTGACATGTATGGATAGCTTAGATCTGGCGCTACATGTTGCAATTATCGGTGGCTTCTTAGAGTTAAAACTTGTGGAGAAAATTCAAACCTCGCAATGTTTATTTTCTTTCCGGCCAACATCTGTGTGCATATTACCTTCTATTTATTGCTCCATGCCTGTCAAATTCCCTAGGGTATGACTTGCTTTACTCATTCATAATTGCATGAAATATCAACCAAATTCAGTAATTTTGACATGTATGGATAGCTTAGATCTGGCGCTACATGTTGCAATTATCGGCGGCTTCTTAGAGTTAAAACTTGTGGAGAAAATTCAAACCTCGCAATGTTTATTTTCTTTCCGGCCAACATCTGTGTGCATATTACCTTCTATTTATTGCTCCATGCCTGTCAAATTCCCCAGGGTATGACTTGCTTTACTCATTCATAATTGCATGAAATATCAACCAAATTCAGTAATTTTGACATGTATGGATAGCTTAGATCTGGCGCTACATGTTGCAATTATCGGCGGCTTCTTAGAGTTAAAACTTGTGGAGAAAATTCAAACCTCGCAATGTTTATTTTCTTTCCGGCCAACATCTGTGTGCATATTACCTTCTATTTATTGCTCCATGCCTGTCAAATTCCCTAGGGTATGACTTGCTTTACTCATTCATAATTGCATGAAATATCAACCAAATTCAGTAATTTTGACATGTATGGATAGCTTAGATCTGGCGCTACATGTTGCAATTATCGGCGGCTTCTTAGAGTTAAAACTTGTGGAGAAAATTCAAACCTCGCAATGTTTATTTTCTTTCCGGCCAACATCTGTGTGCATATTACCTTCTATTTATTGCTCCATGCCTGTCAAATTCCCCAGGGTATGACTTGCTTTACTCATTCATAATTGCATGAAATATCAACCAAATTCAGTAATTTTGACATGTATGGATAGCTTAGATCTGGCGCTACATGTTGCAATTATCGGCGGCTTCTTAGAGTTAAAACTTGTGGAGAAAATTCAAACCTCGCAATGTTTATTTTCTTTCCGGCCAACATCTGTGTGCATATTACCTTCTATTTATTGCTCCATGCCTGTCAAATTCCCTAGGGTATGACTTGCTTTACTCATTCATAATTGCATGAAATATCAACCAAATTCAGTAATTTTGACATGTATGGATAGCTTAGATCTGGCGCTACATGTTGCAATTATCGGCGGCTTCTTAGAGTTAAAACTTGTGGAGAAAATTCAAACCTCGCAATGTTTATTTTCTTTCCGGCCAACATCTGTGTGCATATTACCTTCTATTTATTGCTCCATG
Source organism: Hippasteria phrygiana (assembly GCA_037893225.1). Taxonomy (NCBI): domain Eukaryota; kingdom Metazoa; phylum Echinodermata; class Asteroidea; order Valvatida; family Goniasteridae; genus Hippasteria; species Hippasteria phrygiana. The sequence continues at coordinate 101,022 of JAZGUH010000767.1, read as the reverse complement.
CCTGTCAAATTCCCCAGGGTATGACTTGCTTTACTCATTCATAATTGCATGAAATATCAACCAAATTCAGTAATTTTGACATGTATGGATAGCTTAGATCTGGCGCTACATGTTGCAATTATCGGCGGCTTCTTAGAGTTAAAACTTGTGGAGAAAATTCAAACCTCGCAATGTTTATTTTCTTTCCGGCCAACATCTGTGTGCATATTACCTTCTATTTATTGCTCCATGCCTGTCAAATTCCCTAGGGTATGACTTGCTTTACTCATTCATAATTGCATGAAATATCAACCAAATTCAGTAATTTTGACATGTATGGATAGCTTAGATCTGGCGCTACATGTTGCAATTATCGGCGGCTTCTTAGAGTTAACACTTGTGGAGAAAATTCAAACCTCGCAATGTTTATTTTCTTCCCGGCCACCATCTGTGTGCAGATTACCTTTTATTTATTGCTCCATGCCTGTCAAATTCCCTGGGGTATGGACTTGCTTTACTCATTCATAATTGCATGAAATATCAACCAAATTCAGTAATTTTGACATGTATGGATAGCTTAGATCTGGCGCTACATGTTGCAATTATCGGCGGCTTCTTAGAGTTAAAACTTGTGGAGAAAATTCAAACCTCGCAATGTTTATTTTCTTTCCGGCCAACATCTGTGTGCATATTACCTTCTATTTATTGCTCCATGCCTGTCAAATTCCCTAGGGTATGACTTGCTTTACTCATTCATAATTGCATGAAATATCAACCAAATTCAGTAATTTTGACATGTATGGATAGCTTAGATCTGGCGCTACATGTTGCAATTATCGGCGGCTTCTTAGAGTTAAAACTTGTGGAGAAAATTCAAACCTCGCAATGTTTATTTTCTTTCCGGCCAACATCTGTGTGCATATTACCTTCTATTTATTGCTCCATGCCTGTCAAATTCCCCAGGGTATGACTTGCTTTACTCATTCATAATTGCATGAAATATCAACCAAATTCAGTAATTTTGACATGTATGGATAGCTTAGATCTGGCGCTACATGTTGCAATTATCGGCGGCTTCTTAGAGTTAAAACTTGTGGAGAAAATTCAAACCTCGCAATGTTTATTTTCTTTCCGGCCAACATCTCTGTGCATATTACCTTCTATTTATTGCTCCATGCCTGTCAAATTCCCTAGGGTATGACTTGCTTTACTCATTCATAATTGCATGAAATATCAACCAAATTCAGTAATTTTGACATGTATGGATAGCTTAGATCTGGCGCTACATGTTGCAATTATCGGCGGCTTCTTAGAGTTAAAACTTGTGGAGAAAATTCAAACCTCGCAATGTTTATTTTCTTTCCGGCCAACATCTGTGTGCATATTACCTTCTATTTATTGCTCCATGCCTGTCAAATTCCCCAGGGTATGACTTGCTTTACTCATTCATAATTGCATGAAATATCAACCAAATTCAGTAATTTTGACATGTATGGATAGCTTAGATCTGGCGCTACATGTTGCAATTATCGGCGGCTTCTTAGAGTTAAAACTTGTGGAGAAAATTCAAACCTCGCAATGTTTATTTTCTTTCCGGCCAACATCTGTGTGCATATTACCTTCTATTTATTGCTCCATGCCTGTCAAATTCCCTAGGGTATGACTTGCTTTACTCATTCATAATTGCATGAAATATCAACCAAATTCAGTAATTTTGACATGTATGGATAGCTTAGATCTGGCGCTACATGTTGCAATTATCGGCGGCTTCTTAGAGTTAACACTTGTGGAGAAAATTCAAACCTCGCAATGTTTATTTTCTTCCCGGCCACCATCTGTGTGCAGATTACCTTTTATTTATTGCTCCATGCCTGTCAAATTCCCTGGGGTATGGACTTGCTTTACTCATTCATAATTGCATGAAATATCAACCAAATTCAGTAATTTTGACATGTATGGATAGCTTAGATCTGGCGCTACATGTTGCAATTATCGGCGGCTTCTTAGAGTTAACACTTGTGGAGAAAATTCAAACCTCGCAATGTTTATTTTCTTTCCGGCCAACATCTGTGTACATGTTACCGTCTATTTATTGCTCCCTGCATGTCAAATTCCCTGGGGTATGGACTTGCTTTACTCATTCATAATTGCATGAAATATCAACCAAATTCAGTAATTTTCACATGTATGGATAGCTTAGATCTGGCGCTACATGTTGCAATTATCGGCGGCTTCTTAGAGTTAACACTTGTGGAGAAAATTCAAACCTCGCAATGTTTATTTTCTTCCCGGCCACCATCTGTGTGCAGATTACCTTCTATTTATTGCTCCATGTCTGTCAAATTCCCTGGGGTATGGACTTGCTTTACTCATTCATAATTGCATGAAATATCAACCAAATTCAGTAATTTTGACATGTATGGATAGCTTAGATCTGGCGCTACATGTTGCAATTATCGGTGGCTTCTTAGAGTTAAAACTTGTGGAGAAAATTCAAACCTCGCAATGTTTATTTTCTTTCCGGCCAACATCTGTGTGCATATTACCTTCTTTTTATTGCTCCATGCCTGTCAAATTCCCTAGGGTATGACTTGCTTTACTCATTCATAATTGCATGAAATATCAACCAAATTCAGTAATTTTGACATGTATGGATAGCTTAGATCTGGCGCTACATGTTGCAATTATCGGCGGCTTCTTAGAGTTAAAACTTGTGGAGAAAATTCAAACCTCGCAATGTTTATTTTCTTTCCGGCCAACATCTGTGTGCATATTACCTTCTATTTATTGCTCCATGCCTGTCAAATTCCCTAGGGTATGACTTGCTTTACTCATTCATAATTGCATGAAATATCAACCAAATTCAGTAATTTTGACATGTATGGATAGCTTAGATCTGGCGCTACATGTTGCAATTATCGGCGGCTTCTTAGAGTTAAAACTTGTGGAGAAAATTCAAACCTCGCAATGTTTATTTTCTTTCCGGCCAACATCTGTGTGCATATTACCTTCTATTTATTGCTCCATGCCTGTCAAATTCCCCAGGGTATGACTTGCTTTACTCATTCATAATTGCATGAAATATCAACCAAATTCAGTAATTTTGACATGTATGGATAGCTTAGATCTGGCGCTACATGTTGCAATTATCGGCGGCTTCTTAGAGTTAAAACTTGTGGAGAAAATTCAAACCTCGCAATGTTTATTTTCTTTCCGGCCAACATCTGTGTGCATATTACCTTCTATTTATTGCTCCATGCCTGTCAAATTCCCTAGGGTATGACTTGCTTTACTCATTCATAATTGCATGAAATATCAACCAAATTCAGTAATTTTGACATGTATGGATAGCTTAGATCTGGCGCTACATGTTGCAATTATCGGCGGCTTCTTAGAGTTAACACTTGTGGAGAAAATTCAAACCTCGCAATGTTTATTTTCTTCCCGGCCACCATCTGTGTGCAGATTACCTTTTATTTATTGCTCCATGCCTGTCAAATTCCCTGGGGTATGGACTTGCTTTACTCATTCATAATTGCATGAAATATCAACCAAATTCAGTAATTTTGACATGTATGGATAGCTTAGATCTGGCGCTACATGTTGCAATTATCGGCGGCTTCTTAGAGTTAACACTTGTGGAGAAAATTCAAACCTCGCAATGTTTATTTTCTTTCCGGCCAACATCTGTGTACATGTTACCGTCTATTTATTGCTCCCTGCATGTCAAATTCCCTGGGGTATGGACTTGCTTTACTCATTCATAATTGCATGAAATATCAACCAAATTCAGTAATTTTGACATGTATGGATAGCTTAGATCTGGCGCTACATGTTGCAATTATCGGCGGCTTCTTAGAGTTAACACTTGTGGAGAAAATTCAAACCTCGCAATGTTTATTTTCTTCCCGGCCACCATCTGTGTGCAGATTACCTTTTATTTATTGCTCCATGTCTGTCAAATTCCCTGGGGTATGGACTTGCTTTACTCATTCATAATTGCATGAAATATCAACCAAATTCAGTAATTTTGACATGTATGGATAGCTTAGATCTGGCGCTACATGTTGCAATTATCGGTGGCTTCTTAGAGTTAAAACTTGTGGAGAAAATTCAAACCTCGCAATGTTTATTTTCTTTCCGGCCAACATCTGTGTGCATATTACCTTCTATTTATTGCTCCATGCCTGTCAAATTCCCTAGGGTATGACTTGCTTTACTCATTCATAATTGCATGAAATATCAACCAAATTCAGTAATTTTGACATGTATGGATAGCTTAGATCTGGCGCTACATGTTGCAATTATCGGCGGCTTCTTAGAGTTAAAACTTGTGGAGAAAATTCAAACCTCGCAATGTTTATTTTCTTTCCGGCCAACATCTGTGTGCATATTACCTTCTATTTATTGCTCCATGCCTGTCAAATTCCCCAGGGTATGACTTGCTTTACTCATTCATAATTGCATGAAATATCAACCAAATTCAGTAATTTTGACATGTATGGATAGCTTAGATCTGGCGCTACATGTTGCAATTATCGGCGGCTTCTTAGAGTTAAAACTTGTGGAGAAAATTCAAACCTCGCAATGTTTATTTTCTTTCCGGCCAACATCTGTGTGCATATTACCTTCTATTTATTGCTCCATGCCTGTCAAATTCCCTAGGGTATGACTTGCTTTACTCATTCATAATTGCATGAAATATCAACCAAATTCAGTAATTTTGACATGTATGGATAGCTTAGATCTGGCGCTACATGTTGCAATTATCGGCGGCTTCTTAGAGTTAAAACTTGTGGAGAAAATTCAAACCTCGCAATGTTTATTTTCTTTCCGGCCAACATCTGTGTGCATATTACCTTCTATTTATTGCTCCATGCCTGTCAAATTCCCCAGGGTATGACTTGCTTTACTCATTCATAATTGCATGAAATATCAACCAAATTCAGTAATTTTGACATGTATGGATAGCTTAGATCTGGCGCTACATGTTGCAATTATCGGCGGCTTCTTAGAGTTAAAACTTGTGGAGAAAATTCAAACCTCGCAATGTTTATTTTCTTTCCGGCCAACATCTGTGTGCATATTACCTTCTATTTATTGCTCCATGCCTGTCAAATTCCCTAGGGTATGACTTGCTTTACCCATTCATAATTGCATGAAATATCAACCAAATTCAGTAATTTTGACATGTATGGATAGCTTAGATCTGGCGCTACATGTTGCAATTATCGGCGGCTTCTTAGAGTTAAAACTTGTGGAGAAAATTCAAACCTCGCAATGTTTATTTTCTTTCCGGCCAACATCTGTGTGCATATTACCTTCTATTTATTGCTCCATGCCTGTCAAATTCCCCAGGGTATGACTTGCTTTACTCATTCATAATTGCATGAAATATCAACCAAATTCAGTAATTTTGACATGTATGGATAGCTTAGATCTGGCGCTACATGTTGCAATTATCGGCGGCTTCTTAGAGTTAAAACTTGTGGAGAAAATTCAAACCTCGCAATGTTTATTTTCTTTCCGGCCAACATCTGTGTGCATATTACCTTCTATTTATTGCTCCATGCCTGTCAAATTCCCTAGGGTATGACTTGCTTTACTCATTCATAATTGCATGAAATATCAACCAAATTCAGTAATTTTGACATGTATGGATAGCTTAGATCTGGCGCTACATGTTGCAATTATCGGCGGCTTCTTAGAGTTAACACTTGTGGAGAAAATTCAAACCTCGCAATGTTTATTTTCTTCCCGGCCACCATCTGTGTGCAGATTACCTTTTATTTATTGCTCCATGCCTGTCAAATTCCCTGGGGTATGGACTTGCTTTACTCATTCATAATTGCATGAAATATCAACCAAATTCAGTAATTTTGACATGTATGGATAGCTTAGATCTGGCGCTACATGTTGCAATTATCGGCGGCTTCTTAGAGTTAAAACTTGTGGAGAAAATTCAAACCTCGCAATGTTTATTTTCTTTCCGGCCAACATCTGTGTGCATATTACCTTCTATTTATTGCTCCATGCCTGTCAAATTCCCTAGGGTATGACTTGCTTTACTCATTCATAATTGCATGAAATATCAACCAAATTCAGTAATTTTGACATGTATGGATAGCTTAGATCTGGCGCTACATGTTGCAATTATCGGCGGCTTCTTAGAGTTAAAACTTGTGGAGAAAATTCAAACCTCGCAATGTTTATTTTCTTTCCGGCCAACATCTGTGTGCATATTACCTTCTATTTATTGCTCCATGCCTGTCAAATTCCCCAGGGTATGACTTGCTTTACTCATTCATAATTGCATGAAATATCAACCAAATTCAGTAATTTTGACATGTATGGATAGCTTAGATCTGGCGCTACATGTTGCAATTATCGGCGGCTTCTTAGAGTTAAAACTTGTGGAGAAAATTCAAACCTCGCAATGTTTATTTTCTTTCCGGCCAACATCTGTGTGCATATTACCTTCTATTTATTGCTCCATGCCTGTCAAATTCCCTAGGGTATGACTTGCTTTACTCATTCATAATTGCATGAAATATCAACCAAATTCAGTAATTTTGACATGTATGGATAGCTTAGATCTGGCGCTACATGTTGCAATTATCGGCGGCTTCTTAGAGTTAAAACTTGTGGAGAAAATTCAAACCTCGCAATGTTTATTTTCTTTCCGGCCAACATCTGTGTGCATATTACCTTCTATTTATTGCTCCATGCCTGTCAAATTCCCCAGGGTATGACTTGCTTTACTCATTCATAATTGCATGAAATATCAACCAAATTCAGTAATTTTGACATGTATGGATAGCTTAGATCTGGCGCTACATGTTGCAATTATCGGCGGCTTCTTAGAGTTAAAACTTGTGGAGAAAATTCAAACCTCGCAATGTTTATTTTCTTTCCGGCCAACATCTGTGTGCATATTACCTTCTATTTATTGCTCCATGCCTGTCAAATTCCCCAGGGTATGACTTGCTTTACTCATTCATAATTGCATGAAATATCAACCAAATTCAGTAATTTTGACATGTATGGATAGCTTAGATCTGGCGCTACATGTTGCAATTATCGGCGGCTTCTTAGAGTTAAAACTTGTGGAGAAAATTCAAACCTCGCAATGTTTATTTTCTTTCCGGCCAACATCTGTGTGCATATTACCTTCTATTTATTGCTCCATGCCTGTCAAATTCCCTAGGGTATGACTTGCTTTACTCATTCATAATTGCATGAAATATCAACCAAATTCAGTAATTTTGACATGTATGGATAGCTTAGATCTGGCGCTACATGTTGCAATTATCGGCGGCTTCTTAGAGTTAAAACTTGTGGAGAAAATTCAAACCTCGCAATGTTTATTTTCTTTCCGGCCAACATCTGTGTGCATATTACCTTCTATTTATTGCTCCATGCCTGTCAAATTCCCCAGGGTATGACTTGCTTTACTCATTCATAATTGCATGAAATATCAACCAAATTCAGTAATTTTGACATGTATGGATAGCTTAGATCTGGCGCTACATGTTGCAATTATCGGCGGCTTCTTAGAGTTAAAACTTGTGGAGAAAATTCAAACCTCGCAATGTTTATTTTCTTTCCGGCCAACATCTGTGTGCATATTACCTTCTATTTATTGCTCCATGCCTGTCAAATTCCCTAGGGTATGACTTGCTTTACTCATTCATAATTGCATGAAATATCAACCAAATTCAGTAATTTTGACATGTATGGATAGCTTAGATCTGGCGCTACATGTTGCAATTATCGGCGGCTTCTTAGAGTTAAAACTTGTGGAGAAAATTCAAACCTCGCAATGTTTATTTTCTTTCCGGCCAACATCTGTGTGCATATTACCTTCTATTTATTGCTCCATGCCTGTCAAATTCCCCAGGGTATGACTTGCTTTACTCATTCATAATTGCATGAAATATCAACCAAATTCAGTAATTTTGACATGTATGGATAGCTTAGATCTGGCGCTACATGTTGCAATTATCGGCGGCTTCTTAGAGTTAAAACTTGTGGAGAAAATTCAAACCTCGCAATGTTTATTTTCTTTCCGGCCAACATCTGTGTGCATATTACCTTCTATTTATTGCTCCATGCCTGTCAAATTCCCTAGGGTATGACTTGCTTTACTCATTCATAATTGCATGAAATATCAACCAAATTCAGTAATTTTGACATGTATGGATAGCTTAGATCTGGCGCTACATGTTGCAATTATCGGCGGCTTCTTAGAGTTAACACTTGTGGAGAAAATTCAAACCTCGCAATGTTTATTTTCTTCCCGGCCACCATCTGTGTGCAGATTACCTTTTATTTATTGCTCCATGCCTGTCAAATTCCCTGGGGTATGGACTTGCTTTACTCATTCATAATTGCATGAAATATCAACCAAATTCAGTAATTTTGACATGTATGGATAGCTTAGATCTGGCGCTACATGTTGCAATTATCGGCGGCTTCTTAGAGTTAAAACTTGTGGAGAAAATTCAAACCTCGCAATGTTTATTTTCTTTCCGGCCAACATCTGTGTGCATATTACCTTCTATTTATTGCTCCATGCCTGTCAAATTCCCTAGGGTATGACTTGCTTTACTCATTCATAATTGCATGAAATATCAACCAAATTCAGTAATTTTGACATGTATGGATAGCTTAGATCTGGCGCTACATGTTGCAATTATCGGCGGCTTCTTAGAGTTAAAACTTGTGGAGAAAATTCAAACCTCGCAATGTTTATTTTCTTTCCGGCCAACATCTGTGTGCATATTACCTTCTATTTATTGCTCCATGCCTGTCAAATTCCCCAGGGTATGACTTGCTTTACTCATTCATAATTGCATGAAATATCAACCAAATTCAGTAATTTTGACATGTATGGATAGCTTAGATCTGGCGCTACATGTTGCAATTATCGGCGGCTTCTTAGAGTTAAAACTTGTGGAGAAAATTCAAACCTCGCAATGTTTATTTTCTTTCCGGCCAACATCTGTGTGCATATTACCTTCTATTTATTGCTCCATGCCTGTCAAATTCCCTAGGGTATGACTTGCTTTACTCATTCATAATTGCATGAAATATCAACCAAATTCAGTAATTTTGACATGTATGGATAGCTTAGATCTGGCGCTACATGTTGCAATTATCGGCGGCTTCTTAGAGTTAAAACTTGTGGAGAAAATTCAAACCTCGCAATGTTTATTTTCTTTCCGGCCAACATCTGTGTGCATATTACCTTCTATTTATTGCTCCATGCCTGTCAAATTCCCCAGGGTATGACTTGCTTTACTCATTCATAATTGCATGAAATATCAACCAAATTCAGTAATTTTGACATGTATGGATAGCTTAGATCTGGCGCTACATGTTGCAATTATCGGCGGCTTCTTAGAGTTAAAACTTGTGGAGAAAATTCAAACCTCGCAATGTTTATTTTCTTTCCGGCCAACATCTGTGTGCATATTACCTTCTATTTATTGCTCCATGCCTGTCAAATTCCCTAGGGTATGACTTGCTTTACTCATTCATAATTGCATGAAATATCAACCAAATTCAGTAATTTTGACATGTATGGATAGCTTAGATCTGGCGCTACATGTTGCAATTATCGGCGGCTTCTTAGAGTTAACACTTGTGGAGAAAATTCAAACCTCGCAATGTTTATTTTCTTCCCGGCCACCATCTGTGTGCAGATTACCTTTTATTTATTGCTCCATGCCTGTCAAATTCCCTGGGGTATGGACTTGCTTTACTCATTCATAATTGCATGAAATATCAACCAAATTCAGTAATTTTGACATGTATGGATAGCTTAGATCTGGCGCTACATGTTGCAATTATCGGCGGCTTCTTAGAGTTAACACTTGTGGAGAAAATTCAAACCTCGCAATGTTTATTTTCTTTCCGGCCAACATCTGTGTACATGTTACCGTCTATTTATTGCTCCCTGCATGTCAAATTCCCTGGGGTATGGACTTGCTTTACTCATTCATAATTGCATGAAATATCAACCAAATTCAGTAATTTTGACATGTATGGATAGCTTAGATCTGGCGCTACATGTTGCAATTATCGGCGGCTTCTTAGAGTTAACACTTGTGGAGAAAATTCAAACCTCGCAATGTTTATTTTCTTCCCGGCCACCATCTGTGTGCAGATTACCTTTTATTTATTGCTCCATGTCTGTCAAATTCCCTGGGGTATGGACTTGCTTTACTCATTCATAATTGCATGAAATATCAACCAAATTCAGTAATTTTGAAATGTATGGATAGCTTAGATCTGGCGCTACATGTTGCAATTATCGGTGGCTTCTTAGAGTTAAAACTTGTGGAGAAAATTCAAACCTCGCAATGTTTATTTTCTTTCCGGCCAACATCTGTGTGCATATTACCTTCTATTTATTGCTCCATGCCTGTCAAATTCCCTAGGGTATGACTTGCTTTACTCATTCATAATTGCATGAAATATCAACCAAATTCAGTAATTTTGACATGTATGGATAGCTTAGATCTGGCGCTACATGTTGCAATTATCGGCGGCTTCTTAGAGTTAAAACTTGTGGAGAAAATTCAAACCTCGCAATGTTTATTTTCTTTCCGGCCAACATCTGTGTGCATATTACCTTCTATTTATTGCTCCATGCCTGTCAAATTCCCCAGGGTATGACTTGCTTTACTCATTCATAATTGCATGAAATATCAACCAAATTCAGTAATTTTGACATGTATGGATAGCTTAGATCTGGCGCTACATGTTGCAATTATCGGCGGCTTCTTAGAGTTAAAACTTGTGGAGAAAATTCAAACCTCGCAATGTTTATTTTCTTTCCGGCCAACATCTGTGTGCATATTACCTTCTATTTATTGCTCCATGCCTGTCAAATTCCCTAGGGTATGACTTGCTTTACTCATTCATAATTGCATGAAATATCAACCAAATTCAGTAATTTTGACATGTATGGATAGCTTAGATCTGGCGCTACATGTTGCAATTATCGGCGGCTTCTTAGAGTTAAAACTTGTGGAGAAAATTCAAACCTCGCAATGTTTATTTTCTTTCCGGCCAACATCTGTGTGCATATTACCTTCTATTTATTGCTCCATGCCTGTCAAATTCCCCAGGGTATGACTTGCTTTACTCATTCATAATTGCATGAAATATCAACCAAATTCAGTAATTTTGACATGTATGGATAGCTTAGATCTGGCGCTACATGTTGCAATTATCGGCGGCTTCTTAGAGTTAAAACTTGTGGAGAAAATTCAAACCTCGCAATGTTTATTTTCTTTCCGGCCAACATCTGTGTGCATATTACCTTCTATTTATTGCTCCATGCCTGTCAAATTCCCTAGGGTATGACTTGCTTTACTCATTCATAATTGCATGAAATATCAACCAAATTCAGTAATTTTGACATGTATGGATAGCTTAGATCTGGCGCTACATGTTGCAATTATCGGCGGCTTCTTAGAGTTAACACTTGTGGAGAAAATTCAAACCTCGCAATGTTTATTTTCTTCCCGGCCACCATCTGTGTGCAGATTACCTTTTATTTATTGCTCCATGCCTGTCAAATTCCCTGGGGTATGGACTTGCTTTACTCATTCATAATTGCATGAAATATCAACCAAATTCAGTAATTTTGACATGTATGGATAGCTTAGATCTGGCGCTACATGTTGCAATTATCGGCGGCTTCTTAGAGTTAACACTTGTGGAGAAAATTCAAACCTCGCAATGTTTATTTTCTTTCCGGCCAACATCTGTGTACATGTTACCGTCTATTTATTGCTCCCTGCATGTCAAATTCCCTGGGGTATGGACTTGCTTTACTCATTCATAATTGCATGAAATATCAACCAAATTCAGTAATTTTGACATGTATGGATAGCTTAGATCTGGCGCTACATGTTGCAATTATCGGCGGCTTCTTAGAGTTAACACTTGTGGAGAAAATTCAAACCTCGCAATGTTTATTTTCTTCCCGGCCACCATCTGTGTGCAGATTACCTTTTATTTATTGCTCCATGTCTGTCAAATTCCCTGGGGTATGGACTTGCTTTACTCATTCATAATTGCATGAAATATCAACCAAATTCAGTAATTTTGACATGTATGGATAGCTTAGATCTGGCGCTACATGTTGCAATTATCGGTGGCTTCTTAGAGTTAAAACTTGTGGAGAAAATTCAAACCTCGCAATGTTTATTTTCTTTCCGGCCAACATCTGTGTGCATATTACCTTCTTTTTATTGCTCCATGCCTGTCAAATTCCCTAGGGTATGACTTGCTTTACTCATTCATAATTGCATGAAATATCAACCAAATTCAGTAATTTTGACATGTATGGATAGCTTAGATCTGGCGCTACATGTTGCAATTATCGGCGGCTTCTTAGAGTTAAAACTTGTGGAGAAAATTCAAACCTCGCAATGTTTATTTTCTTTCCGGCCAACATCTGTGTGCATATTACCTTCTATTTATTGCTCCATGCCTGTCAAATTCCCTAGGGTATGACTTGCTTTACTCATTCATAATTGCATGAAATATCAACCAAATTCAGTAATTTTGACATGTATGGATAGCTTAGATCTGGCGCTACATGTTGCAATTATCGGCGGCTTCTTAGAGTTAAAACTTGTGGAGAAAATTCAAACCTCGCAATGTTTATTTTCTTTCCGGCCAACATCTGTGTGCATATTACCTTCTATTTATTGCTCCATGCCTGTCAAATTCCCTAGGGTATGACTTTCTTTACTCATTCATAATTGCATGAAATATCAACCAAATTCAGTAATTTTGACATGTATGGATAGCTTAGATCTGGCGCTACATGTTGCAATTATCGGCGGCTTCTTAGAGTTAACACTTGTGGAGAAAATTCAAACCTCGCAATGTTTATTTTCTTTCCGGCCAACATCTGTGTGCATATTACCTTCTATTTATTGCTCCATGCCTGTCAAATTCCCTAGGGTATGACTTGCTTTACTCATTCATAATTGCATGAAATATCAACCAAATTCAGTAATGTTGACATGTATGGATAGCTTAGATCTGGCGCTACATGTTGCAATTATCGGCGGCTTCTTAGAGTTAAAACTTGTGGAGAAAATTCAAACCTCGCAATGTTTATTTTCTTTCCGGCCAACATCTGTGTGCATATTACCTTCTATTTATTGCTCCATGCCTGTCAAATTCCCTAGTGTATGACTTGCTTTACTCATTCATAATTGCATGAAATATCAACCAAATTCAGTAATTTTGACATGTATGGATAGCTTAGATCTGGCGCTACATGTTGCAATTATCGGCGGCTTCTTAGAGTTAACACTTGTGGAGAAAATTCAAACCTCGCAATGTTTATTTTCTTCCCGGCCACCATCTGTGTGCAGATTACCTTTTATTTATTGCTCCATGCCTGTCAAATTCCCTGGGGTATAGACTTGCTTTACTCATTCATAATTGCATGAAATATCAACCACATTCAGTAATTTTGACATGTATGGATAGCTTAGATCTGGCGCTACATGTTGCAATTATCGGCGGCTTCTTAGAGTTAACACTTGTGCAGAAAATTCAAACCTCGCAATGTTTATTTTCTTTCCGGCCAACATCTGTGTACATGTTACCGTCTATTTATTGCTCCATGCATGTCAAATTCCCTGGGGTATGGACTTGCTTTACTCATTCATAATTGCATGAAATATCAACCAAATTCAGTAATTTTGACATGTATGGATAGCTTAGATCTGGCGCTACATGTTGCAATTATCGGCGGCTTCTTAGAGTTAACACTTGTGGAGAAAATTCAAACCTCGCAATGTTTATTTTCTTCCCGGCCACCATCTGTGTGCAGATTACCTTTTATTTATTGCTCCATGTCTGTCAAATTCCCTGGGGTATGGACTTGCTTTACTCATTCATAATTGCATGAAATATCAACCAAATTCAGTAATTTTGACATGTATGGATAGCTTAGATCTGGCGCTACATGTTGCAATTATCGGCGGCTTCTTAGAGTTAAAACTTGTGGAGAAAATTCAAACCTCGCAATGTTTATTTTCTTTCCGGCCAACATCTGTGTGCATATTACCTTCTATTTATTGCTCCATGCCTGTCAAATTCCCTAGGGTATGACTTGCTTTACTCATTCATAATTGCATGAAATATCAACCAAATTCAGTAATTTTGACATGTATGGATAGCTTAGATCTGGCGCTACATGTTGCAATTATCGGCGGCTTCTTAGAGTTAAAACTTGTGGAGAAAATTCAAACCTCGCAATGTTTATTTTCTTTCCGGCCAACATCTGTGTGCATATTACCTTCTATTTATTGCTCCATGCCTGTCAAATTCCCTAGGGTATGACTTGCTTTACTCATTCATAATTGCATGAAATATCAACCAAATTCAGTAATTTTGACATGTATGGATAGCTTAGATCTGGCGCTACATGTTGCAATTATCGGCGGCTTCTTAGAGTTAACACTTGTGGAGAAAATTCAAACCTCGCAATGTTTATTTTCTTCCCGGCCACCATCTGTGTGCAGATTACCTTTTATTTATTGCTCCATGCCTGTCAAATTCCCTGGGGTATGGACTTGCTTTACTCATTCATAATTGCATGAAATATCAACCAAATTCAGTAATTTTGACATGTATGGATAGCTTAGATCTGGCGCTACATGTTGCAATTATCGGCGGCTTCTTAGAGTTAACACTTGTGGAGAAAATTCAAACCTCGCAATGTTTATTTTCTTTCCGGCCAACATCTGTGTGCATATTACCTTCTTTTTATTGCTCCATGCCTGTCAAATTCCCTAGGGTATGACTTGCTTTACTCATTCATAATTGCATGAAATATCAACCAAATTCAGTAATTTTGACATGTATGGATAGCTTAGATCTGGCGCTACATGTTGCAATTATCGGCGGCTTCTTAGAGTTAAAACTTGTGGAGAAAATTCAAACCTCGCAATGTTTATTTTCTTTCCGGCCAACATCTGTGTACATGTTACCGTCTATTTATTGCTCCATGCCTGTCAAATTCCCTGGGGTATGGACTTGCTTTACTCATTCATAATTGCATGAAATATCAACCAAATTCAGTAATTTTGACATGTATGGATAGCTTAGATCTGGCGCTACATGTTGCAATTATCGGCGGCTTCTTAGAGTTAACACTTGTGGAGAAAATTCAAACCTCGCAATGTTTATTTTCTTCCCGGCCACCATCTGTGTGCAGATTACCTTTTATTTATTGCTCCATGCCTGTCAAATTCCCTGGGGTATGGACTTGCTTTACTCATTCATAATTGCATGAAATATCAACCAAATTCAGTAATTTTGACATGTATGGATAGCTTAGATCTGGCGCTACATGTTGCAATTATCGGCGGCTTCTTAGAGTTAAAACTTGTGGAGAAAATTCAAACCTCGCAATGTTTATTTTCTTTCCGGCCAACATCTGTGTGCATATTACCTTCTATTTATTGCTCCATGCCTGTCAAATTCCCTAGGGTATGACTTGCTTTACTCATTCATAATTGCATGAAATATCAACCAAATTCAGTAATTTTGACATGTATTGATAGCTTAGATCTGGCGCTACATGTTGCAATTATCGGCGGCTTCTTAGAGTTAAAACTTGTGGAGAAAATTCAAACCTCGCAATGTTTATTTTCTTTCCGGCCAACATCTGTGTGCATATTACCTTCTATTTATTGCTCCATGCCTGTCAAATTCCCTAGGGTATGACTTGCTTTACTCATTCATAATTGCATGAAATATCAACCAAATTCAGTAATTTTGACATGTATGGATAGCTTAGATCTGGCGCTACATGTTGCAATTATCGGCGGCTTCTTAGAGTTAACACTTGTGGAGAAAATTCAAACCTCGCAATGTTTATTTTCTTCCCGGCCACCATCTGTGTGCAGATTACCTTTTATTTATTGCTCCATGCCTGTCAAATTCCCTGGGGTATGGACTTGCTTTACTCATTCATAATTGCATGAAATATCAACCAAATTCAGTAATTTTGACATGTATGGATAGCTTAGATCTGGCGCTACATGTTGCAATTATCAGCGGCTTCTTAGAGTTAACACTTGTGGAGAAAATTCAAACCTCGCAATGTTTATTTTCTTTCCGGCCAACATCTGTGTACATGTTACCGTCTATTTATTGCTCCATGCATGTCAAATTCCCTGGGGTATGGACTTGCTTTACTCATTCATAATTGCATGAAATATCAACCAAATTCAGTAATTTTGACATGTATGGATAGCTTAGATCTGGCGCTACATGTTGCAATTATCGGCGGCTTCTTAGAGTTAAAACTTGTGGAGAAAATTCAAACCTCGCAATGTTTAT
Organism: Hippasteria phrygiana; assembly: GCA_037893225.1. Classification (NCBI taxonomy): domain Eukaryota; kingdom Metazoa; phylum Echinodermata; class Asteroidea; order Valvatida; family Goniasteridae; genus Hippasteria; species Hippasteria phrygiana. The sequence continues at coordinate 84,651 of JAZGUH010000767.1, read as the reverse complement.
TTTCTTTCCGGCCAACATCTGTGTACATGTTACCGTCTATTTATTGCTCCATGCCTGTCAAATTCCCTGGGGTATGGACTTGCTTTACTCATTCATAATTGCATGAAATATCAACCAAATTCAGTAATTTTGACATGTATGGATAGCTTAGATCTGGCGCTACATGTTGCAATTATCGGCGGCTTCTTAGAGTTAAAACTTGTGGAGAAAATTCAAACCTCGCAATGTTTATTTTCTTCCCGGCCACCATCTGTGTGCAGATTACCTTTTATTTATTGCTCCATGCCTGTCAAATTCCCTGGGGTATGGACTTGCTTTACTCATTCATAATTGCATGAAATATCAACCAAATTCAGTAATTTTGACATGTATGGATAGCTTAGATCTGGCGCTACATGTTGCAATTATCGGCGGCTTCTTAGAGTTAAAACTTGTGGAGAAAATTCAAACCTCGCAATGTTTATTTTCTTTCCGGCCAACATCTGTGTACATGTTACCGTCTATTTATTGCTCCATGCCTGTCAAATTCCCTGGGGTATGGACTTGCTTTACTCATTCATAATTGCATGAAATATCAACCAAATTCAGTAATTTTGACATGTATGGATAGCTTAGATCTGGCGCTACATGTTGCAATTATCGGCGGCTTCTTAGAGTTAACACTTGTGGAGAAAATTCAAACCTCGCAATGTTTATTTTCTTCCCGGCCACCATCTGTGTGCAGATTACCTTTTATTTATTGCTCCATGCCTGTCAAATTCCTTGGGGTATGGACTTGCTTTACTCATTCATAATTGCATGAAATATCAACCAAATTCAGTAATTTTGACATGTATGGATAGCTTAGATCTGGCGCTACATGTTGCAATTATCGGCGGCTTCTTAGAGTTAACACTTGTGGAGAAAATTCAAACCTCGCAATGTTTATTTTCTTCCCGGCCACCATCTGTGTGCAGATTACCTTTTATTTATTGCTCCATGCCTGTCAAATTCCCTGGGGTATGGACTTGCTTTACTCATTCATAATTGCATGAAATATCAACCAAATTCAGTAATTTTGACATGTATGGATAGCTTAGATCTGGCGCTACATGTTGCAATTATCGGCGGCTTCTTAGAGTTAAAACTTGTGGAGAAAATTCAAACCTCGCAATGTTTATTTTCTTTCCGGCCAACATCTGTGTGCATATTACCTTCTATTTATTGCTCCATGCCTGTCAAATTCCCTAGGGTATGACTTGCTTTACTCATTCATAATTGCATGAAATATCAACCAAATTCAGTAATTTTGACATGTATGGATAGCTTAGATCTGGCGCTACATGTTGCAATTATCGGCGGCTTCTTAGAGTTAAAACTTGTGGAGAAAATTCAAACCTCGCAATGTTTATTTTCTTTCCGGCCAACATCTGTGTGCATATTACCTTCTATTTATTGCTCCATGCCTGTCAAATTCCCCAGGGTATGACTTGCTTTACTCATTCATAATTGCATGAAATATCAACCAAATTCAGTAATTTTGACATGTATGGATAGCTTAGATCTGGCGCTACATGTTGCAATTATCGGCGGCTTCTTAGAGTTAAAACTTGTGGAGAAAATTCAAACCTCGCAATGTTTATTTTCTTTCCGGCCAACATCTGTGTGCATATTACCTTCTATTTATTGCTCCATGCCTGTCAAATTCCCTAGGGTATGACTTTCTTTACTCATTCATAATTGCATGAAATATCAACCAAATTCAGTAATTTTGACATGTATGGATAGCTTAGATCTGGCGCTACATGTTGCAATTATCGGCGGCTTCTTAGAGTTAACACTTGTGGAGAAAATTCAAACCTCGCAATGTTTATTTTCTTTCCGGCCAACATCTGTGTGCATATTACCTTCTATTTATTGCTCCATGCCTGTCAAATTCCCTAGGGTATGACTTGCTTTACTCATTCATAATTGCATGAAATATCAACCAAATTCAGTAATGTTGACATGTATGGATAGCTTAGATCTGGCGCTACATGTTGCAATTATCGGCGGCTTCTTAGAGTTAAAACTTGTGGAGAAAATTCAAACCTCGCAATGTTTATTTTCTTTCCGGCCAACATCTGTGTGCATATTACCTTCTATTTATTGCTCCATGCCTGTCAAATTCCCTAGGGTATGACTTGCTTTACTCATTCATAATTGCATGAAATATCAACCAAATTCAGTAATTTTGACATGTATGGATAGCTTAGATCTGGCGCTACATGTTGCAATTATCGGCGGCTTCTTAGAGTTAACACTTGTGGAGAAAATTCAAACCTCGCAATGTTTATTTTCTTCCCGGCCACCATCTGTGTGCAGATTACCTTTTATTTATTGCTCCATGCCTGTCAAATTCCCTGGGGTATAGACTTGCTTTACTCATTCATAATTGCATGAAATATCAACCACATTCAGTAATTTTGACATGTATGGATAGCTTAGATCTGGCGCTACATGTTGCAATTATCGGCGGCTTCTTAGAGTTAACACTTGTGCAGAAAATTCAAACCTCGCAATGTTTATTTTCTTTCCGGCCAACATCTGTGTACATGTTACCGTCTATTTATTGCTCCATGCATGTCAAATTCCCTGGGGTATGGACTTGCTTTACTCATTCATAATTGCATGAAATATCAACCAAATTCAGTAATTTTGACATGTATGGATAGCTTAGATCTGGCGCTACATGTTGCAATTATCGGCGGCTTCTTAGAGTTAACACTTGTGGAGAAAATTCAAACCTCGCAATGTTTATTTTCTTCCCGGCCACCATCTGTGTGCAGATTACCTTTTATTTATTGCTCCATGTCTGTCAAATTCCCTGGGGTATGGACTTGCTTTACTCATTCATAATTGCATGAAATATCAACCAAATTCAGTAATTTTGACATGTATGGATAGCTTAGATCTGGCGCTACATGTTGCAATTATCGGCGGCTTCTTAGAGTTAAAACTTGTGGAGAAAATTCAAACCTCGCAATGTTTATTTTCTTTCCGGCCAACATCTGTGTGCATATTACCTTCTATTTATTGCTCCATGCCTGTCAAATTCCCTAGGGTATGACTTGCTTTACTCATTCATAATTGCATGAAATATCAACCAAATTCAGTAATTTTGACATGTATGGATAGCTTAGATCTGGCGCTACATGTTGCAATTATCGGCGGCTTCTTAGAGTTAAAACTTGTGGAGAAAATTCAAACCTCGCAATGTTTATTTTCTTTCCGGCCAACATCTGTGTGCATATTACCTTCTATTTATTGCTCCATGCCTGTCAAATTCCCTAGGGTATGACTTGCTTTACTCATTCATAATTGCATGAAATATCAACCAAATTCAGTAATTTTGACATGTATGGATAGCTTAGATCTGGCGCTACATGTTGCAATTATCGGCGGCTTCTTAGAGTTAACACTTGTGGAGAAAATTCAAACCTCGCAATGTTTATTTTCTTCCCGGCCACCATCTGTGTGCAGATTACCTTTTATTTATTGCTCCATGCCTGTCAAATTCCCTGGGGTATGGACTTGCTTTACTCATTCATAATTGCATGAAATATCAACCAAATTCAGTAATTTTGACATGTATGGATAGCTTAGATCTGGCGCTACATGTTGCAATTATCGGCGGCTTCTTAGAGTTAACACTTGTGGAGAAAATTCAAACCTCGCAATGTTTATTTTCTTTCCGGCCAACATCTGTGTACATGTTACCGTCTATTTATTGCTCCATGCATGTCAAATTCCCTGGGGTATGGACTTGCTTTACTCATTCATAATTGCATGAAATATCAACCAAATTCAGTAATTTTGACATGTATGGATAGCTTAGATCTGGCGCTACATGTTGCAATTATCGGCGGCTTCTTAGAGTTAAAACTTGTGGAGAAAATTCAAACCTCGCAATGTTTATTTTCTTTCCGGCCAACATCTGTGTGCATATTACCTTCTATTTATTGCTCCATGCCTGTCAAATTCCCTAAGGTATGACTTTCTTTACTCATTCATAATTGCATGAAATATCAACCAAATTCAGTAATTTTGACATGTATGGATAGCTTAGATCTGGCGCTACATGTTGCAATTATCGGCGGCTTCTTAGAGTTAACACTTGTGGAGAAAATTCAAACCTCGCAATGTTTATTTTCTTTCCGGCCAACATCTGTGTGCATATTACCTTCTATTTATTGCTCCATGCCTGTCAAATTCCCTAGGGTATGACTTGCTTTACTCATTCATAATTGCATGAAATATCAACCAAATTCAGTAATGTTGACATGTATGGATAGCTTAGATCTGGCGCTACATGTTGCAATTATCGGCGGCTTCTTAGAGTTAAAACTTGTGGAGAAAATTCAAACCTCGCAATGTTTATTTTCTTTCCGGCCAACATCTGTGTGCATATTACCTTCTATTTATTGCTCCATGCCTGTCAAATTCCCTAGGGTATGACTTGCTTTACTCATTCATAATTGCATGAAATATCAACCAAATTCAGTAATTTTGACATGTATGGATAGCTTAGATCTGGCGCTACATGTTGCAATTATCGGCGGCTTCTTAGAGTTAACACTTGTGGAGAAAATTCAAACCTCGCAATGTTTATTTTCTTCCCGGCCACCATCTGTGTGCAGATTACCTTTTATTTATTGCTCCATGCCTGTCAAATTCCCTGGGGTATAGACTTGCTTTACTCATTCATAATTGCATGAAATATCAACCACATTCAGTAATTTTGACATGTATGGATAGCTTAGATCTGGCGCTACATGTTGCAATTATCGGCGGCTTCTTAGAGTTAACACTTGTGCAGAAAATTCAAACCTCGCAATGTTTATTTTCTTTCCGGCCAACATCTGTGTACATGTTACCGTCTATTTATTGCTCCATGCATGTCAAATTCCCTGGGGTATGGACTTGCTTTACTCATTCATAATTGCATGAAATATCAACCAAATTCAGTAATTTTGACATGTATGGATAGCTTAGATCTGGCGCTACATGTTGCAATTATCGGCGGCTTCTTAGAGTTAAAACTTGTGGAGAAAATTCAAACCTCGCAATGTTTATTTTCTTTCCGGCCAACATCTGTGTGCATATTACCTTCTATTTATTGCTCCATGCCTGTCAAATTCCCTAGGGTATGACTTGCTTTACTCATTCATAATTGCATGAAATATCAACCAAATTCAGTAATTTTGACATGTATGGATAGCTTAGATCTGGCGCTACATGTTGCAATTATCGGCGGCTTCTTAGAGTTAAAACTTGTGGAGAAAATTCAAACCTCGCAATGTTTATTTTCTTTCCGGCCAACATCTGTGTGCATATTACCTTCTATTTATTGCTCCATGCCTGTCAAATTCCCTAGGGTATGACTTGCTTTACTCATTCATAATTGCATGAAATATCAACCAAATTCAGTAATTTTGACATGTATGGATAGCTTAGATCTGGCGCTACATGTTGCAATTATCGGCGGCTTCTTAGAGTTAACACTTGTGGAGAAAATTCAAACCTCGCAATGTTTATTTTCTTCCCGGCCACCATCTGTGTGCAGATTACCTTTTATTTATTGCTCCATGCCTGTCAAATTCCCTGGGGTATGGACTTGCTTTACTCATTCATAATTGCATGAAATATCAACCAAATTCAGTAATTTTGACATGTATGGATAGCTTAGATCTGGCGCTACATGTTGCAATTATCGGCGGCTTCTTAGAGTTAACACTTGTGGAGAAAATTCAAACCTCGCAATGTTTATTTTCTTCCCGGCCACCATCTGTGTGCAGATTACCTTTTATTTATTGCTCCATGCCTGTCAAATTCCCTGGGGTATGGACTTGCTTTACTCATTCATAATTGCATGAAATATCAACCAAATTCAGTAATTTTGACATGTATGGATAGCTTAGATCTGGCGCTACATGTTGCAATTATCGGCGGCTTCTTAGAGTTAACACTTGTGGAGAAAATTCAAACCTCGCAATGTTTATTTTCTTTCCGGCCAACATCTGTGTGCATATTACCTTCTTTTTATTGCTCCATGCCTGTCAAATTCCCTAGGGTATGACTTGCTTTACTCATTCATAATTGCATGAAATATCAACCAAATTCAGTAATTTTGACATGTATGGATAGCTTAGATCTGGCGCTACATGTTGCAATTATCGGCGGCTTCTTAGAGTTAAAACTTGTGGAGAAAATTCAAACCTCGCAATGTTTATTTTCTTTCCGGCCAACATCTGTGTGCATATTACCTTCTATTTATTGCTCCATGCCTGTCAAATTCCCTAGGGTATGACTTGCTTTACTCATTCATAATTGCATGAAATATCAACCAAATTCAGTAATTTTGACATGTATGGATAGCTTAGATCTGGCGCTACATGTTGCAATTATCGGCGGCTTCTTAGAGTTAAAACTTGTGGAGAAAATTCAAACCTCGCAATGTTTATTTTCTTTCCGGCCAACATCTGTGTGCATATTACCTTCTATTTATTGCTCCATGCCTGTCAAATTCCCTAGGGTATGACTTGCTTTACTCATTCATAATTGCATGAAATATCAACCAAATTCAGTAATTTTGACATGTATGGATAGCTTAGATCTGGCGCTACATGTTGCAATTATCGGCGGCTTCTTAGAGTTAAAACTTGTGGAGAAAATTCAAACCTCGCAATGTTTATTTTCTTTCCGGCCAACATCTGTGTGCATATTACCTTCTATTTATTGCTCCATGCCTGTCAAATTCCCCAGGGTATGACTTGCTTTACTCATTCATAATTGCATGAAATATCAACCAAATTCAGTAATTTTGACATGTATGGATAGCTTAGATCTGGCGCTACATGTTGCAATTATCGGCGGCTTCTTAGAGTTAAAACTTGTGGAGAAAATTCAAACCTCGCAATGTTTATTTTCTTTCCGGCCAACATCTGTGTGCATATTACCTTCTATTTATTGCTCCATGCCTGTCAAATTCCCTAGGGTATGACTTTCTTTACTCATTCATAATTGCATGAAATATCAACCAAATTCAGTAATTTTGACATGTATGGATAGCTTAGATCTGGCGCTACATGTTGCAATTATCGGCGGCTTCTTAGAGTTAACACTTGTGGAGAAAATTCAAACCTCGCAATGTTTATTTTCTTTCCGGCCAACATCTGTGTGCATATTACCTTCTATTTATTGCTCCATGCCTGTCAAATTCCCTAGGGTATGACTTGCTTTACTCATTCATAATTGCATGAAATATCAACCAAATTCAGTAATGTTGACATGTATGGATAGCTTAGATCTGGCGCTACATGTTGCAATTATCGGCGGCTTCTTAGAGTTAAAACTTGTGGAGAAAATTCAAACCTCGCAATGTTTATTTTCTTTCCGGCCAACATCTGTGTGCATATTACCTTCTATTTATTGCTCCATGCCTGTCAAATTCCCTAGGGTATGACTTGCTTTACTCATTCATAATTGCATGAAATATCAACCAAATTCAGTAATTTTGACATGTATGGATAGCTTAGATCTGGCGCTACATGTTGCAATTATCGGCGGCTTCTTAGAGTTAACACTTGTGGAGAAAATTCAAACCTCGCAATGTTTATTTTCTTCCCGGCCACCATCTGTGTGCAGATTACCTTTTATTTATTGCTCCATGCCTGTCAAATTCCCTGGGGTATAGACTTGCTTTACTCATTCATAATTGCATGAAATATCAACCACATTCAGTAATTTTGACATGTATGGATAGCTTAGATCTGGCGCTACATGTTGCAATTATCGGCGGCTTCTTAGAGTTAACACTTGTGCAGAAAATTCAAACCTCGCAATGTTTATTTTCTTTCCGGCCAACATCTGTGTACATGTTACCGTCTATTTATTGCTCCATGCATGTCAAATTCCCTGGGGTATGGACTTGCTTTACTCATTCATAATTGCATGAAATATCAACCAAATTCAGTAATTTTGACATGTATGGATAGCTTAGATCTGGCGCTACATGTTGCAATTATCGGCGGCTTCTTAGAGTTAACACTTGTGGAGAAAATTCAAACCTCGCAATGTTTATTTTCTTCCCGGCCACCATCTGTGTGCAGATTACCTTTTATTTATTGCTCCATGTCTGTCAAATTCCCTGGGGTATGGACTTGCTTTACTCATTCATAATTGCATGAAATATCAACCAAATTCAGTAATTTTGACATGTATGGATAGCTTAGATCTGGCGCTACATGTTGCAATTATCGGCGGCTTCTTAGAGTTAAAACTTGTGGAGAAAATTCAAACCTCGCAATGTTTATTTTCTTTCCGGCCAACATCTGTGTGCATATTACCTTCTATTTATTGCTCCATGCCTGTCAAATTCCCTAGGGTATGACTTGCTTTACTCATTCATAATTGCATGAAATATCAACCAAATTCAGTAATTTTGACATGTATGGATAGCTTAGATCTGGCGCTACATGTTGCAATTATCGGCGGCTTCTTAGAGTTAAAACTTGTGGAGAAAATTCAAACCTCGCAATGTTTATTTTCTTTCCGGCCAACATCTGTGTGCATATTACCTTCTATTTATTGCTCCATGCCTGTCAAATTCCCTAGGGTATGACTTGCTTTACTCATTCATAATTGCATGAAATATCAACCAAATTCAGTAATTTTGACATGTATGGATAGCTTAGATCTGGCGCTACATGTTGCAATTATCGGCGGCTTCTTAGAGTTAACACTTGTGGAGAAAATTCAAACCTCGCAATGTTTATTTTCTTCCCGGCCACCATCTGTGTGCAGATTACCTTTTATTTATTGCTCCATGCCTGTCAAATTCCCTGGGGTATGGACTTGCTTTACTCATTCATAATTGCATGAAATATCAACCAAATTCAGTAATTTTGACATGTATGGATAGCTTAGATCTGGCGCTACATGTTGCAATTATCGGCGGCTTCTTAGAGTTAACACTTGTGGAGAAAATTCAAACCTCGCAATGTTTATTTTCTTTCCGGCCAACATCTGTGTACATGTTACCGTCTATTTATTGCTCCATGCATGTCAAATTCCCTGGGGTATGGACTTGCTTTACTCATTCATAATTGCATGAAATATCAACCAAATTCAGTAATTTTGACATGTATGGATAGCTTAGATCTGGCGCTACATGTTGCAATTATCGGCGGCTTCTTAGAGTTAAAACTTGTGGAGAAAATTCAAACCTCGCAATGTTTATTTTCTTTCCGGCCAACATCTGTGTGCATATTACCTTCTATTTATTGCTCCATGCCTGTCAAATTCCCTAGGGTATGACTTGCTTTACTCATTCATAATTGCATGAAATATCAACCAAATTCAGTAATTTTGACATGTATGGATAGCTTAGATCTGGCGCTACATGTTGCAATTATCGGCGGCTTCTTAGAGTTAAAACTTGTGGAGAAAATTCAAACCTCGCAATGTTTATTTTCTTTCCGGCCAACATCTGTGTACATGTTACCGTCTATTTATTGCTCCATGCCTGTCAAATTCCCTGGGGTATGGACTTGCTTTACTCATTCATAATTGCATGAAATATCAACCAAATTCAGTAATTTTGACATGTATGGATAGCTTAGATCTGGCGCTACATGTTGCAATTATCGGCGGCTTCTTAGAGTTAACACTTGTGGAGAAAATTCAAACCTCGCAATGTTTATTTTCTTCCCGGCCACCATCTGTGTGCAGATTACCTTTTATTTATTGCTCCATGCCTGTCAAATTCCCTGGGGTATGGACTTGCTTTACTCATTCATAATTGCATGAAATATCAACCAAATTCAGTAATTTTGACATGTATGGATAGCTTAGATCTGGCGCTACATGTTGCAATTATCGGCGGCTTCTTAGAGTTAAAACTTGTGGAGAAAATTCAAACCTCGCAATGTTTATTTTCTTTCCGGCCAACATCTGTGTGCATATTACCTTCTATTTATTGCTCCATGCCTGTCAAATTCCCTAGGGTATGACTTGCTTTACTCATTCATAATTGCATGAAATATCAACCAAATTCAGTAATTTTGACATGTATGGATAGCTTAGATCTGGCGCTACATGTTGCAATTATCGGCGGCTTCTTAGAGTTAACACTTGTGGAGAAAATTCAAACCTCGCAATGTTTATTTTCTTCCCGGCCACCATCTGTGTGCAGATTACCTTTTATTTATTGCTCCATGCCTGTCAAATTCCCTGGGGTATGGACTTGCTTTACTCATTCATAATTGCATGAAATATCAACCAAATTCAGTAATTTTGACATGTATGGATAGCTTAGATCTGGCGCTACATGTTGCAATTATCGGCGGCTTCTTAGAGTTAACACTTGTGGAGAAAATTCAAACCTCGCAATGTTTATTTTCTTTCCGGCCAACATCTGTGTACATGTTACCGTCTATTTATTGCTCCATGCATGTCAAATTCCCTGGGGTATGGACTTGCTTTACTCATTCATAATTGCATGAAATATCAACCAAATTCAGTAATTTTGACATGTATGGATAGCTTAGATCTGGCGCTACATGTTGCAATTATCGGCGGCTTCTTAGAGTTAAAACTTGTGGAGAAAATTCAAACCTCGCAATGTTTATTTTCTTTCCGGCCAACATCTGTGTGCATATTACCTTCTATTTATTGCTCCATGCCTGTCAAATTCCCTAGGGTATGACTTGCTTTACTCATTCATAATTGCATGAAATATCAACCAAATTCAGTAATTTTGACATGTATGGATAGCTTAGATCTGGCGCTACATGTTGCAATTATCGGCGGCTTCTTAGAGTTAAAACTTGTGGAGAAAATTCAAACCTCGCAATGTTTATTTTCTTTCCGGCCAACATCTGTGTACATGTTACCGTCTATTTATTGCTCCATGCCTGTCAAATTCCCTGGGGTATGGACTTGCTTTACTCATTCATAATTGCATGAAATATCAACCAAATTCAGTAATTTTGACATGTATGGATAGCTTAGATCTGGCGCTACATGTTGCAATTATCGGCGGCTTCTTAGAGTTAACACTTGTGGAGAAAATTCAAACCTCGCAATGTTTATTTTCTTCCCGGCCACCATCTGTGTGCAGATTACCTTTTATTTATTGCTCCATGCCTGTCAAATTCCCTGGGGTATGGACTTGCTTTACTCATTCATAATTGCATGAAATATCAACCAAATTCAGTAATTTTGACATGTATGGATAGCTTAGATCTGGCGCTACATGTTGCAATTATCGGCGGCTTCTTAGAGTTAAAACTTGTGGAGAAAATTCAAACCTCGCAATGTTTATTTTCTTTCCGGCCAACATCTGTGTGCATATTACCTTCTATTTATTGCTCCATGCCTGTCAAATTCCCTAGGGTATGACTTGCTTTACTCATTCATAATTGCATGAAATATCAACCAAATTCAGTAATTTTGACATGTATGGATAGCTTAGATCTGGCGCTACATGTTGCAATTATCGGCGGCTTCTTAGAGTTAAAACTTGTGGAGAAAATTCAAACCTCGCAATGTTTATTTTCTTTCCGGCCAACATCTGTGTGCATATTACCTTCTATTTATTGCTCCATGCCTGTCAAATTCCCTAGGGTATGACTTGCTTTACTCATTCATAATTGCATGAAATATCAACCAAATTCAGTAATTTTGACATGTATGGATAGCTTAGATCTGGCGCTACATGTTGCAATTATCGGCGGCTTCTTAGAGTTAACACTTGTGGAGAAAATTCAAACCTCGCAATGTTTATTTTCTTCCCGGCCACCATCTGTGTGCAGATTACCTTTTATTTATTGCTCCATGCCTGTCAAATTCCCTGGGGTATGGACTTGCTTTACTCATTCATAATTGCATGAAATATCAACCAAATTCAGTAATTTTGACATGTATGGATAGCTTAGATCTGGCGCTACATGTTGCAATTATCAGCGGCTTCTTAGAGTTAACACTTGTGGAGAAAATTCAAACCTCGCAATGTTTATTTTCTTTCCGGCCAACATCTGTGTACATGTTACCGTCTATTTATTGCTCCATGCCTGTCAAATTCCCTAGGGTATGACTTGCTTTACTCATTCATAATTGCATGAAATATCAACCAAATTCAGTAATTTTGACATGTATGGATAGCTTAGATCTGGCGCTACATGTTGCAATTATCGGCGGCTTCTTAGAGTTAAAACTTGTGGAGAAAATTCAAACCTCGCAATGTTTATTTTCTTTCCGGCCAACATCTGTGTACATGTTACCGTCTATTTATTGCTCCATGCCTGTCAAATTCCCTGGGGTATGGACTTGCTTTACTCATTCATAATTGCATGAAATATCAACCAAATTCAGTAATTTTGACATGTATGGATAGCTTAGATCTGGCGCTACATGTTGCAATTATCGGCGGCTTCTTAGAGTTAACACTTGTGGAGAAAATTCAAACCTCGCAATGTTTATTTTCTTCCCGGCCACCATCTGTGTGCAGATTACCTTTTATTTATTGCTCCATGCCTGTCAAATTCCCTGGGGTATGGACTTGCTTTACTCATTCATAATTGCATGAAATATCAACCAAATTCAGTAATTTTGACATGTATGGATAGCTTAGATCTGGCGCTACATGTTGCAATTATCGGCGGCTTCTTAGAGTTAAAACTTGTGGAGAAAATTCAAACCTCGCAATGTTTATTTTCTTTCCGGCCAACATCTGTGTACATGTTACCGTCTATTTATTGCTCCATGCCTGTCAAATTCCCTGGGGTATGGACTTGCTTTACTCATTCATAATTGCATGAAATATCAACCAAATTCAGTAATTTTGACATGTATGGATAGCTTAGATCTGGCGCTACATGTTGCAATTATCGGCGGCTTCTTAGAGTTAACACTTGTGGAGAAAATTCAAACCTCGCAATGTTTATTTTCTTCCCGGCCACCATCTGTGTGCAGATTACCTTTTATTTATTGCTCCATGCCTGTCAAATTCCTTGGGGTATGGACTTGCTTTACTCATTCATAATTGCATGAAATATCAACCAAATTCAGTAATTTTGACATGTATGGATAGCTTAGATCTGGCGCTACATGTTGCAATTATCGGCGGCTTCTTAGAGTTAACACTTGTGGAGAAAATTCAAACCTCGCAATGTTTATTTTCTTCCCGGCCACCATCTGTGTGCAGATTACCTTTTATTTATTGCTCCATGCATGTCAAATTCCCTGGGGTATGGACTTGCTTTACTCATTCATAATTGCATGAAATATCAACCAAATTCAGTAATTTTGACATGTATGGATAGCTTAGATCTGGCGCTACATGTTGCAATTATCGGCGGCTTCTTAGAGTTAAAACTTGTGGAGAAAATTCAAACCTCGCAATGTTTATGTTCTTTCCGGCCAACATCTGTGTGCATATTACCTTCTATTTATTGCTCCATGCCTGTCAAATTCCCTAGGGTATGACTTGCTTTACTCATTCATAATTGCATGAAATATCAACCAAATTCAGTAATTTTGACATGTATGGATAGCTTAGATCTGGCGCTACATGTTGCAATTATCGGCGGCTTCTTAGAGTTAAAACTTGTGGAGAAAATTGAAACCTCGCAATGTTTATTTTCTTTCCGGCCAACATCTGTGTGCATATTACCTTCTATTTATTGCTCCATGCCTGTCAAATTCCCCAGGGTATGACTTGCTTTACTCATTCATAATTGCATGAAATATCAACCAAATTCAGTAATTTTGACATGTATGGATAGCTTAGATCTGGCGCTACATGTTGCAATTATCGGCGGCTTCTTAGAGTTAAAACTTGTGGAGAAAATTCAAACCTCGCAATGTTTATTTTCTTTCCGGCCAACATCTGTGTGCATATTACCTTCTATTTATTGCTCCATGCCTGTCAAATTCCCTAGGGTATGACTTTCTTTACTCATTCATAATTGCATGAAATATCAACCAAATTCAGTAATTTTGACATGTATGGATAGCTTAGATCTGGCGCTACATGTTGCAATTATCGGCGGCTTCTTAGAGTTAACACTTGTGGAGAAAATTCAAACCTCGCAATGTTTATTTTCTTTCCGGCCAACATCTGTGTGCATATTACCTTCTATTTATTGCTCCATGCCTGTCAAATTCCCTAGGGTATGACTTGCTTTACTCATTCATAATTGCATGAAATATCAACCAAATTCAGTAATGTTGACATGTATGGATAGCTTAGATCTGGCGCTACATGTTGCAATTATCGGCGGCTTCTTAGAGTTAAAACTTGTGGAGAAAATTCAAACCTCGCAATGTTTATTTTCTTCCCGGCCACCATCTGTGTGCAGATTACCTTTTATTTATTGCTCCATGCCTGTCAAATTCCCTGGGGTATGGACTTGCTTTACTCATTCATAATTGCATGAAATATCAACCAAATTCAGTAATTTTGACATGTATGGATAGCTTAGATCTGGCGCTACATGTTGCAATTATCGGCGGCTTCTTAGAGTTAAAACTTGTGGAGAAAATTCAAACCTCGCAATGTTTATTTTCTTTCCGGCCAACATCTGTGTGCATATTACCTTCTATTTATTGCTCCATGCCTGTCAAATTCCCTAGGGTATGACTTGCTTTACTCATTCATAATTGCATGAAATATCAACCAAATTCAGTAATTTTGACATGTATGGATAGCTTAGATCTGGCGCTACATGTTGCAATTATCGGCGGCTTCTTAGAGTTAACACTTGTGGAGAAAATTCAAACCTCGCAATGTTTATTTTCTTCCCGGCCACCATCTGTGTGCAGATTACCTTTTATTTATTGCTCCATGCCTGTCAAATTCCCTGGGGTATGGACTTGCTTTACTCATTCATAATTGCATGAAATATCAACCAAATTCAGTAATTTTGACATGTATGGATAGCTTAGATCTGGCGCTACATGTTGCAATTATCAGCGGCTTCTTAGAGTTAACACTTGTGGAGAAAATTCAAACCTCGCAATGTTTATTTTCTTTCCGGCCAACATCTGTGTACATGTTACCGTCTATTTATTGCTCCATGCATGTCAAATTCCCTGGGGTATGGACTTGCTTTACTCATTCATAATTGCATGAAATATCAACCAAATTCAGTAATTTTGACATGTATGGATAGCTTAGATCTGGCGCTACATGTTGCAATTATCGGCGGCTTCTTAGAGTTAAAACTTGTGGAGAAAATTCAAACCTCGCAATGTTTATTTTCTTTCCGACCAACATCTGTGTGCATATTACCTTCTATTTATTGCTCCATGCCTGTCAAATTCCCTTGGGGTATGACTTGCTTTACTCATTCATAATTGCATGAAATATCAACCAAATTCAGTAATTTTGACATGTATGGATAGCTTAGATCTGGCGCTACATGTTGCAATTATCGGCGGCTTCTTAGAGTTAAAACTTGTGGAGAAAATTCAAACCTCGCAATGTTTATTTTCTTTCCGGCCAACATCTGTGTACATGTTACCGTCTATTTATTGCTCCATGCCTGTCAAATTCCCTGGGGTATGGACTTGCTTTACTCATTCATAATTGCATGAAATATCAACCAAATTCAGTAATTTTGACATGTATGGATAGCTTAGATCTGGCGCTACATGTTGCAATTATCGGCGGCTTCTTAGAGTTAACACTTGTGGAGAAAATTCAAACCTCGCAATGTTTATTTTCTTCCCGGCCACCATCTGTGTGCAGATTACCTTTTATTTATTGCTCCATGCCTGTCAAATTCCCTGGGGTATGGACTTGCTTTACTCATTCATAATTGCATGAAATATCAACCAAATTCAGTAATTTTGACATGTATGGATAGCTTAGATCTGGCGCTACATGTTGCAATTATCGGCGGCTTCTTAGAGTTAAAACTTGTGGAGAAAATTCAAACCTCGCAATGTTTATTTTCTTTCCGGCCAACATCTGTGTACATGTTACCGTCTATTTATTGCTCCATGCCTGTCAAATTCCCTGGGGTATGGACTTGCTTTACTCATTCATAATTGCATGAAATATCAACCAAATTCAGTAATTTTGACATGTATGGATAGCTTAGATCTGGCGCTACATGTTGCAATTATCGGCGGCTTCTTAGAGTTAACACTTGTGGAGAAAATTCAAACCTCGCAATGTTTATTTTCTTCCCGGCCACCATCTGTGTGCAGATTACCTTTTATTTATTGCTCCATGCCTGTCAAATTCCCTGGGGTATGGACTTGCTTTACTCATTCATAATTGCATGAAATATCAACCAAATTCAGTAATTTTGACATGTATGGATAGCTTAGATCTGGCGCTACATGTTGCAATTATCGGCGGCTTCTTAGAGTTAACACTTGTGGAGAAAATTCAAACCTCGCAATGTTTATTTTCTTCCCGGCCACCATCTGTGTGCAGATTACCTTTTATTTATTGCTCCATGCCTGTCAAATTCCCTGGGGTATGGACTTGCTTTACTCATTCATAATTGCATGAAATATCAACCAAATTCAGTAATTTTGACATGTATGGATAGCTTAGATCTGGCGCTACATGTTGCAATTATCAGCGGCTTCTTAGAGTTAACACTTGTGGAGAAAATTCAAACCTCGCAATGTTTATTTTCTTTCCGGCCAACATCTGTGTACATGTTACCGTCTATTTATTGCTCCATGCATGTCAAATTCCCTGGGGTATGGACTTGCTTTACTCATTCATAATTGCATGAAATATCAACCAAATTCAGTAATTTTGACATGTATGGATAGCTTAGATCTGGCGCTACATGTTGCAATTATCGGCGGCTTCTTAGAGTTAAAACTTGTGGAGAAAATTCAAACCTCGCAATGTTTATTTTCTTTCCGACCAACATCTGTGTGCATATTACCTTCTATTTATTGCTCCATGCCTGTCAAATTCCCTTGGGGTATGACTTGCTTTACTCATTCATAATTGCATGAAATATCAACCAAATTCAGTAATTTTGACATGTATGGATAGCTTAGATCTGGCGCTACATGTTGCAATTATCGGCGGCTTCTTAGAGTTAAAACTTGTGGAGAAAATTCAAACCTCGCAATGTTTATTTTCTTTCCGGCCAACATCTGTGTACATGTTACCGTCTATTTATTGCTCCATGCCTGTCAAATTCCCTGGGGTATGGACTTGCTTTACTCATTCATAATTGCATGAAATATCAACCAAATTCAGTAATTTTGACATGTATGGATAGCTTAGATCTGGCGCTACATGTTGCAATTATCGGCGGCTTCTTAGAGTTAACACTTGTGGAGAAAATTCAAACCTCGCAATGTTTATTTTCTTCCCGGCCACCATCTGTGTGCAGATTACCTTTTATTTATTGCTCCATGCCTGTCAAATTCCCTGGGGTATGGACTTGCTTTACTCATTCATAATTGCATGAAATATCAACCAAATTCAGTAATTTTGACATGTATGGATAGCTTAGATCTGGCGCTACATGTTGCAATTATCGGCGGCTTCTTAGAGTTAAAACTTGTGGAGAAAATTCAAACCTCGCAATGTTTATTTTCTTTCCGGCCAACATCTGTGTACATGTTACCGTCTATTTATTGCTCCATGCCTGTCAAATTCCCTGGGGTATGGACTTGCTTTACTCATTCATAATTGCATGAAATATCAACCAAATTCAGTAATTTTGACATGTATGGATAGCTTAGATCTGGCGCTACATGTTGCAATTATCGGCGGCTTCTTAGAGTTAACACTTGTGGAGAAAATTCAAACCTCGCAATGTTTATTTTCTTCCCGGCCACCATCTGTGTGCAGATTACCTTTTATTTATTGCTCCATGCCTGTCAAATTCCTTGGGGTATGGACTTGCTTTACTCATTCATAATTGCATGAAATATCAACCAAATTCAGTAATTTTGACATGTATGGATAGCTTAGATCTGGCGCTACATGTTGCAATTATCGGCGGCTTCTTAGAGTTAACACTTGTGGAGAAAATTCAAACCTCGCAATGTTTATTTTCTTCCCGGCCACCATCTGTGTGCAGATTACCTTTTATTTATTGCTCCATGCCTGTCAAATTCCCTGGGGTATGGACTTGCTTTACTCATTCATAATTGCATGAAATATCAACCAAATTCAGTAATTTTGACATGTATGGATAGCTTAGATCTGGCGCTACATGTTGCAATTATCGGCGGCTTCTTAGAGTTAAAACTTGTGGAGAAAATTCAAACCTCGCAATGTTTATGTTCTTTCCGGCCAACATCTGTGTGCATATTACCTTCTATTTATTGCTCCATGCCTGTCAAATTCCCTAGGGTATGACTTGCTTTACTCATTCATAATTGCATGAAATATCAACCAAATTCAGTAATTTTGACATGTATGGATAGCTTAGATCTGGCGCTACATGTTGCAATTATCGGCGGCTTCTTAGAGTTAAAACTTGTGGAGAAAATTCAAACCTCGCAATGTTTATTTTCTTTCCGGCCAACATCTGTGTGCATATTACCTTCTATTTATTGCTCCATGCCTGTCAAATTCCCCAGGGTATGACTTGCTTTACTCATTCATAATTGCATGAAATATCAACCAAATTCAGTAATTTTGACATGTATGGATAGCTTAGATCTGGCGCTACATGTTGCAATTATCGGCGGCTTCTTAGAGTTAAAACTTGTGGAGAAAATTCAAACCTCGCAATGTTTATTTTCTTTCCGGCCAACATCTGTGTGCATATTACCTTCTATTTATTGCTCCATGCCTGTCAAATTCCCTAGGGTATGACTTTCTTTACTCATTCATAATTGCATGAAATATCAACCAAATTCAGTAATTTTGACATGTATGGATAGCTTAGATCTGGCGCTACATGTTGCAATTATCGGCGGCTTCTTAGAGTTAACACTTGTGGAGAAAATTCAAACCTCGCAATGTTTATTTTCTTTCCGGCCAACATCTGTGTGCATATTACCTTCTATTTATTGCTCCATGCCTGTCAAATTCCCTAGGGTATGACTTGCTTTACTCATTCATAATTGCATGAAATATCAACCAAATTCAGTAATGTTGACATGTATGGATAGCTTAGATCTGGCGCTACATGTTGCAATTATCGGCGGCTTCTTAGAGTTAAAACTTGTGGAGAAAATTCAAACCTCGCAATGTTTATTTTCTTTCCGGCCAACATCTGTGTGCATATTACCTTCTATTTATTGCTCCATGCCTGTCAAATTCCCTAGGGTATGACTTGCTTTACTCATTCATAATTGCATGAAATATCAACCAAATTCAGTAATTTTGACATGTATGGATAGCTTAGATCTGGCGCTACATGTTGCAATTATCGGCGGCTTCTTAGAGTTAACACTTGTGGAGAAAATTCAAACCTCGCAATGTTTATTTTCTTCCCGGCCACCATCTGTGTGCAGATTACCTTTTATTTATTGCTCCATGCCTGTCAAATTCCCTGGGGTATAGACTTGCTTTACTCATTCATAATTGCATGAAATATCAACCACATTCAGTAATTTTGACATGTATGGATAGCTTAGATCTGGCGCTACATGTTGCAATTATCGGCGGCTTCTTAGAGTTAACACTTGTGCAGAAAATTCAAACCTCGCAATGTTTATTTTCTTTCCGGCCAACATCTGTGTACATGTTACCGTCTATTTATTGCTCCATGCATGTCAAATTCCCTGGGGTATGGACTTGCTTTACTCATTCATAATTGCATGAAATATCAACCAAATTCAGTAATTTTGACATGTATGGATAGCTTAGATCTGGCGCTACATGTTGCAATTATCGGCGGCTTCTTAGAGTTAACACTTGTGGAGAAAATTCAAACCTCGCAATGTTTATTTTCTTCCCGGCCACCATCTGTGTGCAGATTACCTTTTATTTATTGCTCCATGTCTGTCAAATTCCCTGGGGTATGGACTTGCTTTACTCATTCATAATTGCATGAAATATCAACCAAATTCAGTAATTTTGACATGTATGGATAGCTTAGATCTGGCGCTACATGTTGCAATTATCGGCGGCTTCTTAGAGTTAAAACTTGTGGAGAAAATTCAAACCTCGCAATGTTTATTTTCTTTCCGGCCAACATCTGTGTGCATATTACCTTCTATTTATTGCTCCATGCCTGTCAAATTCCCTAGGGTATGACTTTCTTTACTCATTCATAATTGCATGAAATATCAACCAAATTCAGTAATTTTGACATGTATGGATAGCTTAGATCTGGCGCTACATGTTGCAATTATCGGCGGCTTCTTAGAGTTAACACTTGTGGAGAAAATTCAAACCTCGCAATGTTTATTTTCTTTCCGGCCAACATCTGTGTGCATATTACCTTCTATTTATTGCTCCATGCCTGTCAAATTCCCTAGGGTATGACTTGCTTTACTCATTCATAATTGCATGAAATATCAACCAAATTCAGTAATGTTGACATGTATGGATAGCTTAGATCTGGCGCTACATGTTGCAATTATCGGCGGCTTCTTAGAGTTAAAACTTGTGGAGAAAATTCAAACCTCGCAATGTTTATTTTCTTTCCGGCCAACATCTGTGTGCATATTACCTTCTATTTATTGCTCCATGCCTGTCAAATTCCCTAGGGTATGACTTGCTTTACTCATTCATAATTGCATGAAATATCAACCAAATTCAGTAATTTTGACATGTATGGATAGCTTAGATCTGGCGCTACATGTTGCAATTATCGGCGGCTTCTTAGAGTTAACACTTGTGGAGAAAATTCAAACCTCGCAATGTTTATTTTCTTCCCGGCCACCATCTGTGTGCAGATTACCTTTTATTTATTGCTCCATGCCTGTCAAATTCCCTGGGGTATAGACTTGCTTTACTCATTCATAATTGCATGAAATATCAACCACATTCAGTAATTTTGACATGTATGGATAGCTTAGATCTGGCGCTACATGTTGCAATTATCGGCGGCTTCTTAGAGTTAACACTTGTGCAGAAAATTCAAACCTCGCAATGTTTATTTTCTTTCCGGCCAACATCTGTGTACATGTTACCGTCTATTTATTGCTCCATGCATGTCAAATTCCCTGGGGTATGGACTTGCTTTACTCATTCATAATTGCATGAAATATCAACCAAATTCAGTAATTTTGACATGTATGGATAGCTTAGATCTGGCGCTACATGTTGCAATTATCGGCGGCTTCTTAGAGTTAACACTTGTGGAGAAAATTCAAACCTCGCAATGTTTATTTTCTTCCCGGCCACCATCTGTGTGCAGATTACCTTTTATTTATTGCTCCATGTCTGTCAAATTCCCTGGGGTATGGACTTGCTTTACTCATTCATAATTGCATGAAATATCAACCAAATTCAGTAATTTTGACATGTATGGATAGCTTAGATCTGGCGCTACATGTTGCAATTATCGGCGGCTTCTTAGAGTTAAAACTTGTGGAGAAAATTCAAACCTCGCAATGTTTATTTTCTTTCCGGCCAACATCTGTGTGCATATTACCTTCTATTTATTGCTCCATGCCTGTCAAATTCCCTAGGGTATGACTTTCTTTACTCATTCATAATTGCATGAAATATCAACCAAATTCAGTAATTTTGACATGTATGGATAGCTTAGATCTGGCGCTACATGTTGCAATTATCGGCGGCTTCTTAGAGTTAACACTTGTGGAGAAAATTCAAACCTCGCAATGTTTATTTTCTTTCCGGCCAACATCTGTGTGCATATTACCTTCTATTTAT
Organism: Hippasteria phrygiana; assembly: GCA_037893225.1. Classification (NCBI taxonomy): domain Eukaryota; kingdom Metazoa; phylum Echinodermata; class Asteroidea; order Valvatida; family Goniasteridae; genus Hippasteria; species Hippasteria phrygiana. The sequence goes on along the minus strand of JAZGUH010000767.1, from coordinate 62,840 downwards.
TGCTCCATGCCTGTCAAATTCCCTAGGGTATGACTTGCTTTACTCATTCATAATTGCATGAAATATCAACCAAATTCAGTAATGTTGACATGTATGGATAGCTTAGATCTGGCGCTACATGTTGCAATTATCGGCGGCTTCTTAGAGTTAAAACTTGTGGAGAAAATTCAAACCTCGCAATGTTTATTTTCTTTCCGGCCAACATCTGTGTGCATATTACCTTCTATTTATTGCTCCATGCCTGTCAAATTCCCTAGGGTATGACTTGCTTTACTCATTCATAATTGCATGAAATATCAACCAAATTCAGTAATTTTGACATGTATGGATAGCTTAGATCTGGCGCTACATGTTGCAATTATCGGCGGCTTCTTAGAGTTAACACTTGTGGAGAAAATTCAAACCTCGCAATGTTTATTTTCTTCCCGGCCACCATCTGTGTGCAGATTACCTTTTATTTATTGCTCCATGCCTGTCAAATTCCCTGGGGTATAGACTTGCTTTACTCATTCATAATTGCATGAAATATCAACCACATTCAGTAATTTTGACATGTATGGATAGCTTAGATCTGGCGCTACATGTTGCAATTATCGGCGGCTTCTTAGAGTTAACACTTGTGCAGAAAATTCAAACCTCGCAATGTTTATTTTCTTTCCGGCCAACATCTGTGTACATGTTACCGTCTATTTATTGCTCCATGCATGTCAAATTCCCTGGGGTATGGACTTGCTTTACTCATTCATAATTGCATGAAATATCAACCAAATTCAGTAATTTTGACATGTATGGATAGCTTAGATCTGGCGCTACATGTTGCAATTATCGGCGGCTTCTTAGAGTTAACACTTGTGGAGAAAATTCAAACCTCGCAATGTTTATTTTCTTCCCGGCCACCATCTGTGTGCAGATTACCTTTTATTTATTGCTCCATGTCTGTCAAATTCCCTGGGGTATGGACTTGCTTTACTCATTCATAATTGCATGAAATATCAACCAAATTCAGTAATTTTGACATGTATGGATAGCTTAGATCTGGCGCTACATGTTGCAATTATCGGCGGCTTCTTAGAGTTAAAACTTGTGGAGAAAATTCAAACCTCGCAATGTTTATTTTCTTTCCGGCCAACATCTGTGTGCATATTACCTTCTATTTATTGCTCCATGCCTGTCAAATTCCCTAGGGTATGACTTGCTTTACTCATTCATAATTGCATGAAATATCAACCAAATTCAGTAATTTTGACATGTATGGATAGCTTAGATCTGGCGCTACATGTTGCAATTATCGGCGGCTTCTTAGAGTTAAAACTTGTGGAGAAAATTCAAACCTCGCAATGTTTATTTTCTTTCCGGCCAACATCTGTGTGCATATTACCTTCTATTTATTGCTCCATGCCTGTCAAATTCCCTAGGGTATGACTTGCTTTACTCATTCATAATTGCATGAAATATCAACCAAATTCAGTAATTTTGACATGTATGGATAGCTTAGATCTGGCGCTACATGTTGCAATTATCGGCGGCTTCTTAGAGTTAACACTTGTGGAGAAAATTCAAACCTCGCAATGTTTATTTTCTTCCCGGCCACCATCTGTGTGCAGATTACCTTTTATTTATTGCTCCATGCCTGTCAAATTCCCTGGGGTATGGACTTGCTTTACTCATTCATAATTGCATGAAATATCAACCAAATTCAGTAATTTTGACATGTATGGATAGCTTAGATCTGGCGCTACATGTTGCAATTATCGGCGGCTTCTTAGAGTTAACACTTGTGGAGAAAATTCAAACCTCGCAATGTTTATTTTCTTTCCGGCCAACATCTGTGTACATGTTACCGTCTATTTATTGCTCCATGCATGTCAAATTCCCTGGGGTATGGACTTGCTTTACTCATTCATAATTGCATGAAATATCAACCAAATTCAGTAATTTTGACATGTATGGATAGCTTAGATCTGGCGCTACATGTTGCAATTATCGGCGGCTTCTTAGAGTTAAAACTTGTGGAGAAAATTCAAACCTCGCAATGTTTATTTTCTTTCCGGCCAACATCTGTGTGCATATTACCTTCTATTTATTGCTCCATGCCTGTCAAATTCCCTAGGGTATGACTTGCTTTACTCATTCATAATTGCATGAAATATCAACCAAATTCAGTAATTTTGACATGTATGGATAGCTTAGATCTGGCGCTACATGTTGCAATTATCGGCGGCTTCTTAGAGTTAACACTTGTGGAGAAAATTCAAACCTCGCAATGTTTATTTTCTTCCCGGCCACCATCTGTGTGCAGATTACCTTTTATTTATTGCTCCATGTCTGTCAAATTCCCTGGGGTATGGACTTGCTTTACTCATTCATAATTGCATGAAATATCAACCAAATTCAGTAATTTTGACATGTATGGATAGCTTAGATCTGGCGCTACATGTTGCAATTATCGGCGGCTTCTTAGAGTTAAAACTTGTGGAGAAAATTCAAACCTCGCAATGTTTATTTTCTTTCCGGCCAACATCTGTGTGCATATTACCTTCTATTTATTGCTCCATGCCTGTCAAATTCCCTAGGGTATGACTTGCTTTACTCATTCATAATTGCATGAAATATCAACCAAATTCAGTAATTTTGACATGTATGGATAGCTTAGATCTGGCGCTACATGTTGCAATTATCGGCGGCTTCTTAGAGTTAAAACTTGTGGAGAAAATTCAAACCTCGCAATGTTTATTTTCTTTCCGGCCAACATCTGTGTGCATATTACCTTCTATTTATTGCTCCATGCCTGTCAAATTCCCTAGGGTATGACTTGCTTTACTCATTCATAATTGCATGAAATATCAACCAAATTCAGTAATTTTGACATGTATGGATAGCTTAGATCTGGCGCTACATGTTGCAATTATCGGCGGCTTCTTAGAGTTAACACTTGTGGAGAAAATTCAAACCTCGCAATGTTTATTTTCTTCCCGGCCACCATCTGTGTGCAGATTACCTTTTATTTATTGCTCCATGCCTGTCAAATTCCCTGGGGTATGGACTTGCTTTACTCATTCATAATTGCATGAAATATCAACCAAATTCAGTAATTTTGACATGTATGGATAGCTTAGATCTGGCGCTACATGTTGCAATTATCGGCGGCTTCTTAGAGTTAACACTTGTGGAGAAAATTCAAACCTCGCAATGTTTATTTTCTTTCCGGCCAACATCTGTGTACATGTTACCGTCTATTTATTGCTCCATGCATGTCAAATTCCCTGGGGTATGGACTTGCTTTACTCATTCATAATTGCATGAAATATCAACCAAATTCAGTAATTTTGACATGTATGGATAGCTTAGATCTGGCGCTACATGTTGCAATTATCGGCGGCTTCTTAGAGTTAAAACTTGTGGAGAAAATTCAAACCTCGCAATGTTTATTTTCTTTCCGGCCAACATCTGTGTGCATATTACCTTCTATTTATTGCTCCATGCCTGTCAAATTCCCTAGGGTATGACTTGCTTTACTCATTCATAATTGCATGAAATATCAACCAAATTCAGTAATTTTGACATGTATGGATAGCTTAGATCTGGCGCCTCATGTTGCAATTATCGGCGGCTTCTTAGAGTTAACACTTGTGGAGAAAATTCAAACCTCGCAATGTTTATTTTCTTCCCGGCCACCATCTGTGTGCAGATTACCTTTTATTTATTGCTCCATGCCTGTCAAATTCCCTGGGGTATGGACTTGCTTTACTCATTCATAATTGCATGAAATATCAACCAAATTCAGTAATTTTGACATGTATGGATAGCTTAGATCTGGCGCTACATGTTGCAATTATCGGCGGCTTCTTAGAGTTAACACTTGTGGAGAAAATTCAAACCTCGCAATGTTTATTTTCTTTCCGGCCAACATCTGTGTACATGTTACCGTCTATTTATTGCTCCCTGCATGTCAAATTCCCTGGGGTATGGACTTGCTTTACTCATTCATAATTGCATGAAATATCAACCAAATTCAGTAATTTTGACATGTATGGATAGCTTAGATCTGGCGCTACATGTTGCAATTATCGGCGGCTTCTTAGAGTTAACACTTGTGGAGAAAATTCAAACCTCGCAATGTTTATTTTCTTCCCGGCCACCATCTGTGTGCAGATTACCTTTTATTTATTGCTCCATGTCTGTCAAATTCCCCGGGGTATGGACTTGCTTTACTCATTCATAATTGCATGAAATATCAACCAAATTCAGTAATTTTGACATGTATGGATAGCTTAGATCTGGCGCTACATGTTGCAATTATCGGCGGCTTCTTAGAGTTAAAACTTGTGGAGAAAATTCAAACCTCGCAATGTTTATTTTCTTTCCGGCCAACATCTGTGTGCATATTACCTTCTATTTATTGCTCCATGCCTGTCAAATTCCCTAGGGTATGACTTGCTTTACTCATTCATAATTGCATGAAATATCAACCAAATTCAGTAATTTTGACATGTATGGATAGCTTAGATCTGGCGCTACATGTTGCAATTATCGGCGGCTTCTTAGAGTTAAAACTTGTGGAGAAAATTCAAACCTCGCAATGTTTATTTTCTTTCCGGCCAACATCTGTGTGCATATTACCTTCTATTTATTGCTCCATGCCTGTCAAATTCCCTAGGGTATGACTTGCTTTACTCATTCATAATTGCATGCAATATCAACCAAATTCAGTAATTTTGACATGTATGGATAGCTTAGATCTGGCGCTACATGTTGCAATTATCGGCGGCTTCTTAGAGTTAACACTTGTGGAGAAAATTCAAACCTCGCAATGTTTATTTTCTTCCCGGCCACCATCTGTGTGCAGATTACCTTTTATTTATTGCTCCATGCCTGTCAAATTCCCTGGGGTATGGACTTGCTTTACTCATTCATAATTGCATGAAATATCAACCAAATTCAGTAATTTTGACATGTATGGATAGCTTAGATCTGGCGCTACATGTTGCAATTATCGGCGGCTTCTTAGAGTTAACACTTGTGGAGAAAATTCAAACCTCGCAATGTTTATTTTCTTTCCGGCCAACATCTGTGTACATGTTACCGTCTATTTATTGCTCCATGCATGTCAAATTCCCTGGGGTATGGACTTGCTTTACTCATTCATAATTGCATGAAATATCAACCAAATTCAGTAATTTTGACATGTATGGATAGCTTAGATCTGGCGCTACATGTTGCAATTATCGGCGGCTTCTTAGAGTTAACACTTGTGGAGAAAATTCAAACCTCGCAATGTTTATTTTCTTCCCGGCCACCATCTGTGTGCAGATTACCTTTTATTTATTGCTCCATGCCTGTCAAATTCCCTGGGGTATGGACTTGCTTTACTCATTCATAATTGCATGAAATATCAACCAAATTCAGTAATTTTGACATGTATGGATAGCTTAGATCTGGCGCTACATGTTGCAATTATCGGCGGCTTCTTAGAGTTAACACTTGTGGAGAAAATTCAAACCTCGCAATGTTTATTTTCTTTCCGGCCAACATCTGTGTACATGTTACCGTCTATTTATTGCTCCCTGCATGTCAAATTCCCTGGGGTATGGACTTGCTTTACTCATTCATAATTGCATGAAATATCAACCAAATTCAGTAATTTTGACATGTATGGATAGCTTAGATCTGGCGCTACATGTTGCAATTATCGGCGGCTTCTTAGAGTTAACACTTGTGGAGAAAATTCAAACCTCGCAATGTTTATTTTCTTCCCGGCCACCATCTGTGTGCAGATTACCTTTTATTTATTGCTCCATGTCTGTCAAATTCCCCGGGGTATGGACTTGCTTTACTCATTCATAATTGCATGAAATATCAACCAAATTCAGTAATTTTTACATGTATGGATAGCTTAGATCTGGCGCTACATGTTGCAATTATCGGCGGCTTCTTAGAGTTAACACTTGTGGAGAAAATTCAAACCTCGCAATGTTTATTTTCTTCCCGGCCACCATCTGTGTGCAGATTACCTTTTATTTATTGCTCCATGCCTGTCAAATTCCCTGGGGTATAGACTTGCTTTACTCATTCATAATTGCATGAAATATCAACCACATTCAGTAATTTTGACATGTATGGATAGCTTAGATCTGGCGCTACATGTTGCAATTATCGGCGGCTTCTTAGAGTTAACACTTGTGCAGAAAATTCAAACCTCGCAATGTTTATTTTCTTTCCGGCCACCATCTGTGTACATGTTACCGTCTATTTATTGCTCCATGCATGTCAAATTCCCTGGGGTATGGACTTGCTTTACTCATTCATAATTGCATGAAATATCAACCAAATTCAGTAATTTTGACATGTATGGATAGCTAAGATCTGGCGCTACATGTTGCAATTATCGGCGGCTTCTTAGAGTTAACACTTGTGGAGAAAATTCAAACATCGCAATGTTTATTTTCTTCCCGGCCACCATCTGTGTGCAGATTACCTTTTATTTATTGCTCCATGTCTGTCAAATTCCCTGGGGTATGGACTTGCTTTACTCATTCATAATTGCATGAAATATCAACCAAATTCAGTAATTTTGACATGTATGGATAGCTTAGATCTGGCGCTACATGTTGCAATTATCGGCGGCTTCTTAGAGTTAAAACTTGTGGAGAAAATTCAAACCTCGCAATGTTTATTTTCTTTCCGGCCAACATCTGTGTGCATATTACCTTCTATTTATTGCTCCATGCCTGTCAAATTCCCTAGGGTATGACTTGCTTTACTCATTCATAATTGCATGAAATATCAACCAAATTCAGTAATTTTGACATGTATGGATAGCTTAGATCTGGCGCTACATGTTGCAATTATCGGCGGCTTCTTAGAGTTAAAACTTGTGGAGAAAATTCAAACCTCGCAATGTTTATTTTCTTTCCGGCCAACATCTGTGTGCATATTACCTTCTATTTATTGCTCCATGCCTGTCAAATTCCCTAGGGTATGACTTGCTTTACTCATTCATAATTGCATGAAATATCAACCAAATTCAGTAATTTTGACATGTATGGATAGCTTAGATCTGGCGCTACATGTTGCAATTATCGGCGGCTTCTTAGAGTTAACACTTGTGGAGAAAATTCAAACCTCGCAATGTTTATTTTCTTCCCGGCCACCATCTGTGTGCAGATTACCTTTTATTTATTGCTCCATGCCTGTCAAATTCCCTGGGGTATGGACTTGCTTTACTCATTCATAATTGCATGAAATATCAACCAAATTCAGTAATTTTGACATGTATGGATAGCTTAGATCTGGCGCTACATGTTGCAATTATCGGCGGCTTCTTAGAGTTAACACTTGTGGAGAAAATTCAAACCTCGCAATGTTTATTTTCTTTCCGGCCAACATCTGTGTACATGTTACCGTCTATTTATTGCTCCATGCATGTCAAATTCCCTGGGGTATGGACTTGCTTTACTCATTCATAATTGCATGAAATATCAACCAAATTCAGTAATTTTGACATGTATGGATAGCTTAGATCTGGCGCTACATGTTGCAATTATCGGCGGCTTCTTAGAGTTAAAACTTGTGGAGAAAATTCAAACCTCGCAATGTTTATTTTCTTTCCGGCCAACATCTGTGTGCATATTACCTTCTATTTATTGCTCCATGCCTGTCAAATTCCCTAGGGTATGACTTGCTTTACTCATTCATAATTGCATGAAATATCAACCAAATTCAGTAATTTTGACATGTATGGATAGCTTAGATCTGGCGCTACATGTTGCAATTATCGGCGGCTTCTTAGAGTTAACACTTGTGGAGAAAATTCAAACCTCGCAATGTTTATTTTCTTCCCGGCCACCATCTGTGTGCAGATTACCTTTTATTTATTGCTCCATGCCTGTCAAATTCCCTGGGGTATGGACTTGCTTTACTCATTCATAATTGCATGAAATATCAACCAAATTCAGTAATTTTGACATGTATGGATAGCTTAGATCTGGCGCTACATGTTGCAATTATCGGCGGCTTCTTAGAGTTAACACTTGTGGAGAAAATTCAAACCTCGCAATGTTTATTTTCTTTCCGGCCAACATCTGTGTACATGTTACCGTCTATTTATTGCTCCCTGCATGTCAAATTCCCTGGGGTATGGACTTGCTTTACTCATTCATAATTGCATGAAATATCAACCAAATTCAGTAATTTTGACATGTATGGATAGCTTAGATCTGGCGCTACATGTTGCAATTATCGGCGGCTTCTTAGAGTTAACACTTGTGGAGAAAATTCAAACCTCGCAATGTTTATTTTCTTTCCGGCCAACATCTGTGTGCAGATTACCTTCTATTTATTGCTCCATGCCTGTCAAATTCCCTAGGGTATGACTTGCTTTACTCATTCATAATTGCATGAAATATCAACCAAATTCAGTAATTTTGACATGTATGGATAGCTTAGATCTGGCGCTACATGTTGCAATTATCGGCGGCTTCTTAGAGTTAAAACTTGTGGAGAAAATTCAAACCTCGCAATGTTTATTTTCTTTCCGGCCAACATCTGTGTGCATATTACCTTCTATTTATTGCTCCATGCCTGTCAAATTCCCTAGGGTATGACTTGCTTTACTCATTCATAATTGCATGAAATATCAACCAAATTCAGTAATTTTGACATGTATGGATAGCTTAGATCTGGCGCTACATGTTGCAATTATCGGCGGCTTCTTAGAGTTAACACTTGTGGAGAAAATTCAAACCTCGCAATGTTTATTTTCTTCCCGGCCACCATCTGTGTGCAGATTACCTTTTATTTATTGCTCCATGCCTGTCAAATTCCCTGGGGTATGGACTTGCTTTACTCATTCATAATTGCATGAAATATCAACCAAATTCAGTAATTTTGACATGTATGGATAGCTTAGATCTGGCGCTACATGTTGCAATTATCGGCGGCTTCTTAGAGTTAACACTTGTGGAGAAAATTCAAACCTCGCAATGTTTATTTTCTTTCCGGCCAACATCTGTGTACATGTTACCGTCTATTTATTGCTCCCTGCATGTCAAATTCCCTGGGGTATGGACTTGCTTTACTCATTCATAATTGCATGAAATATCAACCAAATTCAGTAATTTTGAAATGTATGGATAGCTTAGATCTGGCGCTACATGTTGCAATTATCGGCGGCTTCTTAGAGTTAACACTTGTGGAGAAAATTCAAACCTCGCAATGTTTATTTTCTTCCCGGCCACCATCTGTGTGCAGATTACCTTTTATTTATTGCTCCATGTCTGTCAAATTCCCCGGGGTATGGACTTGCTTTACTCATTCATAATTGCATGAAATATCAACCAAATTCAGTAATTTTTACATGTATGGATAGCTTAGATCTGGCGCTACATGTTGCAATTATCGGCGGCTTCTTAGAGTTAACACTTGTGGAGAAAATTCAAACCTCGCAATGTTTATTTTCTTCCCGGCCACCATCTGTGTGCAGATTACCTTTTATTTATTGCTCCATGCCTGTCAAATTCCCTGGGGTATAGACTTGCTTTACTCATTCATAATTGCATGAAATATCAACCACATTCAGTAATTTTGACATGTATGGATAGCTTAGATCTGGCGCTACATGTTGCAATTATCGGCGGCTTCTTAGAGTTAACACTTGTGCAGAAAATTCAAACCTCGCAATGTTTATTTTCTTTCCGGCCACCATCTGTGTACATGTTACCGTCTATTTATTGCTCCATGCATGTCAAATTCCCTGGGGTATGGACTTGCTTTACTCATTCATAATTGCATGAAATATCAACCAAATTCAGTAATTTTGACATGTATGGATAGCTTAGATCTGGCGCTACATGTTGCAATTATCGGCGGCTTCTTAGAGTTAAAACTTGTGGAGAAAATTCAAACCTCGCAATGTTTATTTTCTTTCCGGCCAACATCTGTGTGCATATTACCTTCTATTTATTGCTCCATGCCTGTCAAATTCCCTAGGGTATGACTTGCTTTACTCATTCATAATTGCATGAAATATCAACCAAATTCAGTAATTTTGACATGTATGGATAGCTTAGATCTGGCGCTACATGTTGCAATTATCGGCGGCTTCTTAGAGTTAAAACTTGTGGAGAAAATTCAAACCTCGCAATGTTTATTTTCTTTCCGGCCAACATCTGTGTGCATATTACCTTCTATTTATTGCTCCATGCCTGTCAAATTCCCTAGGGTATGACTTGCTTTACTCATTCATAATTGCATGAAATATCAACCAAATTCAGTAATTTTGACATGTATGGATAGCTTAGATCTGGCGCTACATGTTGCAATTATCGGCGGCTTCTTAGAGTTAACACTTGTGGAGAAAATTCAAACCTCGCAATGTTTATTTTCTTTCCGGCCAACATCTGTGTACATGTTACCGTCTATTTATTGCTCCATGCATGTCAAATTCCCTGGGGTATGGACTTGCTTTACTCATTCATAATTGCATGAAATATCAACCAAATTCAGTAATTTTGACATGTATGGATAGCTTAGATCTGGCGCTACATGTTGCAATTATCGGCGGCTTCTTAGAGTTAAAACTTGTGGAGAAAATTCAAACCTCGCAATGTTTATTTTCTTTCCGGCCAACATCTGTGTGCATATTACCTTCTATTTATTGCTCCATGCCTGTCAAATTCCCTAGGGTATGACTTGCTTTACTCATTCATAATTGCATGAAATATCAACCAAATTCAGTAATTTTGACATGTATGGATAGCTTAGATCTGGCGCTACATGTTGCAATTATCGGCGGCTTCTTAGAGTTAACACTTGTGGAGAAAATTCAAACCTCGCAATGTTTATTTTCTTCCCGGCCACCATCTGTGTGCAGATTACCTTTTATTTATTGCTCCATGCCTGTCAAATTCCCTGGGGTATGGACTTGCTTTACTGATTCATAATTGCATGAAATATCAACCAAATTCAGTAATTTTGACATGTATGGATAGCTTAGATCTGGCGCTACATGTTGCAATTATCGGCGGCTTCTTAGAGTTAACACTTGTGGAGAAAATTCAAACCTCGCAATGTTTATTTTCTTTCCGGCCAACATCTGTGTACATGTTACCGTCTATTTATTGCTCCCTGCATGTCAAATTCCCTGGGGTATGGACTTGCTTTACTCATTCATAATTGCATGAAATATCAACCAAATTCAGTAATTTTGACATGTATGGATAGCTTAGATCTGGCGCTACATGTTGCAATTATCGGCGGCTTCTTAGAGTTAACACTTGTGGAGAAAATTCAAACCTCGCAATGTTTATTTTCTTTCCGGCCAACATCTGTGTGCAGATTACCTTCTATTTATTGCTCCATGCCTGTCAAATTCCCTAGGGTATGACTTGCTTTACTCATTCATAATTGCATGAAATATCAACCAAATTCAGTAATTTTGACATGTATGGATAGCTTAGATCTGGCGCTACATGTTGCAATTATCGGCGGCTTCTTAGAGTTAAAACTTGTGGAGAAAATTCAAACCTCGCAATGTTTATTTTCTTTCCGGCCAACATCTGTGTGCATATTACCTTCTATTTATTGCTCCATGCCTGTCAAATTCCCTAGGGTATGACTTGCTTTACTCATTCATAATTGCATGAAATATCAACCAAATTCAGTAATTTTGACATGTATGGATAGCTTAGATCTGGCGCTACATGTTGCAATTATCGGCGGCTTCTTAGAGTTAACACTTGTGGAGAAAATTCAAACCTCGCAATGTTTATTTTCTTCCCGGCCACCATCTGTGTGCAGATTACCTTTTATTTATTGCTCCATGCCTGTCAAATTCCCTGGGGTATGGACTTGCTTTACTCATTCATAATTGCATGAAATATCAACCAAATTCAGTAATTTTGACATGTATGGATAGCTTAGATCTGGCGCTACATGTTGCAATTATCGGCGGCTTCTTAGAGTTAACACTTGTGGAGAAAATTCAAACCTCGCAATGTTTATTTTCTTTCCGGCCAACATCTGTGTACATGTTACCGTCTATTTATTGCTCCATGCATGTCAAATTCCCTGGGGTATGGACTTGCTTTACTCATTCATAATTGCATGAAATATCAACCAAATTCAGTAATTTTGACATGTATGGATAGCTTAGATCTGGCGCTACATGTTGCAATTATCGGCGGCTTCTTAGAGTTAAAACTTGTGGAGAAAATTCAAACCTCGCAATGTTTATTTTCTTTCCGGCCAACATCTGTGTGCATATTACCTTCTATTTATTGCTCCATGCCTGTCAAATTCCCTAGGGTATGACTTGCTTTACTCATTCATAATTGCATGAAATATCAACCAAATTCAGTAATTTTGACATGTATGGATAGCTTAGATCTGGCGCTACATGTTGCAATTATCGGCGGCTTCTTAGAGTTAACACTTGTGGAGAAAATTCAAACCTCGCAATGTTTATTTTCTTCCCGGCCACCATCTGTGTGCAGATTACCTTTTATTTATTGCTCCATGCCTGTCAAATTCCCTGGGGTATGGACTTGCTTTACTCATTCATAATTGCATGAAATATCAACCAAATTCAGTAATTTTGACATGTATGGATAGCTTAGATCTGGCGCTACATGTTGCAATTATCGGCGGCTTCTTAGAGTTAACACTTGTGGAGAAAATTCAAACCTCGCAATGTTTATTTTCTTTCCGGCCAACATCTGTGTACATGTTACCGTCTATTTATTGCTCCCTGCATGTCAAATTCCCTGGGGTATGGACTTGCTTTACTCATTCATAATTGCATGAAATATCAACCAAATTCAGTAATTTTGACATGTATGGATAGCTTAGATCTGGCGCTACATGTTGCAATTATCGGCGGCTTCTTAGAGTTAACACTTGTGGAGAAAATTCAAACCTCGCAATGTTTATTTTCTTCCCGGCCACCATCTGTGTGCAGATTACCTTTTATTTATTGCTCCATGTCTGTCAAATTCCCCGGGGTATGGACTTGCTTTACTCATTCATAATTGCATGAAATATCAACCAAATTCAGTAATTTTTACATGTATGGATAGCTTAGATCTGGCGCTACATGTTGCAATTATCGGCGGCTTCTTAGAGTTAAAACTTGTGGAGAAAATTCAAACCTCGCAATGTTTATTTTCTTTCCGGCCAACATCTGTGTGCATATTACCTTCTATTTATTGCTCCATGCCTGTCAAATTCCCTAGGGTATGACTTGCTTTACTCATTCATAATTGCATGAAATATCAACCAAATTCAGTAATTTTTACATGTATGGATAGCTTAGATCTGGCGCTACATGTTGCAATTATCGGCGGCTTCTTAGAGTTAAAACTTGTGGAGAAAATTCAAACCTCGCAATGTTTATTTTCTTTCCGGCCAACATCTGTGTGCATATTACCTTCTATTTATTGCTCCATGCCTGTCAAATTCCCTAGGGTATGACTTGCTTTACTCATTCATAATTGCATGAAATATCAACCAAATTCAGTAATTTTGACATGTATGGATAGCTTAGATCTGGCGCTACATGTTGCAATTATCGGCGGCTTCTTAGAGTTAACACTTGTGGAGAAAATTCAAACCTCGCAATGTTTATTTTCTTCCCGGCCACCATCTGTGTGCAGATTACCTTTTATTTATTGCTCCATGCCTGTCAAATTCCCTGGGGTATAGACTTGCTTTACTCATTCATAATTGCATGAAATATCAACCACATTCAGTAATTTTGACATGTATGGATAGCTTAGATCTGGCGCTACATGTTGCAATTATCGGCGGCTTCTTAGAGTTAACACTTGTGCAGAAAATTCAAACCTCGCAATGTTTATTTTCTTTCCGGCCACCATCTGTGTACATGTTACCGTCTATTTATTGCTCCATGCATGTCAAATTCCCTGGGGTATGGACTTGCTTTACTCATTCATAATTGCATGAAATATCAACCAAATTCAGTAATTTTGACATGTATGGATAGCTTAGATCTGGCGCTACATGTTGCAATTATCGGCGGCTTCTTAGAGTTAACACTTGTGGAGAAAATTCAAACCTCGCAATGTTTATTTTCTTCCCGGCCACCATCTGTGTGCAGATTACCTTTTATTTATTGCTCCATGTCTGTCAAATTCCCTGGGGTATGGACTTGCTTTACTCATTCATAATTGCATGAAATATCAACCAAATTCAGTAATTTTGACATGTATGGATAGCTTAGATCTGGCGCTACATGTTGCAATTATCGGCGGCTTCTTAGAGTTAAAACTTGTGGAGAAAATTCAAACCTCGCAATGTTTATTTTCTTTCCGGCCAACATCTGTGTGCATATTACCTTCTATTTATTGCTCCATGCCTGTCAAATTCCCTAGGGTATGACTTGCTTTACTCATTCATAATTGCATGAAATATCAACCAAATTCAGTAATTTTGACATGTATGGATAGCTTAGATCTGGCGCTACATGTTGCAATTATCGGCGGCTTCTTAGAGTTAAAACTTGTGGAGAAAATTCAAACCTCGCAATGTTTATTTTCTTTCCGGCCAACATCTGTGTGCATATTACCTTCTATTTATTGCTCCATGCCTGTCAAATTCCCTAGGGTATGACTTGCTTTACTCATTCATAATTGCATGAAATATCAACCAAATTCAGTAATTTTGACATGTATGGATAGCTTAGATCTGGCGCTACATGTTGCAATTATCGGCGGCTTCTTAGAGTTAAAACTTGTGGAGAAAATTCAAACCTCGCAATGTTTATTTTCTTTCCGGCCAACATCTGTGTGCATATTACCTTCTATTTATTGCTCCATGCCTGTCAAATTCCCTAGGGTATGACTTGCTTTACTCATTCATAATTGCATGAAATATCAACCAAATTCAGTAATTTTGACATGTATGGATAGCTTAGATCTGGCGCTACATGTTGCAATTATCGGCGGCTTCTTAGAGTTAACACTTGTGGAGAAAATTCAAACCTCGCAATGTTTATTTTCTTCCCGGCCACCATCTGTGTGCAGATTACCTTTTATTTATTGCTCCATGCCTGTCAAATTCCCTGGGGTATAGACTTGCTTTACTCATTCATAATTGCATGAAATATCAACCACATTCAGTAATTTTGACATGTATGGATAGCTTAGATCTGGCGCTACATGTTGCAATTATCGGCGGCTTCTTAGAGTTAACACTTGTGGAGAAAATTCAAACCTCGCAATGTTTATTTTCTTTCCGGCCACCATCTGTGTACATGTTACCGTCTATTTATTGCTCCATGCATGTCAAATTCCATGGGGTATGGACTTGCTTTACTCATTCATAATTGCATGAAATATCAACCAAATTCAGTAATTTTGACATGTATGGATAGCTTAGATCTGGCGCTACATGTTGCAATTATCGGCGGCTTCTTAGAGTTAACACTTGTGGAGAAAATTCAAACCTCGCAATGTTTATTTTCTTCCCGGCCACCATCTGTGTGCAGATTACCTTTTATTTATTGCTCCATGTCTGTCAAATTCCCTGGGGTATGGACTTGCTTTACTCATTCATAATTGCATGAAATATCAACCAAATTCAGTAATTTTGACATGTATGGATAGCTTAGATCTGGCGCTACATGTTGCAATTATCGGCGGCTTCTTAGAGTTAAAACTTGTGGAGAAAATTCAAACCTCGCAATGTTTATTTTCTTTCCGGCCAACATCTGTGTGCATATTACCTTCTATTTATTGCTCCATGCCTGTCAAATTCCCTAGGGTATGACTTGCTTTACTCATTCATAATTGCATGAAATATCAACCAAATTCAGTAATTTTGACATGTATGGATAGCTTAGATCTGGCGCTACATGTTGCAATTATCGGCGGCTTCTTAGAGTTAAAACTTGTGGAGAAAATTCAAACCTCGCAATGTTTATTTTCTTTCCGGCCAACATCTGTGTGCATATTACCTTCTATTTATTGCTCCATGCCTGTCAAATTCCCTAGGGTATGACTTGCTTTACTCATTCATAATTGCATGAAATATCAACCAAATTCAGTAATTTTGACATGTATGGATAGCTTAGATCTGGCGCTACATGTTGCAATTATCGGCGGCTTCTTAGAGTTAACACTTGTGGAGAAAATTCAAACCTCGCAATGTTTATTTTCTTTCCGGCCAACATCTGTGTACATGTTACCGTCTATTTATTGCTCCATGCATGTCAAATTCCCTGGGGTATGGACTTGCTTTACTCATTCATAATTGCATGAAATATCAACCAAATTCAGTAATTTTGACATGTATGGATAGCTTAGATCTGGCGCTACATGTTGCAATTATCGGCGGCTTCTTAGAGTTAAAACTTGTGGAGAAAATTCAAACCTCGCAATGTTTATTTTCTTTCCGGCCAACATCTGTGTGCATATTACCTTCTATTTATTGCTCCATGCCTGTCAAATTCCCTAGGGTATGACTTGCTTTACTCATTCATAATTGCATGAAATATCAACCAAATTCAGTAATTTTGACATGTATGGATAGCTTAGATCTGGCGCTACATGTTGCAATTATCGGCGGCTTCTTAGAGTTAACACTTGTGGAGAAAATTCAAACCTCGCAATGTTTATTTTCTTCCCGGCCACCATCTGTGTGCAGATTACCTTTTATTTATTGCTCCATGCCTGTCAAATTCCCTGGGGTATGGACTTGCTTTACTCATTCATAATTGCATGAAATATCAACCAAATTCAGTAATTTTGACATGTATGGATAGCTTAGATCTGGCGCTACATGTTGCAATTATCGGCGGCTTCTTAGAGTTAACACTTGTGGAGAAAATTCAAACCTCGCAATGTTTATTTTCTTTCCGGCCAACATCTGTGTACATGTTACCGTCTATTTATTGCTCCCTGCATGTCAAATTCCCTGGGGTATGGACTTGCTTTACTCATTCATAATTGCATGAAATATCAACCAAATTCAGTAATTTTGACATGTATGGATAGCTTAGATCTGGCGCTACATGTTGCAATTATCGGCGGCTTCTTAGAGTTAACACTTGTGGAGAAAATTCAAACCTCGCAATGTTTATTTTCTTCCCGGCCACCATCTGTGTGCAGATTACCTTTTATTTATTGCTCCATGTCTGTCAAATTCCCCGGGGTATGGACTTGCTTTACTCATTCATAATTGCATGAAATATCAACCAAATTCAGTAATTTTGACATGTATGGATAGCTTAGATCTGGCGCTACATGTTGCAATTATCGGCGGCTTCTTAGAGTTAAAACTTGTGGAGAAAATTCAAACCTCGCAATGTTTATTTTCTTTCCGGCCAACATCTGTGTGCATATTACCTTCTATTTATTGCTCCATGCCTGTCAAATTCCCTAGGGTATGACTTGCTTTACTCATTCATAATTGCATGAAATATCAACCAAATTCAGTAATTTTGACATGTATGGATAGCTTAGATCTGGCGCTACATGTTGCAATTATCGGCGGCTTCTTAGAGTTAACACTTGTGGAGAAAATTCAAACCTCGCAATGTTTATTTTCTTCCCGGCCACCATCTGTGTGCAGATTACCTTTTATTTATTGCTCCATGCCTGTCAAATTCCCTGGGGTATGGACTTGCTTTACTCATTCATAATTGCATGAAATATCAACCAAATTCAGTAATTTTGACATGTATGGATAGCTTAGATCTGGCGCTACATGTTGCAATTATCGGCGGCTTCTTAGAGTTAACACTTGTGGAGAAAATTCAAACCTCGCAATGTTTATTTTCTTTCCGGCCAACATCTGTGTACATGTTACCGTCTATTTATTGCTCCCTGCATGTCAAATTCCCTGGGGTATGGACTTGCTTTACTCATTCATAATTGCATGAAATATCAACCAAATTCAGTAATTTTGACATGTATGGATAGCTTAGATCTGGCGCTATATGTTGCAATTATCGGCGGCTTCTTAGAGTTAACACTTGTGGAGAAAATTCAAACCTCGCAATGTTTATTTTCTTCCCGGCCACCATCTGTGTGCAGATTACCTTTTATTTATTGCTCCATGTCTGTCAAATTCCCCGGGGTATGGACTTGCTTTACTCATTCATAATTGCATGAAATATCAACCAAATTCAGTAATTTTTACATGTATGGATAGCTTAGATCTGGCGCTACATGTTGCAATTATCGGCGGCTTCTTAGAGTTAAAACTTGTGGAGAAAATTCAAACCTCGCAATGTTTATTTTCTTTCCGGCCAACATCTGTGTGCATATTACCTTCTATTTATTGCTCCATGCCTGTCAAATTCCCTAGGGTATGACTTGCTTTACTCATTCATAATTGCATGAAATATCAACCAAATTCAGTAATTTTGACATGTATGGATAGCTTAGATCTGGCGCTACATGTTGCAATTATCGGCGGCTTCTTAGAGTTAACACTTGTGGAGAAAATTCAAACCTCGCAATGTTTATTTTCTTCCCGGCCACCATCTGTGTGCAGATTACCTTTTATTTATTGCTCCATGCCTGTCAAATTCCCTGGGGTATGGACTTGCTTTACTCATTCATAATTGCATGAAATATCAACCAAATTCAGTAATTTTGACATGTATGGATAGCTTAGATCTGGCGCTACATGTTGCAATTATCGGCGGCTTCTTAGAGTTAAAACTTGTGGAGAAAATTCAAACCTCGCAATGTTTATTTTCTTTCCGGCCAACATCTGTGTGCATATTACCTTCTATTTATTGCTCCATGCCTGTCAAATTCCCTAGGGTATGACTTGCTTTACTCATTCATAATTGCATGAAATATCAACCAAATTCAGTAATTTTGACATGTATGGATAGCTTAGATCTGGCGCTACATGTTGCAATTATCGGCGGCTTCTTAGAGTTAACACTTGTGGAGAAAATTCAAACCTCGCAATGTTTATTTTCTTCCCGGCCACCATCTGTGTGCAGATTACCTTTTATTTATTGCTCCATGCCTGTCAAATTCCCTGGGGTATGGACTTGCTTTACTCATTCATAATTGCATGAAATATCAACCAAATTCAGTAATTTTGACATGTATGGATAGCTTAGATCTGGCGCTACATGTTGCAATTATCGGCGGCTTCTTAGAGTTAACACTTGTGGAGAAAATTCAAACCTCGCAATGTTTATTTTCTTTCCGGCCAACATCTGTGTACATGTTACCGTCTATTTATTGCTCCATGCATGTCAAATTCCCTGGGGTATGGACTTGCTTTACTCATTCATAATTGCATGAAATATCAACCAAATTCAGTAATTTTGACATGTATGGATAGCTTAGATCTGGCGCTACATGTTGCAATTATCGGCGGCTTCTTAGAGTTAAAACTTGTGGAGAAAATTCAAACCTCGCAATGTTTATTTTCTTTCCGGCCAACATCTGTGTGCATATTACCTTCTATTTATTGCTCCATGCCTGTCAAATTCCCTAGGGTATGACTTGCTTTACTCATTCATAATTGCATGAAATATCAACCAAATTCAGTAATTTTGACATGTATGGATAGCTTAGATCTGGCGCTACATGTTGCAATTATCGGCGGCTTCTTAAAGTTAACACTTGTGGAGAAAATTCAAACCTCGCAATGTTTATTTTCTTCCCGGCCACCATCTGTGTGCAGATTACCTTTTATTTATTGCTCCATGCCTGTCAAATTCCCTGGGGTATGGACTTGCTTTACTCATTCATAATTGCATGAAATATCAACCAAATTCAGTAATTTTGACATGTATGGATAGCTTAGATCTGGCGCTACATGTTGCAATTATCGGCGGCTTCTTAGAGTTAACACTTGTGGAGAAAATTCAAACCTCGCAATGTTTATTTTCTTTCCGGCCAACATCTGTGTACATGTTACCGTCTATTTATTGCTCCCTGCATGTCAAATTCCCTGGGGTATGGACTTGCTTTACTCATTCATAATTGCATGAAATATCAACCAAATTCAGTAATTTTGACATGTATGGATAGCTTAGATCTGGCGCTACATGTTGCAATTATCGGCGGCTTCTTAGAGTTAACACTTGTGGAGAAAATTCAAACCTCGCAATGTTTATTTTCTTCCCGGCCACCATCTGTGTGCAGATTACCTTTTATTTATTGCTCCATGTCTGTCAAATTCCCCGGGGTATGGACTTGCTTTACTCATTCATAATTGCATGAAATATCAACCAAATTCAGTAATTTTGACATGTATGGATAGCTTAGATCTGGCGCTACATGTTGCAATTATCGGCGGCTTCTTAGAGTTAAAACTTGTGGAGAAAATTCAAACCTCGCAATGTTTATTTTCTTTCCGGCCAACATCTGTGTGCATATTACCTTCTATTTATTGCTCCATGCCTGTCAAATTCCCTAGGGTATGACTTGCTTTACTCATTCATAATTGCATGAAATATCAACCAAATTCAGTAATTTTTACATGTATGGATAGCTTAGATCTGGCGCTACATGTTGCAATTATCGGCGGCTTCTTAGAGTTAAAACTTGTGGAGAAAATTCAAACCTCGCAATGTTTATTTTCTTTCCGGCCAACATCTGTGTGCATATTACCTTCTATTTATTGCTCCATGCCTGTCAAATTCCCTAGGGTATGACTTGCTTTACTCATTCATAATTGCATGAAATATCAACCAAATTCAGTAATTTTGACATGTATGGATAGCTTAGATCTGGCGCTACATGTTGCAATTATCGGCGGCTTCTTAGAGTTAACACTTGTGGAGAAAATTCAAACCTCGCAATGTTTATTTTCTTTCCGGCCAACATCTGTGTGCATATTACCTTCTATTTATTGCTCCATGCCTGTCAAATTCCCTAGGGTATGACTTGCTTTACTCATTCATAATTGCATGAAATATCAACCAAATTCAGTAATTTTGACATGTATGGATAGCTTAGATCTGGCGCTACATGTTGCAATTATCGGCGGCTTCTTAGAGTTAACACTTGTGGAGAAAATTCAAACCTCGCAATGTTTATTTTCTTCCCGGCCACCATCTGTGTGCAGATTACCTTTTATTTATTGCTCCATGCCTGTCAAATTCCCTGGGGTATAGACTTGCTTTACTCATTCATAATTGCATGAAATATCAACCACATTCAGTAATTTTGACATGTATGGATAGCTTAGATCTGGCGCTACATGTTGCAATTATCGGCGGCTTCTTAGAGTTAACACTTGTGGAGAAAATTCAAACCTCGCAATGTTTATTTTCTTTCCGGCCACCATCTGTGTACATGTTACCGTCTATTTATTGCTCCATGCATGTCAAATTCCCTGGGGTATGGACTTGCTTTACTCATTCATAATTGCATGAAATATCAACCAAATTCAGTAATTTTGACATGTATGGATAGCTTAGATCTGGCGCTACATGTTGCAATTATCGGCGGCTTCTTAGAGTTAACACTTGTGGAGAAAATTCAAACCTCGCAATGTTTATTTTCTTCCCGGCCACCATCTGTGTGCAGATTACCTTTTATTTATTGCTCCATGTCTGTCAAATTCCCTGGGGTATGGACTTGCTTTACTCATTCATAATTGCATGAAATATCAACCAAATTCAGTAATTTTGACATGTATGGATAGCTTAGATCTGGCGCTACATGTTGCAATTATCGGCGGCTTCTTAGAGTTAAAACTTGTGGAGAAAATTCAAACCTCGCAATGTTTATTTTCTTTCCGGCCAACATCTGTGTGCATATTACCTTCTATTTATTGCTCCATGCCTGTCAAATTCCCTAGGGTATGACTTGCTTTACTCATTCATAATTGCATGAAATATCAACCAAATTCAGTAATTTTGACATGTATGGATAGCTTAGATCTGGCGCTACATGTTGCAATTATCGGCGGCTTCTTAGAGTTAAAACTTGTAGAGAAAATTCAAACCTCGCAATGTTTATTTTCTTTCCGGCCAACATCTGTGTGCATATTACCTTCTATTTATTGCTCCATGCCTGTCAAATTCCCTAGGGTATGACTTGCTTTACTCATTCATAATTGCATGAAATATCAACCAAATTCAGTAATTTTGACATGTATGGATAGCTTAGATCTGGCGCTACATGTTGCAATTATCGGCGGCTTCTTAGAGTTAACACTTGTGGAGAAAATTCAAACCTCGCAATGTTTATTTTCTTTCCGGCCAACATCTGTGTACATGTTACCGTCTATTTATTGCTCCATGCATGTCAAATTCCCTGGGGTATGGACTTGCTTTACTCATTCATAATTGCATGAAATATCAACCAAATTCAGTAATTTTGACATGTATGGATAGCTTAGATCTGGCGCTACATGTTGCAATTATCGGCGGCTTCTTAGAGTTAAAACTTGTGGAGAAAATTCAAACCTCGCAATGTTTATTTTCTTTCCGGCCAACATCTGTGTGCATATTACCTTCTATTTATTGCTCCATGCCTGTCAAATTCCCTAGGGTATGACTTGCTTTACTCATTCATAATTGCATGAAATATCAACCAAATTCAGTAATTTTGACATGTATGGATAGCTTAGATCTGGCGCTACATGTTGCAATTATCGGCGGCTTCTTAGAGTTAACACTTGTGGAGAAAATTCAAACCTCGCAATGTTTATTTTCTTCCCGGCCACCATCTGTGTGCAGATTACCTTTTATTTATTGCTCCATGCCTGTCAAATTCCCTGGGGTATGGACTTGCTTTACTCATTCATAATTGCATGAAATATCAACCAAATTCAGTAATTTTGACATGTATGGATAGCTTAGATCTGGCGCTACATGTTGCAATTATCGGCGGCTTCTTAGAGTTAACACTTGTGGAGAAAATTCAAACCTCGCAATGTTTATTTTCTTTCCGGCCAACATCTGTGTACATGTTACCGTCTATTTATTGCTCCCTGCATGTCAAATTCCCTGGGGTATGGACTTGCTTTACTCATTCATAATTGCATGAAATATCAACCAAATTCAGTAATTTTGACATGTATGGATAGCTTAGATCTGGCGCTACATGTTGCAATTATCGGCGGCTTCTTAGAGTTAACACTTGTGGAGAAAATTCAAACCTCGCAATGTTTATTTTCTTCCCGGCCACCATCTGTGTGCAGATTACCTTTTATTTATTGCTCCATGTCTGTCAAATTCCCCGGGGTATGGACTTGCTTTACTCATTCATAATTGCATGAAATATCAACCAAATTCAGTAATTTTGACATGTATGGATAGCTTAGATCTGGCGCTACATGTTGCAATTATCGGCGGCTTCTTAGAGTTAAAACTTGTGGAGAAAATTCAAACCTCGCAATGTTTATTTTCTTTCCGGCCAACATCTGTGTGCATATTACCTTCTATTTATTGCTCCATGCCTGTCAAATTCCCTAGGGTATGACTTGCTTTACTCATTCATAATTGCATGAAATATCAACCAAATTCAGTAATTTTGACATGTATGGATAGCTTAGATCTGGCGCTACATGTTGCAATTATCGGCGGCTTCTTAGAGTTAACACTTGTGGAGAAAATTCAAACCTCGCAATGTTTATTTTCTTCCCGGCCACCATCTGTGTGCAGATTACCTTTTATTTATTGCTCCATGCCTGTCAAATTCCCTGGGGTATGGACTTGCTTTACTCATTCATAATTGCATGAAATATCAACCAAATTCAGTAATTTTGACATGTATGGATAGCTTAGATCTGGCGCTACATGTTGCAATTATCGGCGGCTTCTTAGAGTTAACACTTGTGGAGAAAATTCAAACCTCGCAATGTTTATTTTCTTTCCGGCCAACATCTGTGTACATGTTACCGTCTATTTATTGCTCCCTGCATGTCAAATTCCCTGGGGTATGGACTTGCTTTACTCATTCATAATTGCATGAAATATCAACCAAATTCAGTAATTTTGACATGTATGGATAGCTTAGATCTGGCGCTACATGTTGCAATTATCGGCGGCTTCTTAGAGTTAACACTTGTGGAGAAAATTCAAACCTCGCAATGTTTATTTTCTTCCCGGCCACCATCTGTGTGCAGATTACCTTTTATTTATTGCTCCATGTCTGTCAAATTCCCCGGGGTATGGACTTGCTTTACTCATTCATAATTGCATGAAATATCAACCAAATTCAGTAATTTTTACATGTATGGATAGCTTAGATCTGGCGCTACATGTTGCAATTATCGGCGGCTTCTTAGAGTTAAAACTTGTGGAGAAAATTCAAACCTCGCAATGTTTATTTTCTTTCCGGCCAACATCTGTGTGCATATTACCTTCTATTTATTGCTCCATGCCTGTCAAATTCCCTAGGGTATGACTTGCTTTACTCATTCATAATTGCATGAAATATCAACCAAATTCAGTAATTTTGACATGTATGGATAGCTTAGATCTGGCGCTACATGTTGCAATTATCGGCGGCTTCTTAGAGTTAACACTTGTGGAGAAAATTCAAACCTCGCAATGTTTATTTTCTTCCCGGCCACCATCTGTGTGCAGATTACCTTTTATTTATTGCTCCATGCCTGTCAAATTCCCTGGGGTATGGACTTGCTTTACTCATTCATAATTGCATGAAATATCAACCAAATTCAGTAATTTTGACATGTATGGATAGCTTAGATCTGGCGCTACATGTTGCAATTATCGGCGGCTTCTTAGAGTTAAAACTTGTGGAGAAAATTCAAACCTCGCAATGTTTATTTTCTTTCCGGCCAACATCTGTGTGCATATTACCTTCTATTTATTGCTCCATGCCTGTCAAATTCCCTAGGGTATGACTTGCTTTACTCATTCATAATTGCATGAAATATCAACCAAATTCAGTAATTTTGACATGTATGGATAGCTTAGATCTGGCGCTACATGTTGCAATTATCGGCGGCTTCTTAGAGTTAACACTTGTGGAGAAAATTCAAACCTCGCAATGTTTATTTTCTTCCCGGCCACCATCTGTGTGCAGATTACCTTTTATTTATTGCTCCATGCCTGTCAAATTCCCTGGGGTATGGACTTGCTTTACTCATTCATAATTGCATGAAATATCAACCAAATTCAGTAATTTTGACATGTATGGATAGCTTAGATCTGGCGCTACATGTTGCAATTATCGGCGGCTTCTTAGAGTTAACACTTGTGGAGAAAATTCAAACCTCGCAATGTTTATTTTCTTTCCGGCCAACATCTGTGTACATGTTACCGTCTATTTATTGCTCCATGCATGTCAAATTCCCTGGGGTATGGACTTGCTTTACTCATTCATAATTGCATGAAATATCAACCAAATTCAGTAATTTTGACATGTATGGATAGCTTAGATCTGGCGCTACATGTTGCAATTATCGGCGGCTTCTTAGAGTTAAAACTTGTGGAGAAAATTCAAACCTCGCAATGTTTATTTTCTTTCCGGCCAACATCTGTGTGCATATTACCTTCTATTTATTGCTCCATGCCTGTCAAATTCCCTAGGGTATGACTTGCTTTACTCATTCATAATTGCATGAAATATCAACCAAATTCAGTAATTTTGACATGTATGGATAGCTTAGATCTGGCGCTACATGTTGCAATTATCGGCGGCTTCTTAAAGTTAACACTTGTGGAGAAAATTCAAACCTCGCAATGTTTATTTTCTTCCCGGCCACCATCTGTGTGCAGATTACCTTTTATTTATTGCTCCATGCCTGTCAAATTCCCTGGGGTATGGACTTGCTTTACTCATTCATAATTGCATGAAATATCAACCAAATTCAGTAATTTTGACATGTATGGATAGCTTAGATCTGGCGCTACATGTTGCAATTATCGGCGGCTTCTTAGAGTTAACACTTGTGGAGAAAATTCAAACCTCGCAATGTTTATTTTCTTTCCGGCCAACATCTGTGTACATGTTACCGTCTATTTATTGCTCCCTGCATGTCAAATTCCCTGGGGTATGGACTTGCTTTACTCATTCATAATTGCATGAAATATCAACCAAATTCAGTAATTTTTACATGTATGGATAGCTTAGATCTGGCGCTACATGTTGCAATTATCGGCGGCTTCTTAGAGTTAACACTTGTGGAGAAAATTCAAACCTCGCAATGTTTATTTTCTTCCCGGCCACCATCTGTGTGCAGATTACCTTTTATTTATTGCTCCATGTCTGTCAAATTCCCCGGGGTATGGACTTGCTTTACTCATTCATAATTGCATGAAATATCAACCAAATTCAGTAATTTTGACATGTATGGATAGCTTAGATCTGGCGCTACATGTTGCAATTATCGGCGGCTTCTTAGAGTTAAAACTTGTGGAGAAAATTCAAACCTCGCAATGTTTATTTTCTTTCCGGCCAACATCTGTGTGCATATTACCTTCTATTTATTGCTCCATGCCTGTCAAATTCCCTAGGGTATGACTTGCTTTACTCATTCATAATTGCATGAAATATCAACCAAATTCAGTAATTTTTACATGTATGGATAGCTTAGATCTGGCGCTACATGTTGCAATTATCGGCGGCTTCTTAGAGTTAAAACTTGTGGAGAAAATTCAAACCTCGCAATGTTTATTTTCTTTCCGGCCAACATCTGTGTGCATATTACCTTCTATTTATTGCTCCATGCCTGTCAAATTCCCTAGGGTATGACTTGCTTTACTCATTCATAATTGCATGAAATATCAACCAAATTCAGTAATTTTGACATGTATGGATAGCTTAGATCTGGCGCTACATGTTGCAATTATCGGCGGCTTCTTAGAGTTAACACTTGTGGAGAAAATTCAAACCTCGCAATGTTTATTTTCTTTCCGGCCAACATCTGTGTGCATATTACCTTCTATTTATTGCTCCATGCCTGTCAAATTCCCTAGGGTATGACTTGCTTTACTCATTCATAATTGCATGAAATATCAACCAAATTCAGTAATTTTTACATGTATGGATAGCTTAGATCTGGCGCTACATGTTGCAATTATCGGCGGCTTCTTAGAGTTAAAACTTGTGGAGAAAATTCAAACCTCGCAATGTTTATTTTCTTTCCGGCCAACATCTGTGTGCATATTACCTTCTATTTATTGCTCCATGCCTGTCAAATTCCCTAGGGTATGACTTGCTTTACTCATTCATAATTGCATGAAATATCAACCAAATTCAGTAATTTTGACATGTATGGATAGCTTAGATCTGGCGCTACATGTTGCAATTATCGGCGGCTTCTTAGAGTTAACACTTGTGGAGAAAATTCAAACCTCGCAGTGTTTATTTTCTTCCCGGCCACCATCTGTGTGCAGATTACCTTTTATTTATTGCTCCATGCCTGTCAAATTCCCTGGGGTATGGACTTGCTTTACTCATTCATAATTGCATGAAATATCAACCAAATTCAGTAATTTTGACATGTATGGATAGCTTAGATCTGGCGCTACATGTTGCAATTATCGGCGGCTTCTTAGAGTTAACACTTGTGGAGAAAATTCAAACCTCGCAATGTTTATTTTCTTTCCGGCCAACATCTGTGTACATGTTACCGTCTATTTATTGCTCCCTGCATGTCAAATTCCCTGGGGTATGGACTTGCTTTACTCATTCATAATTGCATGAAATATCAACCAAATTCAGTAATTTTGACATGTATGGATAGCTTAGATCTGGCGCTACATGTTGCAATTATCGGCGGCTTCTTAGAGTTAACACTTGTGGAGAAAATTCAAACCTCGCAATGTTTATTTTCTTCCCGGCCACCATCTGTGTGCAGATTACCTTTTATTTATTGCTCCATGTCTGTCAAATTCCCCGGGGTATGGACTTGCTTTACTCATTCATAATTGCATGAAATATCAACCAAATTCAGTAATTTTGACATGTATGGATAGCTTAGATCTGGCGCTACATGTTGCAATTATCGGCGGCTTCTTAGAGTTAACACTTGTGGAGAAAATTCAAACCTCGCAATGTTTATTTTCTTCCCGGCCACCATCTGTGTGCAGATTACCTTTTATTTATTGCTCCATGTCTGTCAAATTCCCCGGGGTATGGACTTGCTTTACTCATTCATAATTGCATGAAATATCAACCAAATTCAGTAATTTTGACATGTATGGATAGCTTAGATCTGGCGCTACATGTTGCAATTATCGGCGGCTTCTTAGAGTTAAAACTTGTGGAGAAAATTCAAACCTCGCAATGTTTATTTTCTTTCCGGCCAACATCTGTGTGCATATTACCTTCTATTTATTGCTCCATGCCTGTCAAATTCCCTAGGGTATGACTTGCTTTACTCATTCATAATTGCATGAAATATCAACCAAATTCAGTAATTTTGACATGTATGGATAGCTTAGATCTGGCGCTACATGTTGCAATTATCGGCGGCTTCTTAGAGTTAACACTTGTGGAGAAAATTCAAACCTCGCAATGTTTATTTTCTTCCCGGCCACCATCTGTGTGCAGATTACCTTTTATTTATTGCTCCATGCCTGTCAAATTCCCTGGGGTATGGACTTGCTTTACTCATTCATAATTGCATGAAATATCAACCAAATTCAGTAATTTTGACATGTATGGATAGCTTAGATCTGGCGCTACATGTTGCAATTATCGGCGGCTTCTTAGAGTTAACACTTGTGGAGAAAATTCAAACCTCGCAATGTTTATTTTCTTTCCGGCCAACATCTGTGTACATGTTACCGTCTATTTATTGCTCCCTGCATGTCAAATTCCCTGGGGTATGGACTTGCTTTACTCATTCATAATTGCATGAAATATCAACCAAATTCAGTAATTTTGACATGTATGGATAGCTTAGATCTGGCGCTACATGTTGCAATTATCGGCGGCTTCTTAGAGTTAACACTTCTGGAGAAAATTCAAACCTCGCAATGTTTATTTTCTTCCCGGCCACCATCTGTGTGCATATTACCTTTTATTTATTGCTCCATGTCTGTCAAATTCCCCGGGGTATGGACTTGCTTTACTCATTCATAATTGCATGAAATATCAACCAAATTCAGTAATTTTGACATGTATGGATAGCTTAGATCTGGCGCTACATGTTGCAATTATCGGCGGCTTCTTAGAGTTAACACTTGTGGAGAAAATTCAAACCTCGCAATGTTTATTTTCTTCCCGGCCACCATCTGTGTGCATATTACCTTTTATTTATTGCTCCATGTCTGTCAAATTCCCCGGGGTATGGACTTGCTTTACTCATTCATAATTGCATGAAATATCAACCAAATTCAGTAATTTTGACATGTATGGATAGCTTAGATCTGGCGCTACATGTTGCAATTATCGGCGGCTTCTTAGAGTTAACACTTGTGGAGAAAATTCAAACCTCGCAATGTTTATTTTCTTTCCGGCCAACATCTGTGTACATGTTACCGTCTATTTATTGCTCCCTGCATGTCAAATTCCCTGGGGTATGGACTTGCTTTACTCATTCATAATTGCATGAAATATCAACCAAATTCAGTAATTTTTACATGTATGGATAGCTTAGATCTGGCGCTACATGTTGCAATTATCGGCGGCTTCTTAGAGTTAACACTTGTGGAGAAAATTCAAACCTCGCAATGTTTATTTTCTTTCCGGCCAACATCTGTGTGCATATTACCTTCTATTTATTGCTCCATGCCTGTCAAATTCCCTAGGGTATGACTTGCTTTACTCATTCATAATTGCATGAAATATCAACCAAATTCAGTAATTTTGACATGTATGGATAGCTTAGATCTGGCGCTACATGTTGCAATTATCGGCGGCTTCTTAGAGTTAACACTTGTGGAGAAAATTCAAACCTCGCAATGTTTATTTTCTTCCCGGCCACCATCTGTGTGCAGATTACCTTTTATTTATTGCTCCATGCCTGTCAAATTCCCTGGGGTATGGACTTGCTTTACTCATTCATAATTGCATGAAATATCAACCAAATTCAGTAATTTTGACATGTATGGATAGCTTAGATCTGGCGCTACATGTTGCAATTATCGGCGGCTTCTTAGAGTTAACACTTGTGGAGAAAATTCAAACCTCGCAATGTTTATTTTCTTTCCGGCCAACATCTGTGTACATGTTACCGTCTATTTATTGCTCCCTGCATGTCAAATTCCCTGGGGTATGGACTTGCTTTACTCATTCATAATTGCATGAAATATCAACCAAATTCAGTAATTTTGACATGTATGGATAGCTTAGATCTGGCGCTACATGTTGCAATTATCGGCGGCTTCTTAGAGTTAACACTTCTGGAGAAAATTCAAACCTCGCAATGTTTATTTTCTTCCCGGCCACCATCTGTGTGCATATTACCTTTTATTTATTGCTCCATGTCTGTCAAATTCCCCGGGGTATGGACTTGCTTTACTCATTCATAATTGCATGAAATATCAACCAAATTCAGTAATTTTGACATGTATGGATAGCTTAGATCTGGCGCTACATGTTGCAATTATCGGCGGCTTCTTAGAGTTAACACTTGTGGAGAAAATTCAAACCTCGCAATGTTTATTTTCTTTCCGGCCAACATCTGTGTACATGTTACCGTCTATTTATTGCTCCCTGCATGTCAAATTCCCTGGGGTATGGACTTGCTTTACTCATTCATAATTGCATGAAATATCAACCAAATTCAGTAATTTTTACATGTATGGATAGCTTAGATCTGGCGCTACATGTTGCAATTATCGGCGGCTTCTTAGAGTTAACACTTGTGGAGAAAATTCAAACCTCGCAATGTTTATTTTCTTCCCGGCCACCATCTGTGTGCAGATTACCTTTTATTTATTGCTCCATGTCTGTCAAATTCCCCGGGGTATGGACTTGCTTTACTCATTCATAATTGCATGAAATATCAACCAAATTCAGTAATTTTGACATGTATGGATAGCTTAGATCTGGCGCTACATGTTGCAATTATCGGCGGCTTCTTAGAGTTAAAACTTGTGGAGAAAATTCAAACCTCGCAATGTTTATTTTCTTTCCGGCCAACATCTGTGTGCATATTACCTTCTATTTATTGCTCCATGCCTGTCAAATTCCCTAGGGTATGACTTGCTTTACTCATTCATAATTGCATGAAATATCAACCAAATTCAGTAATTTTTACATGTATGGATAGCTTAGATCTGGCGCTACATGTTGCAATTATCGGCGGCTTCTTAGAGTTAAAACTTGTGGAGAAAATTCAAACCTCGCAATGTTTATTTTCTTTCCGGCCAACATCTGTGTGCATATTACCTTCTATTTATTGCTCCATGCCTGTCAAATTCCCTAGGGTATGACTTGCTTTACTCATTCATAATTGCATGAAATATCAACCAAATTCAGTAATTTTGACATGTATGGATAGCTTAGATCTGGCGCTACATGTTGCAATTATCGGCGGCTTCTTAGAGTTAACACTTGTGGAGAAAATTCAAACCTCGCAATGTTTATTTTCTTTCCGGCCAACATCTGTGTGCATATTACCTTCTATTTATTGCTCCATGCCTGTCAAATTCCCTAGGGTATGACTTGCTTTACTCATTCATAATTGCATGAAATATCAACCAAATTCAGTAATTTTTACATGTATGGATAGCTTAGATCTGGCGCTACATGTTGCAATTATCGGCGGCTTCTTAGAGTTAAAACTTGTGGAGAAAATTCAAACCTCGCAATGTTTATTTTCTTTCCGGCCAACATCTGTGTGCATATTACCTTCTATTTATTGCTCCATGCCTGTCAAATTCCCTAGGGTATGACTTGCTTTACTCATTCATAATTGCATGAAATATCAACCAAATTCAGTAATTTTGACATGTATGGATAGCTTAGATCTGGCGCTACATGTTGCAATTATCGGCGGCTTCTTAGAGTTAACACTTGTGGAGAAAATTCAAACCTCGCAGTGTTTATTTTCTTCCCGGCCACCATCTGTGTGCAGATTACCTTTTATTTATTGCTCCATGCCTGTCAAATTCCCTGGGGTATGGACTTGCTTTACTCATTCATAATTGCATGAAATATCAACCAAATTCAGTAATTTTGACATGTATGGATAGCTTAGATCTGGCGCTACATGTTGCAATTATCGGCGGCTTCTTAGAGTTAACACTTGTGGAGAAAATTCAAACCTCGCAATGTTTATTTTCTTTCCGGCCAACATCTGTGTACATGTTACCGTCTATTTATTGCTCCCTGCATGTCAAATTCCCTGGGGTATGGACTTGCTTTACTCATTCATAATTGCATGAAATATCAACCAAATTCAGTAATTTTGACATGTATGGATAGCTTAGATCTGGCGCTACATGTTGCAATTATCGGCGGCTTCTTAGAGTTAACACTTGTGGAGAAAATTCAAACCTCGCAATGTTTATTTTCTTCCCGGCCACCATCTGTGTGCAGATTACCTTTTATTTATTGCTCCATGTCTGTCAAATTCCCCGGGGTATGGACTTGCTTTACTCATTCATAATTGCATGAAATATCAACCAAATTCAGTAATTTTGACATGTATGGATAGCTTAGATCTGGCGCTACATGTTGCAATTATCGGCGGCTTCTTAGAGTTAACACTTGTGGAGAAAATTCAAACCTCGCAATGTTTATTTTCTTCCCGGCCACCATCTGTGTGCAGATTACCTTTTATTTATTGCTCCATGTCTGTCAAATTCCCCGGGGTATGGACTTGCTTTACTCATTCATAATTGCATGAAATATCAACCAAATTCAGTAATTTTGACATGTATGGATAGCTTAGATCTGGCGCTACATGTTGCAATTATCGGCGGCTTCTTAGAGTTAACACTTGTGGAGAAAATTCAAACCTCGCAATGTTTATTTTCTTCCCGGCCACCATCTGTGTGCAGATTACCTTTTATTTATTGCTCCATGCCTGTCAAATTCCCTGGGGTATGGACTTGCTTTACTCATTCATAATTGCATGAAATATCAACCAAATTCAGTAATTTTGACATGTATGGATAGCTTAGATCTGGCGCTACATGTTGCAATTATCGGCGGCTTCTTAGAGTTAACACTTGTGGAGAAAATTCAAACCTCGCAATGTTTATTTTCTTTCCGGCCAACATCTGTGTACATGTTACCGTCTATTTATTGCTCCCTGCATGTCAAATTCCCTGGGGTATGGACTTGCTTTACTCATTCATAATTGCATGAAATATCAACCAAATTCAGTAATTTTGACATGTATGGATAGCTTAGATCTGGCGCTACATGTTGCAATTATCGGCGGCTTCTTAGAGTTAACACTTCTGGAGAAAATTCAAACCTCGCAATGTTTATTTTCTTCCCGGCCACCATCTGTGTGCATATTACCTTTTATTTATTGCTCCATGTCTGTCAAATTCCCCGGGGTATGGACTTGCTTTACTCATTCATAATTGCATGAAATATCAACCAAATTCAGTAATTTTGACATGTATGGATAGCTTAGATCTGGCGCTACATGTTGCAATTATCGGCGGCTTCTTAGAGTTAACACTTGTGGAGAAAATTCAAACCTCGCAATGTTTATTTTCTTTCCGGCCAACATCTGTGTACATGTTACCGTCTATTTATTGCTCCCTGCATGTCAAATTCCCTGGGGTATGGACTTGCTTTACTCATTCATAATTGCATGAAATATCAACCAAATTCAGTAATTTTGACATGTATGGATAGCTTAGATCTGGCGCTACATGTTGCAATTATCGGCGGCTTCTTAGAGTTAACACTTGTGGAGAAAATTCAAACCTCGCAATGTTTATTTTCTTCCCGGCCACCATCTGTGTGCAGATTACCTTTTATTTATTGCTCCATGTCTGTCAAATTCCCCGGGGTATGGACTTGCTTTACTCATTCATAATTGCATGAAATATCAACCAAATTCAGTAATTTTGACATGTATGGATAGCTTAGATCTGGCGCTACATGTTGCAATTATCGGCGGCTTCTTAGAGTTAAAACTTGTGGAGAAAATTCAAACCTCGCAATGTTTATTTTCTT
This sequence comes from Hippasteria phrygiana, assembly GCA_037893225.1. Lineage (NCBI taxonomy): Eukaryota > Metazoa > Echinodermata > Asteroidea > Valvatida > Goniasteridae > Hippasteria > Hippasteria phrygiana. The sequence continues at coordinate 28,827 of JAZGUH010000767.1, read as the reverse complement.
TCCGGCCAACATCTGTGTGCATATTACCTTCTATTTATTGCTCCATGCCTGTCAAATTCCCTAGGGTATGACTTGCTTTACTCATTCATAATTGCATGAAATATCAACCAAATTCAGTAATTTTGACATGTATGGATAGCTTAGATCTGGCGCTACATGTTGCAATTATCGGCGGCTTCTTAGAGTTAACACTTGTGGAGAAAATTCAAACCTCGCAATGTTTATTTTCTTCCCGGCCACCATCTGTGTGCAGATTACCTTTTATTTATTGCTCCATGCCTGTCAAATTCCCTGGGGTATGGACTTGCTTTACTCATTCATAATTGCATGAAATATCAACCAAATTCAGTAATTTTGACATGTATGGATAGCTTAGATCTGGCGCTACATGTTGCAATTATCGGCGGCTTCTTAGAGTTAACACTTGTGGAGAAAATTCAAACCTCGCAATGTTTATTTTCTTTCCGGCCAACATCTGTGTACATGTTACCGTCTATTTATTGCTCCCTGCATGTCAAATTCCCTGGGGTATGGACTTGCTTTACTCATTCATAATTGCATGAAATATCAACCAAATTCAGTAATTTTGACATGTATGGATAGCTTAGATCTGGCGCTACATGTTGCAATTATCGGCGGCTTCTTAGAGTTAACACTTGTGGAGAAAATTCAAACCTCGCAATGTTTATTTTCTTCCCGGCCACCATCTGTGTGCATATTACCTTTTATTTATTGCTCCATGTCTGTCAAATTCCCCGGGGTATGGACTTGCTTTACTCATTCATAATTGCATGAAATATCAACCAAATTCAGTAATTTTGACATGTATGGATAGCTTAGATCTGGCGCTACATGTTGCAATTATCGGCGGCTTCTTAGAGTTAACACTTGTGGAGAAAATTCAAACCTCGCAATGTTTATTTTCTTTCCGGCCAACATCTGTGTACATGTTACCGTCTATTTATTGCTCCCTGCCTGTCAAATTCCCTGGGGTATGGACTTGCTTTACTCATTCATAATTGCATGAAATATCAACCAAATTCAGTAATTTTGACATGTATGGATAGCTTAGATCTGGCGCTACATGTTGCAATTATCGGCGGCTTCTTAGAGTTAACACTTGTGGAGAAAATTCAAACCTCGCAATGTTTATTTTCTTCCCGGCCACCATCTGTGTGCAGATTACCTTTTATTTATTGCTCCATGTCTGTCAAATTCCCCGGGGTATGGACTTGCTTTACTCATTCATAATTGCATGAAATATCAACCAAATTCAGTAATTTTGACATGTATGGATAGCTTAGATCTGGCGCTACATGTTGCAATTATCGGCGGCTTCTTAGAGTTAAAACTTGTGGAGAAAATTCAAACCTCGCAATGTTTATTTTCTTTCCGGCCAACATCTGTGTGCATATTACCTTCTATTTATTGCTCCATGCCTGTCAAATTCCCTAGGGTATGACTTGCTTTACTCATTCATAATTGCATGAAATATCAACCAAATTCAGTAATTTTGACATGTATGGATAGCTTAGATCTGGCGCTACATGTTGCAATTATCGGCGGCTTCTTAGAGTTAACACTTGTGGAGAAAATTCAAACCTCGCAATGTTTATTTTCTTCCCGGCCACCATCTGTGTGCAGATTACCTTTTATTTATTGCTCCATGCCTGTCAAATTCCCTGGGGTATGGACTTGCTTTACTCATTCATAATTGCATGAAATATCAACCAAATTCAGTAATTTTGACATGTATGGATAGCTTAGATCTGGCGCTACATGTTGCAATTATCGGCGGCTTCTTAGAGTTAACACTTGTGGAGAAAATTCAAACCTCGCAATGTTTATTTTCTTTCCGGCCAACATCTGTGTACATGTTACCGTCTATTTATTGCTCCCTGCATGTCAAATTCCCTGGGGTATGGACTTGCTTTACTCATTCATAATTGCATGAAATATCAACCAAATTCAGTAATTTTGACATGTATGGATAGCTTAGATCTGGCGCTACATGTTGCAATTATCGGCGGCTTCTTAGAGTTAACACTTGTGGAGAAAATTCAAACCTCGCAATGTTTATTTTCTTCCCGGCCACCATCTGTGTGCAGATTACCTTTTATTTATTGCTCCATGTCTGTCAAATTCCCCGGGGTATGGACTTGCTTTACTCATTCATAATTGCATGAAATATCAACCAAATTCAGTAATTTTGACATGTATGGATAGCTTAGATCTGGCGCTACATGTTGCAATTATCGGCGGCTTCTTAGAGTTAAAACTTGTGGAGAAAATTCAAACCTCGCAATGTTTATTTTCTTTCCGGCCAACATCTGTGTGCAGATTACCTTCTATTTATTGCTCCATGCCTGTCAAATTCCCTAGGGTATGACTTGCTTTACTCATTCATAATTGCATGAAATATCAACCAAATTCAGTAATTTTGACATGTATGGATAGCTTAGATCTGGCGCTACATGTTGCAATTATCGGCGGCTTCTTAGAGTTAACACTTGTGGAGAAAATTCAAACCTCGCAATGTTTATTTTCTTCCCGGCCACCATCTGTGTGCAGATTACCTTTTATTTATTGCTCCATGCCTGTCAAATTCCCTGGGGTATGGACTTGCTTTACTCATTCATAATTGCATGAAATATCAACCAAATTCAGTAATTTTGACATGTATGGATAGCTTAGATCTGGCGCTACATGTTGCAATTATCGGCGGCTTCTTAGAGTTAACACTTGTGGAGAAAATTCAAACCTCGCAATGTTTATTTTCTTTCCGGCCAACATCTGTGTACATGTTACCGTCTATTTATTGCTCCATGCATGTCAAATTCCCTGGGGTATGGACTTGCTTTACTCATTCATAATTGCATGAAATATCAACCAAATTCAGTAATTTTGACATGTATGGATAGCTTAGATCTGGCGCTACATGTTGCAATTATCGGCGGCTTCTTAGAGTTAAAACTTGTGGAGAAAATTCAAACCTCGCAATGTTTATTTTCTTTCCGGCCAACATCTGTGTGCATATTACCTTCTATTTATTGCTCCATGCCTGTCAAATTCCCTAGGGTATGACTTGCTTTACTCATTCATAATTGCATGAAATATCAACCAAATTCAGTAATTTTGACATGTATGGATAGCTTAGATCTGGCGCTACATGTTGCAATTATCGGCGGCTTCTTAGAGTTAACACTTGTGGAGAAAATTCAAACCTCGCAATGTTTATTTTCTTTCCGGCCAACATCTGTGTACATGTTACCGTCTATTTATTGCTCCCTGCATGTCAAATTCCCTGGGGTATGGACTTGCTTTACTCATTCATAATTGCATGAAATATCAACCAAATTCAGTAATTTTGACATGTATGGATAGCTTAGATCTGGCGCTACATGTTGCAATTATCGGCGGCTTCTTAGATTTAACACTTCTGGAGAAAATTCAAACCTCGCAATGTTTATTTTCTTCCCGGCCACCATCTGTGTGCATATTACCTTTTATTTATTGCTCCATGTCTGTCAAATTCCCCGGGGTATGGACTTGCTTTACTCATTCATAATTGCATGAAATATCAACCAAATTCAGTAATTTTGACATGTATGGATAGCTTAGATCTGGCGCTACATGTTGCAATTATCGGCGGCTTCTTAGAGTTAACACTTGTGGAGAAAATTCAAACCTCGCAATGTTTATTTTCTTTCCGGCCAACATCTGTGTACATGTTACCGTCTATTTATTGCTCCCTGCATGTCAAATTCCCTGGGGTATGGACTTGCTTTACTCATTCATAATTGCATGAAATATCAACCAAATTCAGTAATTTTGACATGTATGGATAGCTTAGATCTGGCGCTACATGTTGCAATTATCGGCGGCTTCTTAGAGTTAACACTTGTGGAGAAAATTCAAACCTCGCAATGTTTATTTTCTTCCCGGCCACCATCTGTGTGCAGATTACCTTTTATTTATTGCTCCATGTCTGTCAAATTCCCCGGGGTATGGACTTGCTTTACTCATTCATAATTGCATGAAATATCAACCAAATTCAGTAATTTTGACATGTATGGATAGCTTAGATCTGGCGCTACATGTTGCAATTATCGGCGGCTTCTTAGAGTTAAAACTTGTGGAGAAAATTCAAACCTCGCAATGTTTATTTTCTTTCCGGCCAACATCTGTGTGCATATTACCTTCTATTTATTGCTCCATGCCTGTCAAATTCCCTAGGGTATGACTTGCTTTACTCATTCATAATTGCATGAAATATCAACCAAATTCAGTAATTTTGACATGTATGGATAGCTTAGATCTGGCGCTACATGTTGCAATTATCGGCGGCTTCTTAGAGTTAACACTTGTGGAGAAAATTCAAACCTCGCAATGTTTATTTTCTTCCCGGCCACCATCTGTGTGCAGATTACCTTTTATTTATTGCTCCATGCCTGTCAAATTCCCTGGGGTATGGACTTGCTTTACTCATTCATAATTGCATGAAATATCAACCAAATTCAGTAATTTTGACATGTATGGATAGCTTAGATCTGGCGCTACATGTTGCAATTATCGGCGGCTTCTTAGAGTTAACACTTGTGGAGAAAATTCAAACCTCGCAATGTTTATTTTCTTTCCGGCCAACATCTGTGTACATGTTACCGTCTATTTATTGCTCCCTGCATGTCAAATTCCCTGGGGTATGGACTTGCTTTACTCATTCATAATTGCATGAAATATCAACCAAATTCAGTAATTTTGACATGTATGGATAGCTTAGATCTGGCGCTACATGTTGCAATTATCGGCGGCTTCTTAGAGTTAACACTTGTGGAGAAAATTCAAACCTCGCAATGTTTATTTTCTTCCCGGCCACCATCTGTGTGCATATTACCTTTTATTTATTGCTCCATGTCTGTCAAATTCCCCGGGGTATGGACTTGCTTTACTCATTCATAATTGCATGAAATATCAACCAAATTCAGTAATTTTGACATGTATGGATAGCTTAGATCTGGCGCTACATGTTGCAATTATCGGCGGCTTCTTAGAGTTAACACTTGTGGAGAAAATTCAAACCTCGCAATGTTTATTTTCTTTCCGGCCAACATCTGTGTACATGTTACCGTCTATTTATTGCTCCCTGCATGTCAAATTCCCTGGGGTATGGACTTGCTTTACTCATTCATAATTGCATGAAATATCAACCAAATTCAGTAATTTTGACATGTATGGATAGCTTAGATCTGGCGCTACATGTTGCAATTATCGGCGGCTTCTTAGAGTTAACACTTGTGGAGAAAATTCAAACCTCGCAATGTTTATTTTCTTCCCGGCCACCATCTGTGTGCAGATTACCTTTTATTTATTGCTCCATGTCTGTCAAATTCCCCGGGGTATGGACTTGCTTTACTCATTCATAATTGCATGAAATATCAACCAAATTCAGTAATTTTGACATGTATGGATAGCTTAGATCTGGCGCTACATGTTGCAATTATCGGCGGCTTCTTAGAGTTAAAACTTGTGGAGAAAATTCAAACCTCGCAATGTTTATTTTCTTTCCGGCCAACATCTGTGTGCATATTACCTTCTATTTATTGCTCCATGCCTGTCAAATTCCCTAGGGTATGACTTGCTTTACTCATTCATAATTGCATGAAATATCAACCAAATTCAGTAATTTTGACATGTATGGATAGCTTAGATCTGGCGCTACATGTTGCAATTATCGGCGGCTTCTTAGAGTTAACACTTGTGGAGAAAATTCAAACCTCGCAATGTTTATTTTCTTCCCGGCCACCATCTGTGTGCAGATTACCTTTTATTTATTGCTCCATGCCTGTCAAATTCCCTGGGGTATGGACTTGCTTTACTCATTCATAATTGCATGAAATATCAACCAAATTCAGTAATTTTGACATGTATGGATAGCTTAGATCTGGCGCTACATGTTGCAATTATCGGCGGCTTCTTAGAGTTAACACTTGTGGAGAAAATTCAAACCTCGCAATGTTTATTTTCTTTCCGGCCAACATCTGTGTACATGTTACCGTCTATTTATTGCTCCCTGCATGTCAAATTCCCTGGGGTATGGACTTGCTTTACTCATTCATAATTGCATGAAATATCAACCAAATTCAGTAATTTTCACATGTATGGATAGCTTAGATCTGGCGCTACATGTTGCAATTATCGGCGGCTTCTTAGAGTTAACACTTGTGGAGAAAATTCAAACCTCGCAATGTTTATTTTCTTCCCGGCCACCATCTGTGTGCAGATTACCTTTTATTTATTGCTCCATGTCTGTCAAATTCCCCGGGGTATGGACTTGCTTTACTCATTCATAATTGCATGAAATATCAACCAAATTCAGTAATTTTGACATGTATGGATAGCTTAGATCTGGCGCTACATGTTGCAATTATCGGCGGCTTCTTAGAGTTAAAACTTGTGGAGAAAATTCAAACCTCGCAATGTTTATTTTCTTTCCGGCCAACATCTGTGTGCATATTACCTTCTATTTATTGCTCCATGCCTGTCAAATTCCCTAGGGTATGACTTGCTTTACTCATTCATAATTGCATGAAATATCAACCAAATTCAGTAATTTTTACATGTATGGATAGCTTAGATCTGGCGCTACATGTTGCAATTATCGGCGGCTTCTTAGAGTTAAAACTTGTGGAGAAAATTCAAACCTCGCAATGTTTATTTTCTTTCCGGCCAACATCTGTGTGCATATTACCTTCTATTTATTGCTCCATGCCTGTCAAATTCCCTAGGGTATGACTTGCTTTACTCATTCATAATTGCATGAAATATCAACCAAATTCAGTAATTTTGACATGTATGGATAGCTTAGATCTGGCGCTACATGTTGCAATTATCGGCGGCTTCTTAGAGTTAACACTTGTGGAGAAAATTCAAACCTCGCAATGTTTATTTTCTTCCCGGCCACCATCTGTGTGCAGATTACCTTTTATTTATTGCTCCATGCCTGTCAAATTCCCTAGGGTATGACTTGCTTTACTCATTCATAATTGCATGAAATATCAACCAAATTCAGTAATTTTGACATGTATGGATAGCTTAGATCTGGCGCTACATGTTGCAATTATCGGCGGCTTCTTAGAGTTAACACTTGTGGAGAAAATTCAAACCTCGCAATGTTTATTTTCTTCCCGGCCACCATCTGTGTGCAGATTACCTTTTATTTATTGCTCCATGCCTGTCAAATTCCCTGGGGTATGGACTTGCTTTACTCATTCATAATTGCATGAAATATCAACCAAATTCAGTAATTTTGACATGTATGGATAGCTTAGATCTGGCGCTACATGTTGCAATTATCGGCGGCTTCTTAGAGTTAACACTTGTGGAGAAAATTCAAACCTCGCAATGTTTATTTTCTTTCCGGCCAACATCTGTGTACATGTTACCGTCTATTTATTGCTCCATGCATGTCAAATTCCCTGGGGTATGGACTTGCTTTACTCATTCATAATTGCATGAAATATCAACCAAATTCAGTAATTTTGACATGTATGGATAGCTTAGATCTGGCGCTACATGTTGCAATTATCGGCGGCTTCTTAGAGTTAAAACTTGTGGAGAAAATTCAAACCTCGCAATGTTTATTTTCTTTCCGGCCAACATCTGTGTGCATATTACCTTCTATTTATTGCTCCATGCCTGTCAAATTCCCTAGGGTATGACTTGCTTTACTCATTCATAATTGCATGAAATATCAACCAAATTCAGTAATTTTGACATGTATGGATAGCTTAGATCTGGCGCTACATGTTGCAATTATCGGCGGCTTCTTAGAGTTAACACTTGTGGAGAAAATTCAAACCTCGCAATGTTTATTTTCTTCCCGGCCACCATCTGTGTGCAGATTACCTTTTATTTATTGCTCCATGCCTGTCAAATTCCCTGGGGTATGGACTTGCTTTACTCATTCATAATTGCATGAAATATCAACCAAATTCAGTAATTTTGACATGTATGGATAGCTTAGATCTGGCGCTACATGTTGCAATTATCGGCGGCTTCTTAGAGTTAACACTTGTGGAGAAAATTCAAACCTCGCAATGTTTATTTTCTTTCCGGCCAACATCTGTGTACATGTTACCGTCTATTTATTGCTCCCTGCATGTCAAATTCCCTGGGGTATGGACTTGCTTTACTCATTCATAATTGCATGAAATATCAACCAAATTCAGTAATTTTGACATGTATGGATAGCTTAGATCTGGCGCTACATGTTGCAATTATCGGCGGCTTCTTAGAGTTAACACTTGTGGAGAAAATTCAAACCTCGCAATGTTTATTTTCTTCCCGGCCACCATCTGTGTGCAGATTACCTTTTATTTATTGCTCCATGTCTGTCAAATTCCCCGGGGTATGGACTTGCTTTACTCATTCATAATTGCATGAAATATCAACCAAATTCAGTAATTTTGACATGTATGGATAGCTTAGATCTGGCGCTACATGTTGCAATTATCGGCGGCTTCTTAGAGTTAAAACTTGTGGAGAAAATTCATACCTCGCAATGTTTATTTTCTTTCCGGCCAACATCTGTGTGCATATTACCTTCTATTTATTGCTCCATGCCTGTCAAATTCCCTAGGGTATGACTTGCTTTACTCATTCATAATTGCATGAAATATCAACCAAATTCAGTAATTTTTACATGTATGGATAGCTTAGATCTGGCGCTACATGTTGCAATTATCGGCGGCTTCTTAGAGTTAAAACTTGTGGAGAAAATTCAAACCTCGCAATGTTTATTTTCTTTCCGGCCAACATCTGTGTGCATATTACCTTCTATTTATTGCTCCATGCCTGTCAAATTCCCTAGGGTATGACTTGCTTTACTCATTCATAATTGCATGAAATATCAACCAAATTCAGTAATTTTGACATGTATGGATAGCTTAGATCTGGCGCTACATGTTGCAATTATCGGCGGCTTCTTAGAGTTAACACTTGTGGAGAAAATTCAAACCTCGCAATTTTTATTTTTTTCCCGGCCACCATCTGTGTGCAGATTACCTTTTATTTATTGCTCCATGCCTGTCAAATTCCCTGGGGTATGGACTTGCTTTACTCATTCATAATTGCATGAAATATCAACCAAATTCAGTAATTTTGACATGTATGGATAGCTTAGATCTGGCGCTACATGTTGCAATTATCGGCGGCTTCTTAGAGTTAACACTTGTGGAGAAAATTCAAACCTCGCAATGTTTATTTTCTTTCCGGCCAACATCTGTGTACATGTTACCGTCTATTTATTGCTCCCTGCATGTCAAATTCCCTGGGGTATGGACTTGCTTTACTCATTCATAATTGCATGAAATATCAACCAAATTCAGTAATTTTGACATGTATGGATAGCTTAGATCTGGCGCTACATGTTGCAATTATCGGCGGCTTCTTAGAGTTAACACTTGTGGAGAAAATTCAAACCTCGCAATGTTTATTTTCTTCCCGGCCACCATCTGTGTGCAGATTACCTTTTATTTATTGCTCCATGTCTGTCAAATTCCCCGGGGTATGGACTTGCTTTACTCATTCATAATTGCATGAAATATCAACCAAATTCAGTAATTTTGACATGTATGGATAGCTTAGATCTGGCGCTACATGTTGCAATTATCGGCGGCTTCTTAGAGTTAACACTTGTGGAGAAAATTCAAACCTCGCAATGTTTATTTTCTTCCCGGCCACCATCTGTGTGCAGATTACCTTTTATTTATTGCTCCATGCCTGTCAAATTCCCTGGGGTATGGACTTGCTTTACTCATTCATAATTGCATGAAATATCAACCAAATTCAGTAATTTTGACATGTATGGATAGCTTAGATCTGGCGCTACATGTTGCAATTATCGGCGGCTTCTTAGAGTTAACACTTGTGGAGAAAATTCAAACCTCGCAATGTTTATTTTCTTTCCGGCCAACATCTGTGTACATGTTACCTTTTATTTATTGCTCCATGCCTGTCAAATTCCCTGGGGTATGGACTTGCTTTACTCATTCATAATTGCATGAAATATCAACCAAATTCAGTAATTTTGACATGTATGGATAGCTTAGATCTGGCGCTACATGTTGCAATTATCGGCGGCTTCTTAGAGTTAACACTTGTGGAGAAAATTCAAACCTCGCAATGTTTATTTTCTTTCCGGCCAACATCTGTGTACATGTTACCGTCTATTTATTGCTCCCTTCATGTCAAATTCCCTGGGGTATGGACTTGCTTTACTCATTCATAATTGCATGAAATATCAACCAAATTCAGTAATTTTGACATGTATGGATAGCTTAGATCTGGCGCTACATGTTGCAATTATCGGCGGCTTCTTAGAGTTAACACTTGTGGAGAAAATTCAAACCTCGCAATGTTTATTTTCTTCCCGGCCACCATCTGTGTGCAGATTACCTTTTATTTATTGCTCCATGTCTGTCAAATTCCCTGGGGTATGGACTTGCTTTACTCATTCATAATTGCATGAAATATCAACCAAATTCAGTAATTTTGACATGTATGGATAGCTTAGATCTGGCGCTACATGTTGCAATTATCGGCGGCTTCTTAGAGTTAAAACTTGTGGAGAAAATTCAAACCTCGCAATGTTTATTTTCTTTCCGGCCAACATCTGTGTGCATATTACCTTCTATTTATTGCTCCATGCCTGTCAAATTCCCTAGGGTATGACTTGCTTTACTCATTCATAATTGCATGAAATATCAACCAAATTCAGTAATTTTGACATGTATGGATAGCTTAGATCTGGCGCTACATGTTGCAATTATCGGCGGCTTCTTAGAGTTAAAACTTGTGGAGAAAATTCAAACCTCGCAATGTTTATTTTCTTTCCGGCCAACATCTGTGTGCATATTACCTTCTATTTATTGCTCCATGCCTGTCAAATTCCCTAGGGTATGACTTGCTTTACTCATTCATAATTGCATGAAATATCAACCAAATTCAGTAATTTTGACATGTATGGATAGCTTAGATCTGGCGCTACATGTTGCAATTATCGGCGGCTTCTTAGAGTTAACACTTGTGGAGAAAATTCAAACCTCGCAATGTTTATTTTCTTTCCGGCCAACATCTGTGTACATGTTACCGTCTATTTATTGCTCCATGCATGTCAAATTCCCTGGGGTATGGACTTGCTTTACTCATTCATAATTGCATGAAATATCAACCAAATTCAGTAATTTTGACATGTATGGATAGCTTAGATCTGGCGCTACATGTTGCAATTATCGGCGGCTTCTTAGAGTTAACACTTGTGGAGAAAATTCAAACCTCGCAATGTTTATTTTCTTTCCGGCCAACATCTGTGTACATGTTACCGTCTATTTATTGCTCCCTGCATGTCAAATTCCCTGGGGTATGGACTTGCTTTACTCATTCATAATTGCATGAAATATCAACCAAATTCAGTAATTTTGACATGTATGGATAGCTTAGATCTGGCGCTACATGTTGCAATTATCGGCGGCTTCTTAGAGTTAACACTTGTGGAGAAAATTCAAACCTCGCAATGTTTATTTTCTTCCCGGCCACCATCTGTGTGCAGATTACCTTTTATTTATTGCTCCATGTCTGTCAAATTCCCCGGGGTATGGACTTGCTTTACTCATTCATAATTGCATGAAATATCAACCAAATTCAGTAATTTTTACATGTATGGATAGCTTAGATCTGGCGCTACATGTTGCAATTATCGGCGGCTTCTTAGAGTTAAAACTTGTGGAGAAAATTCAAACCTCGCAATGTTTATTTTCTTTCCGGCCAACATCTGTGTGCATATTACCTTCTATTTATTGCTCCATGCCTGTCAAATTCCCTAGGGTATGACTTGCTTTACTCAATCATAATTGCATGAAATATCAACCAAATTCAGTAATTTTGACATGTATGGATAGCTTAGATCTGGCGCTACATGTTGCAATTATCGGCGGCTTCTTAGAGTTAACACTTGTGGAGAAAATTCAAACCTCGCAATGTTTATTTTCTTCCCGGCCACCATCTGTGTGCAGATTACCTTTTATTTATTGCTCCATGCCTGTCAAATTCCCTGGGGTATGGACTTGCTTTACTCATTCATAATTGCATGAAATATCAACCAAATTCAGTAATTTTGACATGTATGGATAGCTTAGATCTGGCGCTACATGTTGCAATTATCGGCGGCTTCTTAGAGTTAACACTTGTGGAGAAAATTCAAACCTCGCAATGTTTATTTTCTTTCCGGCCAACATCTGTGTACATGTTACCGTCTATTTATTGCTCCATGCATGTCAAATTCCCTGGGGTATGGACTTGCTTTACTCATTCATAATTGCATGAAATATCAACCAAATTCAGTAATTTTGACATGTATGGATAGCTTAGATCTGGCGCTACATGTTGCAATTATCGGCGGCTTCTTAGAGTTAAAACTTGTGGAGAAAATTCAAACCTCGCAATGTTTATTTTCTTTCCGGCCAACATCTGTGTACATGTTACCGTCTATTTATTGCTCCCTGCATGTCAAATTCCCTGGGGTATGGACTTGCTTTACTCATTCATAATTGCATGAAATATCAACCAAATTCAGTAATTTTGACATGTATGGATAGCTTAGATCTGGCGCTACATGTTGCAATTATCGGCGGCTTCTTAGAGTTAACACTTGTGGAGAAAATTCAAACCTCGCAATGTTTATTTTCTTCCCGGCCACCATCTGTGTGCAGATTACCTTTTATTTATTGCTCCATGTCTGTCAAATTCCCCGGGGTATGGACTTGCTTTACTCATTCATAATTGCATGAAATATCAACCAAATTCAGTAATTTTGACATGTATGGATAGCTTAGATCTGGCGCTACATGTTGCAATTATCGGCGGCTTCTTAGAGTTAAAACTTGTGGAGAAAATTCAAACCTCGCAATGTTTATTTTCTTTCCGGCCAACATCTATGTGCATATTACCTTCTATTTATTGCTCCATGCCTGTCAAATTCCATAGGGTATGACTTGCTTTACTCATTCATAATTGCATGAAATATCAACCAAATTCAGTAATTTTTACATGTATGGATAGCTTAGATCTGGCGCTACATGTTGCAATTATCGGCGGCTTCTTAGAGTTAAAACTTGTGGAGAAAATTCAAACCTCGCAATGTTTATTTTCTTTCCGGCCAACATCTGTGTGCATATTACCTTCTATTTATTGCTCCATGCCTGTCAAATTCCCTAGGGTATGACTTGCTTTACTCATTCATAATTGCATGAAATATCAACCAAATTCAGTAATTTTTACATGTATGGATAGCTTAGATCTGGCGCTACATGTTGCAATTATCGGCGGCTTCTTAGAGTTAAAACTTGTGGAGAAAATTCAAACCTCGCAATGTTTATTTTCTTTCCGGCCAACATCTGTGTGCATATTACCTTCTATTTATTGCTCCATGCCTGTCAAATTCCCTAGGGTATGACTTGCTTTACTCATTCATAATTGCATGAAATATCAACCAAATTCAGTAATTTTGACATGTATGGATAGCTTAGATCTGGCGCTACATGTTGCAATTATCGGCGGCTTCTTAGAGTTAACACTTGTGGAGAAAATTCAAACCTCGCAATGTTTATTTTCTTCCCGGCCACCATCTGTGTGCAGATTACCTTTTATTTATTGCTCCATGCCTGTCAAATTCCCTGGGGTATGGACTTGCTTTACTCATTCATAATTGCATGAAATATCAACCAAATTCAGTAATTTTGACATGTATGGATAGCTTAGATCTGGCGCTACATGTTGCAATTATCGGCGGCTTCTTAGAGTTAACACTTGTGGAGAAAATTCAAACCTCGCAATGTTTATTTTCTTTCCGGCCAACATCTGTGTACATGTTACCGTCTATTTATTGCTCCCTGCATGTCAAATTCCCTGGGGTATGGACTTGCTTTACTCATTCATAATTGCATGAAATATCAACCAAATTCAGTAATTTTGACATGTATGGATAGCTTAGATCTGGCGCTACATGTTGCAATTATCGGCGGCTTCTTAGAGTTAACACTTGTGGAGAAAATTCAAACCTCGCAATGTTTATTTTCTTCCCGGCCACCATCTGTGTGCAGATTACCTTTTATTTATTGCTCCATGCCTGTCAAATTCCCTGGGGTATGGACTTGCTTTACTCATTCATAATTGCATGAAATATCAACCAAATTCAGTAATTTTGACATGTATGGATAGCTTAGATCTGGCGCTACATGTTGCAATTATCGGCGGCTTCTTAGAGTTAACACTTGTGGAGAAAATTCAAACCTCGCAATGTTTATTTTCTTTCCGGCCAACATCTGTGTACATGTTACCGTCTATTTATTGCTCCATGCATGTCAAATTCCCTGGGGTATGGACTTGCTTTACTCATTCATAATTGCATGAAATATCAACCAAATTCAGTAATTTTGACATGTATGGATAGCTTAGATCTGGCGCTACATGTTGCAATTATCGGCGGCTTCTTAGAGTTAAAACTTGTGGAGAAAATTCAAACCTCGCAATGTTTATTTTCTTTCCGGCCAACATCTGTGTGCATATTACCTTCTATTTATTGCTCCATGCCTGTCAAATTCCCTAGGGTATGACTTGCTTTACTCATTCATAATTGCATGAAATATCAACCAAATTCAGTAATTTTGACATGTATGGATAGCTTAGATCTGGCGCTACATGTTGCAATTATCGGCGGCTTCTTAGAGTTAACACTTGTGGAGAAAATTCAAACCTCGCAATGTTTATTTTCTTCCCGGCCACCATCTGTGTGCAGATTACCTTTTATTTATTGCTCCATGCCTGTCAAATTCCCTGGGGTATGGACTTGCTTTACTCATTCATAATTGCATGAAATATCAACCAAATTCAGTAATTTTGACATGTATGGATAGCTTAGATCTGGCGCTACATGTTGCAATTATCGGCGGCTTCTTAGAGTTAACACTTGTGGAGAAAATTCAAACCTCGCAATGTTTATTTTCTTTCCGGCCAACATCTGTGTACATGTTACCGTCTATTTATTGCTCCCTGCATGTCAAATTCCCTGGGGTATGGACTTGCTTTACTCATTCATAATTGCATGAAATATCAACCAAATTCAGTAATTTTGACATGTATGGATAGCTTAGATCTGGCGCTACATGTTGCAATTATCGGCGGCTTCTTAGAGTTAACACTTGTGGAGAAAATTCAAACCTCGCAATGTTTATTTTCTTCCCGGCCACCATCTGTGTGCAGATTACCTTTTATTTATTGCTCCATGTCTGTCAAATTCCCCGGGGTATGGACTTGCTTTACTCATTCATAATTGCATGAAATATCAACCAAATTCAGTAATTTTGACATGTATGGATAGCTTAGATCTGGCGCTACATGTTGCAATTATCGGCGGCTTCTTAGAGTTAAAACTTGTGGAGAAAATTCATACCTCGCAATGTTTATTTTCTTTCCGGCCAACATCTGTGTGCATATTACCTTCTATTTATTGCTCCATGCCTGTCAAATTCCCTAGGGTATGACTTGCTTTACTCATTCATAATTGCATGAAATATCAACCAAATTCAGTAATTTTTACATGTATGGATAGCTTAGATCTGGCGCTACATGTTGCAATTATCGGCGGCTTCTTAGAGTTAAAACTTGTGGAGAAAATTCAAACCTCGCAATGTTTATTTTCTTTCCGGCCAACATCTGTGTGCATATTACCTTCTATTTATTGCTCCATGCCTGTCAAATTCCCTAGGGTATGACTTGCTTTACTCATTCATAATTGCATGAAATATCAACCAAATTCAGTAATTTTGACATGTATGGATAGCTTAGATCTGGCGCTACATGTTGCAATTATCGGCGGCTTCTTAGAGTTAACACTTGTGGAGAAAATTCAAACCTCGCAATTTTTATTTTTTTCCCGGCCACCATCTGTGTGCAGATTACCTTTTATTTATTGCTCCATGCCTGTCAAATTCCCTGGGGTATGGACTTGCTTTACTCATTCATAATTGCATGAAATATCAACCAAATTCAGTAATTTTGACATGTATGGATAGCTTAGATCTGGCGCTACATGTTGCAATTATCGGCGGCTTCTTAGAGTTAACACTTGTGGAGAAAATTCAAACCTCGCAATGTTTATTTTCTTTCCGGCCAACATCTGTGTACATGTTACCGTCTATTTATTGCTCCCTGCATGTCAAATTCCCTGGGGTATGGACTTGCTTTACTCATTCATAATTGCATGAAATATCAACCAAATTCAGTAATTTTGACATGTATGGATAGCTTAGATCTGGCGCTACATGTTGCAATTATCGGCGGCTTCTTAGAGTTAACACTTGTGGAGAAAATTCAAACCTCGCAATGTTTATTTTCTTCCCGGCCACCATCTGTGTGCAGATTACCTTTTATTTATTGCTCCATGTCTGTCAAATTCCCCGGGGTATGGACTTGCTTTACTCATTCATAATTGCATGAAATATCAACCAAATTCAGTAATTTTGACATGTATGGATAGCTTAGATCTGGCGCTACATGTTGCAATTATCGGCGGCTTCTTAGAGTTAACACTTGTGGAGAAAATTCAAACCTCGCAATGTTTATTTTCTTCCCGGCCACCATCTGTGTGCAGATTACCTTTTATTTATTGCTCCATGCCTGTCAAATTCCCTGGGGTATGGACTTGCTTTACTCATTCATAATTGCATGAAATATCAACCAAATTCAGTAATTTTGACATGTATGGATAGCTTAGATCTGGCGCTACATGTTGCAATTATCGGCGGCTTCTTAGAGTTAACACTTGTGGAGAAAATTCAAACCTCGCAATGTTTATTTTCTTTCCGGCCAACATCTGTGTACATGTTACCTTTTATTTATTGCTCCATGCCTGTCAAATTCCCTGGGGTATGGACTTGCTTTACTCATTCATAATTGCATGAAATATCAACCAAATTCAGTAATTTTGACATGTATGGATAGCTTAGATCTGGCGCTACATGTTGCAATTATCGGCGGCTTCTTAGAGTTAACACTTGTGGAGAAAATTCAAACCTCGCAATGTTTATTTTCTTTCCGGCCAACATCTGTGTACATGTTACCGTCTATTTATTGCTCCCTTCATGTCAAATTCCCTGGGGTATGGACTTGCTTTACTCATTCATAATTGCATGAAATATCAACCAAATTCAGTAATTTTGACATGTATGGATAGCTTAGATCTGGCGCTACATGTTGCAATTATCGGCGGCTTCTTAGAGTTAACACTTGTGGAGAAAATTCAAACCTCGCAATGTTTATTTTCTTCCCGGCCACCATCTGTGTGCAGATTACCTTTTATTTATTGCTCCATGTCTGTCAAATTCCCTGGGGTATGGACTTGCTTTACTCATTCATAATTGCATGAAATATCAACCAAATTCAGTAATTTTGACATGTATGGATAGCTTAGATCTGGCGCTACATGTTGCAATTATCGGCGGCTTCTTAGAGTTAAAACTTGTGGAGAAAATTCAAACCTCGCAATGTTTATTTTCTTTCCGGCCAACATCTGTGTGCATATTACCTTCTATTTATTGCTCCATGCCTGTCAAATTCCCTAGGGTATGACTTGCTTTACTCATTCATAATTGCATGAAATATCAACCAAATTCAGTAATTTTGACATGTATGGATAGCTTAGATCTGGCGCTACATGTTGCAATTATCGGCGGCTTCTTAGAGTTAAAACTTGTGGAGAAAATTCAAACCTCGCAATGTTTATTTTCTTTCCGGCCAACATCTGTGTGCATATTACCTTCTATTTATTGCTCCATGCCTGTCAAATTCCCTAGGGTATGACTTGCTTTACTCATTCATAATTGCATGAAATATCAACCAAATTCAGTAATTTTGACATGTATGGATAGCTTAGATCTGGCGCTACATGTTGCAATTATCGGCGGCTTCTTAGAGTTAACACTTGTGGAGAAAATTCAAACCTCGCAATGTTTATTTTCTTTCCGGCCAACATCTGTGTACATGTTACCGTCTATTTATTGCTCCATGCATGTCAAATTCCCTGGGGTATGGACTTGCTTTACTCATTCATAATTGCATGAAATATCAACCAAATTCAGTAATTTTGACATGTATGGATAGCTTAGATCTGGCGCTACATGTTGCAATTATCGGCGGCTTCTTAGAGTTAACACTTGTGGAGAAAATTCAAACCTCGCAATGTTTATTTTCTTTCCGGCCAACATCTGTGTACATGTTACCGTCTATTTATTGCTCCCTGCATGTCAAATTCCCTGGGGTATGGACTTGCTTTACTCATTCATAATTGCATGAAATATCAACCAAATTCAGTAATTTTGACATGTATGGATAGCTTAGATCTGGCGCTACATGTTGCAATTATCGGCGGCTTCTTAGAGTTAACACTTGTGGAGAAAATTCAAACCTCGCAATGTTTATTTTCTTCCCGGCCACCATCTGTGTGCAGATTACCTTTTATTTATTGCTCCATGTCTGTCAAATTCCCCGGGGTATGGACTTGCTTTACTCATTCATAATTGCATGAAATATCAACCAAATTCAGTAATTTTTACATGTATGGATAGCTTAGATCTGGCGCTACATGTTGCAATTATCGGCGGCTTCTTAGAGTTAAAACTTGTGGAGAAAATTCAAACCTCGCAATGTTTATTTTCTTTCCGGCCAACATCTGTGTGCATATTACCTTCTATTTATTGCTCCATGCCTGTCAAATTCCCTAGGGTATGACTTGCTTTACTCAATCATAATTGCATGAAATATCAACCAAATTCAGTAATTTTGACATGTATGGATAGCTTAGATCTGGCGCTACATGTTGCAATTATCGGCGGCTTCTTAGAGTTAACACTTGTGGAGAAAATTCAAACCTCGCAATGTTTATTTTCTTCCCGGCCACCATCTGTGTGCAGATTACCTTTTATTTATTGCTCCATGCCTGTCAAATTCCCTGGGGTATGGACTTGCTTTACTCATTCATAATTGCATGAAATATCAACCAAATTCAGTAATTTTGACATGTATGGATAGCTTAGATCTGGCGCTACATGTTGCAATTATCGGCGGCTTCTTAGAGTTAACACTTGTGGAGAAAATTCAAACTTCGCAATGTTTATTTTCTTTCCGGCCAACATCTGTGTACATGTTACCGTCTATTTATTGCTCCCTGCATGTCAAATTCCCTGGGGTATGGACTTGCTTTACTCATTCATAATTGCATGAAATATCAACCAAATTCAGTAATTTTGACATGTATGGATAGCTTAGATCTGGCGCTACATGTTGCAATTATCGGCGGCTTCTTAGAGTTAACACTTGTGGAGAAAATTCAAACCTCGCAATGTTTATTTTCTTCCCGGCCACCATCTGTGTGCAGATTACCTTTTATTTATTGCTCCATGTCTGTCAAATTCCCCGGGGTATGGACTTGCTTTACTCATTCATAATTGCATGAAATATCAACCAAATTCAGTAATTTTGACATGTATGGATAGCTTAGATCTGGCGCTACATGTTGCAATTATCGGCGGCTTCTTAGAGTTAAAACTTGTGGAGAAAATTCAAACCTCGCAATGTTTATTTTCTTTCCGGCCAACATCTGTGTGCATATTACCTTCTATTTATTGCTCCATGCCTGTCAAATTCCCTAGGGTATGACTTGCTTTACTCATTCATAATTGCATGAAATATCAACCAAATTCAGTAATTTTGACATGTATGGATAGCTTAGATCTGGCGCTACATGTTGCAATTATCGGCGGCTTCTTAGAGTTAACACTTGTGGAGAAAATTCAAACCTCGCAATGTTTATTTTCTTCCCGGCCACCATCTGTGTGCAGATTACCTTTTATTTATTGCTCCATGCCTGTCAAATTCCCTGGGGTATGGACTTGCTTTACTCATTCATAATTGCATGAAATATCAACCAAATTCAGTAATTTTGACATGTATGGATAGCTTAGATCTGGCGCTACATGTTGCAATTATCGGCGGCTTCTTAGAGTTAAAACTTGTGGAGAAAATTCAAACCTCGCAATGTTTATTTTCTTTCCGGCCAACATCTGTGTGCATATTACCTTCTATTTATTGCTCCATGCCTGTCAAATTCCCTAGGGTATGACTTGCTTTACTCATTCATAATTGCATGAAATATCAACCAAATTCAGTAATTTTGACATGTATGGATAGCTTAGATCTGGCGCTACATGTTGCAATTATCGGCGGCTTCTTAGAGTTAACACTTGTGGAGAAAATTCAAACCTCGCAATGTTTATTTTCTTCCCGGCCACCATCTGTGTGCAGATTACCTTTTATTTATTGCTCCATGCCTGTCAAATTCCCTGGGGTATGGACTTGCTTTACTCATTCATAATTGCATGAAATATCAACCAAATTCAGTAATTTTGACATGTATGGATAGCTTAGATCTGGCGCTACATGTTGCAATTATCGGCGGCTTCTTAGAGTTAACACTTGTGGAGAAAATTCAAACCTCGCAATGTTTATTTTCTTTCCGGCCAACATCTGTGTACATGTTACCGTCTATTTATTGCTCCATGCATGTCAAATTCCCTGGGGTATGGACTTGCTTTACTCATTCATAATTGCATGAAATATCAACCAAATTCAGTAATTTTGACATGTATGGATAGCTTAGATCTGGCGCTACATGTTGCAATTATCGGCGGCTTCTTAGAGTTAAAACTTGTGGAGAAAATTCAAACCTCGCAATGTTTATTTTCTTTCCGGCCAACATCTGTGTACATGTTACCGTCTATTTATTGCTCCCTGCATGTCAAATTCCCTGGGGTATGGACTTGCTTTACTCATTCATAATTGCATGAAATATCAACCAAATTCAGTAATTTTGACATGTATGGATAGCTTAGATCTGGCGCTACATGTTGCAATTATCGGCGGCTTCTTAGAGTTAACACTTGTGGAGAAAATTCAAACCTCGCAATGTTTATTTTCTTCCCGGCCACCATCTGTGTGCAGATTACCTTTTATTTATTGCTCCATGTCTGTCAAATTCCCCGGGGTATGGACTTGCTTTACTCATTCATAATTGCATGAAATATCAACCAAATTCAGTAATTTTGACATGTATGGATAGCTTAGATCTGGCGCTACATGTTGCAATTATCGGCGGCTTCTTAGAGTTAAAACTTGTGGAGAAAATTCAAACCTCGCAATGTTTATTTTCTTTCCGGCCAACATCTGTGTGCATATTACCTTCTATTTATTGCTCCATGCCTGTCAAATTCCCTAGGGTATGACTTGCTTTACTCATTCATAATTGCATGAAATATCAACCAAATTCAGTAATTTTTACATGTATGGATAGCTTAGATCTGGCGCTACATGTTGCAATTATCGGCGGCTTCTTAGAGTTAAAACTTGTGGAGAAAATTCAAACCTCGCAATGTTTATTTTCTTTCCGGCCAACATCTGTGTGCATATTACCTTCTATTTATTGCTCCATGCCTGTCAAATTCCCTAGGGTATGACTTGCTTTACTCATTCATAATTGCATGAAATATCAACCAAATTCAGTAATTTTTACATGTATGGATAGCTTAGATCTGGCGCTACATGTTGCAATTATCGGCGGCTTCTTAGAGTTAAAACTTGTGGAGAAAATTCAAACCTCGCAATGTTTATTTTCTTTCCGGCCAACATCTGTGTGCATATTACCTTCTATTTATTGCTCCATGCCTGTCAAATTCCCTAGGGTATGACTTGCTTTACTCATTCATAATTGCATGAAATATCAACCAAATTCAGTAATTTTGACATGTATGGATAGCTTAGATCTGGCGCTACATGTTGCAATTATCGGCGGCTTCTTAGAGTTAACACTTGTGGAGAAAATTCAAACCTCGCAATGTTTATTTTCTTCCCGGCCACCATCTGTGTGCAGATTACCTTTTATTTATTGCTCCATGCCTGTCAAATTCCCTGGGGTATGGACTTGCTTTACTCATTCATAATTGCATGAAATATCAACCAAATTCAGTAATTTTGACATGTATGGATAGCTTAGATCTGGCGCTACATGTTGCAATTATCGGCGGCTTCTTAGAGTTAACACTTGTGGAGAAAATTCAAACCTCGCAATGTTTATTTTCTTTCCGGCCAACATCTGTGTACATGTTACCGTCTATTTATTGCTCCCTGCATGTCAAATTCCCTGGGGTATGGACTTGCTTTACTCATTCATAATTGCATGAAATATCAACCAAATTCAGTAATTTTGACATGTATGGATAGCTTAGATCTGGCGCTACATGTTGCAATTATCGGCGGCTTCTTAGAGTTAACACTTGTGGAGAAAATTCAAACCTCGCAATGTTTATTTTCTTCCCGGCCACCATCTGTGTGCAGATTACCTTTTATTTATTGCTCCATGTCTGTCAAATTCCCCGGGGTATGGACTTGCTTTACTCATTCATAATTGCATGAAATATCAACCAAATTCAGTAATTTTGACATGTATGGATAGCTTAGATCTGGCGCTACATGTTGCAATTATCGGCGGCTTCTTAGAGTTAACACTTGTGGAGAAAATTCAAACCTCGCAATGTTTATTTTCTTCCCGGCCACCATCTGTGTGCAGATTACCTTTTATTTATTGCTCCATGCCTGTCAAATTCCCTGGGGTATGGACTTGCTTTACTCATTCATAATTGCATGAAATATCAACCAAATTCAGTAATTTTGACATGTATGGATAGCTTAGATCTGGCGCTACATGTTGCAATTATCGGCGGCTTCTTAGAGTTAACACTTGTGGAGAAAATTCAAACCTCGCAATGTTTATTTTCTTTCCGGCCAACATCTGTGTACATGTTACCGTCTATTTATTGCTCCATGCATGTCAAATTCCCTGGGGTATGGACTTGCTTTACTCATTCATAATTGCATGAAATATCAACCAAATTCAGTAATTTTGACATGTATGGATAGCTTAGATCTGGCGCTACATGTTGCAATTATCGGCGGCTTCTTAGAGTTAAAACTTGTGGAGAAAATTCAAACCTCGCAATGTTTATTTTCTTTCCGGCCAACATCTGTGTGCATATTACCTTCTATTTATTGCTCCATGCCTGTCAAATTCCCTAGGGTATGACTTGCTTTGCTCATTCATAATTGCATGAAATATCAACCAAATTCAGTAATTTTGACATGTATGGATAGCTTAGATCTGGCGCTACATGTTGCAATTATCGGCGGCTTCTTAGAGTTAACACTTGTGGAGAAAATTCAAACCTCGCAATGTTTATTTTCTTTCCGGCCAACATCTGTGTACATGTTACCGTCTATTTATTGCTCCCTGCATGTCAAATTCCCTGGGGTATGGACTTGCTTTACTCATTCATAATTGCATGAAATATCAACCAAATTCAGTAATTTTGACATGTATGGATAGCTTAGATCTGGCGCTACATGTTGCAATTATCGGCGGCTTCTTAGAGTTAACACTTGTGGAGAAAATTCAAACCTCGCAATGTTTATTTTCTTCCCGGCCACCATCTGTGTGCAGATTACCTTTTATTTATTGCTCCATGTCTGTCAAATTCCCCGGGGTATGGACTTGCTTTACTCATTCATAATTGCATGAAATATCAACCAAATTCAGTAATTTTGACATGTATGGATAGCTTAGATCTGGCGCTACATGTTGCAATTATCGGCGGCTTCTTAGAGTTAACACTTGTGGAGAAAATTCAAACCTCGCAATGTTTATTTTCTTCCCGGCCACCATCTGTGTGCAGATTACCTTTTATTTATTGCTCCATGCCTGTCAAATTCCCTGGGGTATGGACTTGCTTTACTCATTCATAATTGCATGAAATATCAACCAAATTCAGTAATTTTGACATGTATGGATAGCTTAGATCTGGCGCTACATGTTGCAATTATCGGCGGCTTCTTAGAGTTAACACTTGTGGAGAAAATTCAAACCTCGCAATGTTTATTTTCTTTCCGGCCAACATCTGTGTACATGTTACCGTCTATTTATTGCTCCATGCATGTCAAATTCCCTGGGGTATGGACTTGCTTTACTCATTCATAATTGCATGAAATATCAACCAAATTCAGTAATTTTGACATGTATGGATAGCTTAGATCTGGCGCTACATGTTGCAATTATCGGCGGCTTCTTAGAGTTAAAACTTGTGGAGAAAATTCAAACCTCGCAATGTTTATTTTCTTTCCGGCCAACATCTGTGTGCATATTACCTTCTATTTATTGCTCCATGCCTGTCAAATTCCCTAGGGTATGACTTGCTTTGCTCATTCATAATTGCATGAAATATCAACCAAATTCAGTAATTTTGACATGTATGGATAGCTTAGATCTGGCGCTACATGTTGCAATTATCGGCGGCTTCTTAGAGTTAACACTTGTGGAGAAAATTCAAACCTCGCAATGTTTATTTTCTTCCCGGCCACCATCTGTGTGCAGATTACCTTTTATTTATTGCTCCATGCCTGTCAAATTCCCTGGGGTATGGACTTGCTTTACTCATTCATAATTGCATGAAATATCAACCAAATTCAGTAATTTTGACATGTATGGATAGCTTAGATCTGGCGCTACATGTTGCAATTATCGGCGGCTTCTTAGAGTTAACACTTGTGGAGAAAATTCAAACCTCGCAATGTTTATTTTCTTTCCGGCCAACATCTGTGTACATGTTACC
Organism: Hippasteria phrygiana; assembly: GCA_037893225.1. Classification (NCBI taxonomy): domain Eukaryota; kingdom Metazoa; phylum Echinodermata; class Asteroidea; order Valvatida; family Goniasteridae; genus Hippasteria; species Hippasteria phrygiana. The sequence goes on along the minus strand of JAZGUH010000767.1, from coordinate 4,006 downwards.
GTCTATTTATTGCTCCCTTCATGTCAAATTCCCTGGGGTATGGACTTGCTTTACTCATTCATAATTGCATGAAATATCAACCAAATTCAGTAATTTTGACATGTATGGATAGCTTAGATCTGGCGCTACATGTTGCAATTATCGGCGGCTTCTTAGAGTTAACACTTGTGGAGAAAATTCAAACCTCGCAATGTTTATTTTCTTCCCGGCCACCATCTGTGTGCAGATTACCTTTTATTTATTGCTCCATGTCTGTCAAATTCCCTGGGGTATGGACTTGCTTTACTCATTCATAATTGCATGAAATATCAACCAAATTCAGTAATTTTGACATGTATGGATAGCTTAGATCTGGCGCTACATGTTGCAATTATCGGCGGCTTCTTAGAGTTAAAACTTGTGGAGAAAATTCAAACCTCGCAATGTTTATTTTCTTTCCGGCCAACATCTGTGTGCATATTACCTTCTATTTATTGCTCCATGCCTGTCAAATTCCCTAGGGTATGACTTGCTTTACTCATTCATAATTGCATGAAATATCAACCAAATTCAGTAATTTTTACATGTATGGATAGCTTAGATCTGGCGCTACATGTTGCAATTATCGGCGGCTTCTTAGAGTTAAAACTTGTGGAGAAAATTCAAACCTCGCAATGTTTATTTTCTTTCCGGCCAACATCTGTGTGCATATTACCTTCTATTTATTGCTCCATGCCTGTCAAATTCCCTAGGGTATGACTTGCTTTACTCATTCATAATTGCATGAAATATCAACCAAATTCAGTAATTTTGACATGTATGGATAGCTTAGATCTGGCGCTACATGTTGCAATTATCGGCGGCTTCTTAGAGTTAACACTTGTGGAGAAAATTCAAACCTCGCAATGTTTATTTTCTTTCCGGCCAACATCTGTGTACATGTTACCGTCTATTTATTGCTCCATGCATGTCAAATTCCCTGGGGTATGGACTTGCTTTACTCATTCATAATTGCATGAAATATCAACCAAATTCAGTAATTTTGACATGTATGGATAGCTTAGATCTGGCGCTACATGTTGCAATTATCGGCGGCTTCTTAGAGTTAACACTTGTGGAGAAAATTCAAACCTCGCAATGTTTATTTTCTTTCCGGCCAACATCTGTGTACATGTTACCGTCTATTTATTGCTCCCTGCATGTCAAATTCCCTGGGGTATGGACTTGCTTTACTCATTCATAATTGCATGAAATATCAACCAAATTCAGTAATTTTGACATGTATGGATAGCTTAGATCTGGCGCTACATGTTGCAATTATCGGCGGCTTCTTAGAGTTAACACTTGTGGAGAAAATTCAAACCTCGCAATGTTTATTTTCTTCCCGGCCACCATCTGTGTGCAGATTACCTTTTATTTATTGCTCCATGTCTGTCAAATTCCCCGGGGTATGGACTTGCTTTACTCATTCATAATTGCATGAAATATCAACCAAATTCAGTAATTTTGACATGTATGGATAGCTTAGATCTGGCGCTACATGTTGCAATTATCGGCGGCTTCTTAGAGTTAAAACTTGTGGAGAAAATTCAAACCTCGCAATGTTTATTTTCTTTCCGGCCAACATCTGTGTGCATATTACCTTCTATTTATTGCTCCATGCCTGTCAAATTCCCTAGGGTATGACTTGCTTTACTCATTCATAATTGCATGAAATATCAACCAAATTCAGTAATTTTTACATGTATGGATAGCTTAGATCTGGCGCTACATGTTGCAATTATCGGCGGCTTCTTAGAGTTAAAACTTGTGGAGAAAATACAAACCTCGCAATGTTTATTTTCTTTCCGGCCAACATCTGTGTGCATATTACCTTCTATTTATTGCTCCATGCCTGTCAAATTCCCTAGGGTATGACTTGCTTTACTCAATCATAATTGCATGAAATATCAACCAAATTCAGTAATTTTGACATGTATGGATAGCTTAGATCTGGCGCTACATGTTGCAATTATCGGCGGCTTCTTAGAGTTAACACTTGTGGAGAAAATTCAAACCTCGCAATGTTTATTTTCTTCCCGGCCACCATCTGTGTGCAGATTACCTTTTATTTATTGCTCCATGCCTGTCAAATTCCCTGGGGTATGGACTTGCTTTACTCATTCATAATTGCATGAAATATCAACCAAATTCAGTAATTTTGACATGTATGGATAGCTTAGATCTGGCGCTACATGTTGCAATTATCGGCGGCTTCTTAGAGTTAACACTTGTGGAGAAAATTCAAACCTCGCAATGTTTATTTTCTTTCCGGCCAACATCTGTGTACATGTTACCGTCTATTTATTGCTCCCTGCATGTCAAATTCCCTGGGGTATGGACTTGCTTTACTCATTCATAATTGCATGAAATATCAACCAAATTCAGTAATTTTGACATGTATGGATAGCTTAGATCTGGCGCTACATGTTGCAATTATCGGCGGCTTCTTAGAGTTAACACTTGTGGAGAAAATTCAAACCTCGCAATGTTTATTTTCTTCCCGGCCACCATCTGTGTGCAGATTACCTTTTATTTATTGCTCCATGCCTGTCAAATTCCCTGGGGTATGGACTTGCTTTACTCATTCATAATTGCATGAAATATCAACCAAATTCAGTAATTTTGACATGTATGGATAGCTTAGATCTGGCGCTACATGTTGCAATTATCGGCGGCTTCTTAGAGTTAACACTTGTGGAGAAAATTCAAACCTCGCAATGTTTATTTTCTTCCCGGCCACCATCTGTGTGCAGATTACCTTTTATTTATTGCTCCATGCCTGTCAAATTCCCTGGGGTATGGACTTGCTTTACTCATTCATAATTGCATGAAATATCAACCAAATTCAGTAATTTTGACATGTATGGATAGCTTAGATCTGGCGCTACATGTTGCAATTATCGGCGGCTTCTTAGAGTTAACACTTGTGGAGAAAATTCAAACCTCGCAATGTTTATTTTCTTTCCGGCCAACATCTGTGTACATGTTACCGTCTATTTATTGCTCCCTGCATGTCAAATTCCCTGGGGTATGGACTTGCTTTACTCATTCATAATTGCATGAAATATCAACCAAATTCAGTAATTTTGACATGTATGGATAGCTTAGATCTGGCGCTACATGTTGCAATTATCGGCGGCTTCTTAGAGTTAACACTTGTGGAGAAAATTCAAACCTCGCAATGTTTATTTTCTTCCCGGCCACCATCTGTGTGCAGATTACCTTTTATTTATTGCTCCATGTCTGTCAAATTCCCCGGGGTATGGACTTGCTTTACTCATTCATAATTGCATGAAATATCAACCAAATTCAGTAATTTTGACATGTATGGATAGCTTAGATCTGGCGCTACATGTTGCAATTATCGGCGGCTTCTTAGAGTTAAAACTTGTGGAGAAAATTCAAACCTCGCAATGTTTATTTTCTTTCCGGCCAACATCTGTGTGCATATTACCTTCTATTTATTGCTCCATGCCTGTCAAATTCCCTAGGGTATGACTTGCTTTACTCATTCATAATTGCATGAAATATCAACCAAATTCAGTAATTTTGACATGTATGGATAGCTTAGATCTGGCGCTACATGTTGCAATTATCGGCGGCTTCTTAGAGTTAACACTTGTGGAGAAAATTCAAACCTCGCAATGTTTATTTTCTTCCCGGCCACCATCTGTGTGCAGATTACCTTTTATTTATTGCTCCATGCCTGTCAAATTCCCTGGGGTATGGACTTGCTTTACTCATTCATAATTGCATGAAATATCAACCAAATTCAGTAATTTTGACATGTATGGATAGCTTAGATCTGGCGCTACATGTTGCAATTATCGGCGGCTTCTTAGAGTTAACACTTGTGGAGAAAATTCAAACCTCGCAATGTTTATTTTCTTTCCGGCCAACATCTGTGTACATGTTACCGTCTATTTATTGCTCCATGCATGTCAAATTCCCTGGGGTATGGACTTGCTTTACTCATTCATAATTG